>JAABKJ010007545.1:81563638-81917973 GCA_011634705.1 Andricus grossulariae | reverse complement strand
AATTTTTAACAAAAAATGGTGTAGTTAAATTTTCACTTAAGAGAATCAATTTTCAATTGAAAAAGAAACAAATTTTCTGCAAAAGAGTTTAATTTTTTACGAAATATTTGAATTTTCTACCATAGCGTTCAATTTTGATGCGAAAAGGATTTTTTAACAAAAAAGTTGAATTTTCAACCCCACAATATAATTTTTTAACAAAAAAGTTGATTTTCAACCAAACAGTTGAATATTCAGCAAAGTAGTTAAATTTTCTTCTCAAAAAATTTATATTTTACAAAAAAAAAAGAAACAATTTCCAACTTAAAAAAATGAATTTTTAATACAAAATGTAATATTTGAAATTTGAGCAAAAAAAAGTATTTTGTTTTAAAATAAAAAAATATTTGGATTTAACGAAAAAAAAACGATCTTTTAACAAAATACCTAAATTTTTAACTAGAAAAGGTGAATTTTTAACGAAATATGTGAATTTTTAACGAAAAAATTGATTTTACACCAAAAAGATTGATTTTTAACAAAGTACATAAAATTTCAACTAATTTCTATAGAAAGAGAGAAATATTATAACCAAAAGAATTTTTAGACAAGAAACAAAAAAAATGTCAATAAAATTGTTAAATTTTCAAGCCGAAAAGAAGATTTTTGAAAAAAAATAGTTGAATTTTTAACCAAAATTTTTTTGGAAATTTCGTGAGGGAATGTTTTGGGTGGGTTAGTAGGAGAAGTGAGGAGAAATAAGGGGAGGGGAAGTGATGGGAAAATAGGGGAGGGGAAGTAGGGGAAGTGAAGGAGGGAAAGTGTGCGGAAATGGGGAAGAGAAAGTAGGAGAAATGAGAAGAAATGTAGAGAGAGAGAAAGTAGAGGAATCAGGGGGAAAAAAGAAAGAAAGTAAGGGGAAACCAGGGAAGTGGGGGTAGGCGAAGTGAGGAGAAATGGGAAAGGGCAAGTGGAGGAAGTGAGAGGAAAATGAAGGGACTGTAAGTAGGGTAAGTAGTGGAAGTGAGGGGAAATAAGGGAAGGTAAAGTATGAAAACTGACAGGGAATGCGAAGAAGGGAAGTAGGCGAAGTGAGCAGAAATGGAGAAGGGAAGTTAGGAATAATAAGAGGAAATAAAGAGAGAGAAAGTAGAGGAATGTGGGAAGAAAAAGAAGGAAAGTGAGGGAAAATCAGGTGAGTGGAGGTGGGGGAAGCGAGGAGGAATGGGGGCATGCAAGTAGAGGAGGTGAGAGGAAAATGAAGGGAAGGTAAGTAGGAGAAGTAGCGGAAGTGAGGGGAAATAAGGGTATGGGAAATTATGAGAACTAACAGGAAATAAGGGGAAGGAAAATAGACCAAGTAAGAGAAAATGGGGGAAGGTAGATAGGAACAATAAGAGTAAATGGAAAGAGAGAAAGTAGGGGAATGAGAGAAAAATAAAGGAAGTACGGAAAGTGAGGCGAAATCAAGGATGAAGAAGTAAGGAACGTGATGAGAGATGGGAATAGGGAAAGCAGTAGAACTGGTGTAGCGGAAGTGTGGGAAAGTGGGGAGAGGGGAACTAGGGACAGTGATGGGAAATGAGGGGTGAAGAAAATGTGGGGAAATATGGGGTAAGGAAGTAGGAGAAGGGAAGTGTTGGTTGGGGAAGTGAGAAGAGGGGGAAGTAGATGAGGAAGAAGTTGAGGAAGGAAGGGAAGCGAAAATTAAAGTATTGGGAGGGGAAGTAGGGGCGGAAAAAAGGGTAGCAGGGAAATGTAGGAGTAGAGGTGAAAAAGTATGGAAGGGGGAAGTTTGAACGAGTTAATTAACTTCTTAATAGGCGCAGAAGGCCTGCTTTAAATATTTTTTTATTTTCTATCATTTTTCCAATTGTTTGCCGGAAGTGCTAGGGAATGAAACTTTTTTAAAGATCTACGGACAGGAGACCCGCAAAAAAGAGGAAAAATTTAATAAATTGAATTCGTATAAAACTAAGTAACAAGGTGTTTTTCGGGTCGCTGATTTCGAATTTGATGTCAAGATTACAAAATCGAGGATTCAAGATCGAATATGGCGGACATAATTTTTTAGATTTTTTCGGATTTGTATAAAACTTGGTATACGGGGGTTTTTCGGGTCGCTGATTTCGAATTTAATGTCAAAATTAAAAGATTAAAGATTGCAGATCGAATATGGCGGACATAATTTTGATATTTAGTCGCATTTGTATAAAACTTGGTATGAGGGCATTTCTGGGATCGCTGATTTCGAATTTGATGTCAACATTAAGAAATGAAGAATGAGAAACAAATATTGGCTGATATAATTTTGATATTTTGTCGGTTTTGTGTAAAACTTAGTGTAAGGGGCTTTCTGGGGTCGCTGATTTCGAATTTGATGTCAAAATTCAAAAATTGACAATGGCAGGTTGAATATGGCGGACATAATTTTGAGATTTTGTCAGATTTGTATGAAACGTGGTATGAGGACATTTTTGGGATCGCTGGTTTCGAATTTGATGTCAAAATCAAGAAATTAAGAATGAGAAATAAATTATGGCCGACATAATTTAGATATTATGTCGGTTTTGTATAAAACTTACTTTAAGGTGTTTTTCGGGGTCGCTGATTTCGAATTTGATGTCAAAATTCAAAAATTGAAAATGTCAGGTTAAATATGGCGGACATAATTTTGAGATTTTGTCGGATTTGTATAAAACTTTGTATGAGGAGATTTTTGAGATCGCTGATTTCAAATTTGATGTCGAGATTAAGAAATTATGAATGAGAGATGAATTATGGCTGATATAATTTTTATATTTTGTCGATTTTCTATAAAACTTTGTTAAAGGACTTTCTGGGTTCGCTCATTTCGAGTTTGATGTCAAAATTAAAAAATTACAAATGGCAGCTTGAATATCGCGGACATAATTTTGAGATTTTGTCGGTTTTGTATAAAACTTGGTATGAGGAAATTTTTGGGATCGCTGATTATGAATTTGATGTCAATATTAAGAAATTAAGAATGAGAGATAAATTATGGCTGACATGATTTTGATATTTTGTCGGTTTTGTATAAAACTTAGTTTAAGGAGCTTTATGGGGTCGCTGATTTCGAATTTGATGTAAAAATTGAAAAATTAAAAATGGCACGTCGAATATGGCCGACCTAATTTTGGAATATTGTCGGATTTGTATAAAACTTGGTTTGAGGAGATTTTTGGGGTCGCTGATTTCAAATTTGATGTCGAAATTAAAAAACTAGGAATAGCAGATCAGATATGGTGGACATAATTGTAATATTTTGTCCGTTTTGTATAAAACTTGGTTCAAGATATTTGTTGGGGTCGCTGATTTCAAATTTGATGCCAAGGTTAGAAAATTAAAAATTATAGATCGAATATGGCGGACATAGTTTTGAGATTTTGTCGGATTTGTATAAAACTTGGTTTAAGGGGGTTTTTGGGTTCGTAGATTTCGAATTTGGTTTCAAAATTAAAAAATTAAGAACGGGAGATTGAACATGGCGGACATAATTTTGAGGTTTTGTCGGATTGGCATAAAACTTGGTTTAAGGGATTCTTTGGGGTCGCTGATTTCGAATTTGATGTCAGAATTAAAAATGGCAAATCGAATATGACGGGCATAGTTTTTAGATTTTATCGGATTTGTTTAAAACTTGGTTTAAAAGCATTTTTGGGGTCGCTCATTTCAAATTTCATGTCAAAATAAAAAAATTAAGAATGGCAGATCAATTATGGCGGACATAATTTTAACATTTTGTCTGATTTGTATAAAACTTGGTTTGAGGAGATTTTTCGGGTCGCTGATTTCAAATTTGATGTCGAAATTAAAAAATTAAGAATAGCAGATCAGATATGGTGGACATAATTGTAATATTTTGTCCGTTTTGTATAAAACTTGGCTTAAGATATTTTTTGGGGTCGCTGATTTCGAATTTGATTCCAAGGTTAGAAAATTAAAAATTATACATCGAATTTTTGGGGTCGCTAATTTCGAATTTGATGTCAAAATTAAAAAATTAAGAATTGCAGGTAAATTACGGCAGACATAATTTTGATATTTTATCGGTCTCGTATACAACTCAGTTTAAAGGGGGTTTTGGGGTCGCTGCTTTCGAATTTGATGTGAAAATTGAACAATTAAAAATGGTAGATCAATTATGGCGGACATAATTTTGAGGTTTTGTCGGATTTGTATAAAACGTGGTATAGTGGGGTTTTTGGGGTCGCTGATTTCGAATTTGATGTCGAGATTAAGAAATTAAGAATGAGAGATGAATTATGGCTGACATAATTTTGATATTTTGTCGGTTTTGTATAAAAATTAGTTCAAGGCGCTTTCTGGGGACGCTGATTTCGAATTTTATGTCAAACTTCAAAAATTAAAAATGGCAGGTTGAATATGGCGGACATAATTTCGAGATTTTGTCGGATTCGTATAAAACTTGGTATGAGGAGATTTTTGGGATCGCTGATTTCGAATTTGATGTGAAGATTAAGAAATTAAGAATGAGAGATAAATCATGGCTGACATAATTTTGATATTATGTCGGTTTTCTATAAAACTTAGTTTGAAGGGACTTCTGGGGTCGCTCATTTCGAATTTGATGTCAAAATTCAAAAATTTAAAATGGAAGGTTGAATATGGTGGACATAATTTTGATATTTTGTCAGTTTTGTATAAAACTTAGTTTAAGGCGGTTTTTGGGGTCACTGATTTCGAATATGGTGTCAAAATAAAAAAATAAAAATGGCAGATCGAATGTCGGACATAATTTTGAGATTTTGACGGATTTGTACAAAACTTGGTATACGGGGGTTTTTGGGATCGCTGATTTCGAATATGATGTCACAATTGAAAAATTAAAAACGGCAGACCTAATATGACGGACATAATTTTGAGATTTTATCGGATTTGTATAAAACTTGTTACAAGGTGTTTTTTGGGGTAGCTGATTTCGAACTTGATGTCTAAATTAAAAAATTAAAAATATCACCTGGCCCAATGTGCAAAATAAAAATCTAGTTTGTCGAATTAAATTTCTTTTGGCACTAAATTGGAATGGAAATTGCCCCTCTTAAGTGTCTCTTCCTGTATTCCCAAGTGCAAAGTTTTTTTCTCAAAAAGACGAAACTAGCCGATTTATTGACTCTTTGTCTACAGTTACGAGAAAGGAAAAAGTCAGAGGCGGAAGTAAGAGCTTTCGAGATGTAAGATTAGAGTGGGTGGGGGGGGGGGGGCTGAGCAGTAAGTTGGAAGGGCAGGGAAACGTTGGATGAGAGGAAACGCGCATTAGCCTATGTGCACTTTGCATTGCAAATGCTTCATTAAAGATCTTCGCGATAATAGCGCCACCTAGGATCTCGTTTAGGTATGTCGGAATAGGTTGGAAAATGGGAAAAGAGAATAGCCTGGATGAAAAGAAGACCAGACTGAGGAGGGTGAGTTCTGATTATTTTCATTCCTTTAAATCTTACCAAACTGCTCATTATAGGTTTTTTTCTTTCATTTTATAAACAAAGTATTTATTAATTTAATAATCAGGGTGGGGAGAACCTGGAAATAAGGAAAAATTCAGGGAATTTCATTGGTGAGAGGAAGTTAGGGAAAATTTAGGGATTTTGATAAAAATATTCCCGGATTGTTCAGGGAAAAGTTAAGGAATTTTGAAAATGAAGATTTGCGACCACTCTGGTAAAGAATCCTTGTCAGTAATTTGCCTTTTATTTCTGTTTCTTTTTTTTTTGCAGTTGCTTTCTCCTGATATTTATATTTTTAGTAGAGAATTTTTTTATTTGGTTGAAAATTCAACAATATTGTTAAGAAGTGACCATTTTTGTTTGAAATTCAACTGTTTTGGTAAAAATTTGTCTCTTCGTTTTCGTTAAAATATCTACTATTATATTAATTGTTAAATATTTATCATTTATTGGGGCTACCCTGATACAATGTTATTCTTGAACCACTTTATTATTTTTGTTGTTGTTGAAAATTCATCATTTTAATTACAAATTTATCTTTTTAGTTGAAAATTCATTTTTCTTTGGTTGAAAATTAATTGTTTCAATTGAAAATTGAACTATTCCATGTTTGGCTGAAAAATTGATTATTTAAATTGAAAATTGAACTACTTGGGTAAAAGTTGAACTACTTTGTTAAAAATGTATTTTTTTATTGAAGGTTTATCTGCTTTGTTGAAAGTTGAACTATTTTATTGAAAAATTTCATTTTTTTTTCGGTTGAAATTCATTTTATGAACTGAAAATGTAGTTTTTCCGTTTTTGGTTGAAAATTTATATTTTCTAAAGTTGAAAATTCATCTTTTTTGGTAGAAAACTAATCTTGTTTTGAAATTTCCTGTTTTTTGGTCAAAAAAATTAAACTGTTTGGTTCAAAAGTAACTTGTTTATTGAAAATTCATATGTTTGGGTTGAAAATTCAAGTGTTTTACAAAAAAATAGTTTTTTTGGCTTGAAAGTTTAACAATGTAAATCAATTTTTTTTCTTTCTTGACTGAAAAATCCTTTTTTGATTCAAATTTCTGACTTTTGTTCGAAAAATTTGTCACATTAGTGAGAAATTCATCACTTTGGCTAAAAATTTGACAATTGGGTTGAAAATTCTTATTTTTTTAGGTGACAATTTTTTTTTACTGAAAATTTAACTTCATAATTTTTGGTTTGAAATTGATCTTTTTTAGTTGAATATTCAACTGTTCGTTTGAAAATGCATGTAGTTTGTTGAAAATTCGTCTTTTTGGTTGAGAATTAATTTTATTTTGAAAAATTGGTGTTTTTGTTTATAACATTTGTCTCTTTTGGTAGAAATTTTATCTTTGTTGGTTGAAACATTCACTTTTACATTTTTTATGGGATTTTTTACATTTGTAGGTTAAAAATTCAACTATTTGTTTAAAAATTTAACTATTTGGTTAAAAATGCAACTATTTCTTTCAGAAATCATGTATTTTATTGAAAATTCGTCATTTTTGTAGAAATTTTTTTTAAATAATAATAATTATTATTATAAATATAAATAAAATATAAATAAATGATGAAAAATAAATAAATAAATATAAAATAAATAATAATAATAATAATAAATTTGTATTGAAGTTACATCTTTTTTGTTTTGAAATTTATCTCTTTTAGCAGAAATTTAATTTAATTATTTAGTTGAAAATGTAACTTTTTGGTTGAAAATTTTACTATTTTGTTGAAAATTCTTCTTTCTTTCAAATTCAACTTTTTGGGATAAAAATTTAACTATTCAGTTGAAAGTGCTGTTTTTGAGATTTCAATCTTTTTTAAATAACAATTTCACCATTTGGTTGACAGTTCATGTTTTTGTGTTGAACATTCAACTATTTGGTTAAAAGTTCAAATATTTTGTTGAAAACTCGTTGCTTTTCATTCATTTATTTTTTTTGAAAATGCAACTGTTTCTGGCTGAAGTTTCATATTTTTTGTTTGAAAATTCGACCATTTGATCGAAAATTCGTCTTTGTGGGTTAACAATTCAATAATTTTGTTAAAAAATGTACTATTTTGTTTAAAATTTAATTGTCGCAAATTCAACTATTTTGTTAAAAAGTAATCTTTTTTATTCAAAAATGCAACTGCTTTCTTAAAAATTGGTCCTTTTGGATTTCAAATTCGTCATATATCATTCAACAGTTTTTAAATTTATCAGAACGATTTCAGACATTTCTGAGGATTTCCAAGATCTTAAAAAATTTTAAAGAATTTTAAAGAGATTTCACGGAATTTCAAAGGATTTTATAATATTTTAATGAAATTTCAAAGATTTTATTCACACGAATTGAAGGATTTCAAATATTTTTCATTATTTGAAGGTATTTCAATAGATTTCAAAGGATTAAAAAGATTTCAGGGTATTTAAAAATATTTTTAAGAATTTTTAAGAGATTTAAAAAGATGTAATAAATTTCCAAAAATCTTAATGATTTCAAGGGATATAAATAATTTCACACGCTTTTTGAGAATTTCGGAAGATTTAGAAATATTTCAAAAGGTTCTAAAGAATTAAAAATATTTTAGGACATTTTAGAGGATTTCAAGGAATTTTCAAGAGATTAAAAAAATGTCAAGAAATGTCAAGGAATATTATAAGATTTTATGTAACTTCATGGAATTGGAATACATTTTATAATACTTTTATTTAATTTCAAATATTTTATTCATAAGGATTAAGAGATTTCAAAGGATTTCAAAAAATTGAAAATTTTTCAAAAAAGACGTGTTTTCAACAAAATACATTAATTTGCAGCAAAATTGTTCATTTTTAAAGCAGAAGGACAAATTATCAACTAAAAGGGTAATTTTTCAATCCAAAAACATGATTTTTCAACAAAAAGGTAATTTTCTACTGAAAAAAAAATAAAATTTTCGTAAAAATTGTTTAATTTTTAACAAAACAGTCACTTTTTAACCGAATAGTTTAATTTTGTACCAAGTTTTTGAATTTTCAACGAAGTCATATTAATTTAGAACCAAGCAAGACGAATTTTCAGCAAAAAACATGAATTTTCAATAAAAAAAATATTCTTGCAACAAAAAATGGAACAGTTAAATTGTTAGATAAAAATTTAATTCTCAAGCAAAAAAGATATCGAATTTTCAACAAAATAATTAAATTTTCATCAAAAGAAATGAACTTACAACAAAAGATTCATTTTTAAAAATGGAATAGAACAAAAAATCTGACTTTTCAACAAAATAGTTGCATTCCCAACTAAACAATTAAATTTTCAACCAAACACTAGAATTTTTAACCAAACGAGATGAATTCACAACCAAAAATATAATAGCAGAATTTTCATCTACAGTATCTGATTTTTCTTGTTGGGTTCTATTAATTAGTTAATGCATGTTTCATATTGTTGTAATTTTATTTCTTTTCATTTTAATAATTTTTGATTATTTAGTAATTTTTCCCTATATTCAGATAGGATTAGCCGATTTTGTTAATAATTATTTCTATTCATTATTTATTATTTTATTTTGCTTCCTCATAGAGAAAGCTTTGTAATGGTAACATTTTCCAACAAATTTTAATTTATTTAATTAAATATTCCTCAAATTAACAAAGTCTAATACAATGTCCGGATGTGTGTGTGTGTAGATATCACACTTTTTTGTGAACACGATAACTTGAAAAACGGTTGCAGATAAATTTCTGAAATTTGGAGGGCATATTTTCACCACCATATCTTGAAGCTGACCGAAGGATTTCCAAAAATATTTATTGAATTTTTTTTAAGCACTCAATAATGTTTAAAACTGAGTTTTTTTATTGCAAAACTTGTTTCATTATCATAATTCAAAGTTCATGCAACAATATAAAAGATTCCTTGGTTCGAGACGAATCGATTGACCTATAATATTAATATATTTTATCAAAGAGTAAGGAAGTTATGGTCATTTATATTATAGTAAAAAACGATTTTTGTAGTAAAAATGTTCCCATTCTCATAATTTAAAGTTGATTTTAGAATAGAAAAGATGTGTTGATTCAAGACGAATCGCTTGACCTATAATATTTTATTAAAGAGTAAGTAAGCTATGGTAATGCTTAATACCTGAAAATACGGTTTTTTATATTAAAACTTTTTACTTTAACATAATTCAATATTGGTGAAACAATGTAAGAAATTTCTTGGTTCGAGACGAATCGATTGACCTATAATACTATTACATTTTATAAAACAGTAAGGAAGTTATGGTCATTTATATTATATCAAAAATCGATTTTTATAGTAAAAATTTTTTCATTCTCATAATTTAAAGTTGATGCGAGAATAGAAAGGCTGTTTTTTTTATAGTAAAACTTTTCTCTTTAACATAATTCAATATTGAATAAACAATAAAAGAAATTCCTTGGTTTGAGACGAATCGATTGACCTATGATACTATTACATTTTATCAAGCAGTAAGGAAGTTATGGTCATTTATATTATATCAAAACTCGATTTTTATAGTACAAATTTTTTCATTCTCATAATTTAAAGTTGACGCGACAACAGAAAAGCTGTGTTGATTCAATAGATTGACCTATAATGTTGATACATTTCATTGAAGAGTAGGGAAGTTATTGTAATTTATATATTTTGAAAATCGGCTTTTTATAGTAAAACTTTTTTCATTAAAATAATTCAAAGTTGATAAAACAACATAAAAAATTGATTGGTTCAAGCCGAATCGATTGACCTATAATATTAATATATTTTATTGAAGAGTAAGGAAGCTATGGTAATTAATAATATTTGAAAACACGATTTTCTATAGCCAAACTTTTCTCAATAATATAATTCAAAGTTGATGCAAGGATATAAAGGATTCATTGACTCGAGGCGAATCGATTGACCTATCATATTGATATATTTTATTGAAGAGTAAGGAAGCTATGGTAATGCATAATATTTGAAAAGTCAGTTTTTATGGTAAAACTTTTTTCACTAACATAATTCAAAGTTGATACAAGAATATAAAAGATTCCTTTGTACGAGGCAAATCGATTGACCTGATAATAATACATTTTATTGAAGAGTAGAGGAGTTATGGTAATTTATATATTTTGAAAATCGGCTTTTTATAGTAAAACTTTTTTCATTAAGATGATTCAAAGTTGATAAGACAACATAGAAGATTCATTGGTTTGAGCCGAATCGATTGACCTATAATATAGATATATTTTATTGAAAAGTGAGGAAGCTATGGTAATGCATTGTATTTGAAAATACGTTTTTTTGTATTAAAACTTTTATCTTTAACATAATTCAAAGTTGATAAAAGAATAAAAAAATCCTTGTTTCGAGACGAATCGATTGACCTATAATGTATATACATTTTATTAAAGAGTAAGGAAGTTATGGTAATTTATATATTTTGAACATCGGCATTTTATAGTAAAACTTTTTCCATTAAAATAATTAAAAGTTGATAAAACAACATAAAAGATTTCTTGGTTCGAGAAGAATCGATGAGCCTATAATATTGAGATATATTTATTTGAAGAGTAAGGAAGCTATGATAATTCATCATTTTTTCAAAGTTAGTTTTTTATAGTAAAACTTTTTTCACTAACATAATTCAAAGTTGATACAAGAATATAAAAGATTCATTTGTACGAGGTAAATCGATTGACCTAATAATAATACATTTTATTGAAGAGTAGAGGAGTTATGGTAATTTATATATTTTGAAAATCGGCTTTCTATAGTAAAACTTTTTTCATTAAGATAATTAAAAGTTGATAAAACAGCATAGAAGATTCATTGGTTCGAGTCGAATCGATTGACCTATAATATTGATATATTTTATTGAAGAGTAAGGAAGCTATGGTAATGCATCATATTTTTATAGTCAGTTTTTTATAGTAAAACTTTTTTCACTTACAAAATTCAAAGTTGACACGAGAATATAAAAGATTCCTTGGTACGAGATGAATCGATTGACGTGCAATATTAATACTTTTTTTGAATAGTACAGAAGTTATGGTAATTTGCATATTTTTGAAATCGATTTTTATACTAAAAATTTTCTCATTCTCATAATTTGAAGTTGTTGTGAGAATAGAAAAGATGTGTTGATTCGGGACGATTCGATTGAATCATGATATTGAATCATAATATTAAAACATTTTATTGAACAGTTATTTTATTGAACAGCTATGGCAATGCATAATATTTGAGAAATCGGTTTTTTATAGTAAAACTTTTTTCGTTAACATAATTCAAAGTTGATACAGAAATATAAAAGATTCCTTGGTTCGAGATGAATCGATTGACCTACAAAATTAATACTTTTTATCAAAGAGTAGAGAAGTTGTGGCAATTTGTATATATTTTTGAAATCGATTTTCATGATAAAAATTTTTTAATTCTCATAATTTAAAGTTGATGCGAGAATAGTAAAGCTCTGTTGATTCAAGACGAATCGATTGACCTATAATATTGATACATTTTATTGGAGAGTAAGAAAGCTATGGTAATTCATAATATTTGAAAATACGGGTTTTTATGGTAATACTTTGTTCTTTAACGTAATTCAAAGTTGATACAAGAATATAAAAGATTCCTTGGTTTGAGATGAATCCATTGACCTACAATATTAATACGTTTCATTAAAGAGTAGAGAAGTTATGCTCATTTATAATATTTGAAACCTATATTTCAAACAAAAAAACTTTTTTCATCGACATAATTCAAAGTGGATGCATGAATAGAAAAGGCTTTCTAATCATAAATTTTCTAATAAAATAATTCTTACCATTTTTGTAAAAAAATCATAAAGCTGGGAAAGGGATAGGGTGCGACAGAACTTTTCTCTTTTACGTCTTGAAAAATTATCAATGCGAATACAAAATTTGATTTGTCTGATTTGTCTTTATGTTCAAAATATTGTTTGTATTTTTCTGTAATTTTGTATTTTTTTCAGTCTCGTAATTTAAAGCTGATTTAAGAATAAGAAAGATGTGTTGATTCGATACGAATTGATTTACTCATAATATTGAAAGATTTTGTTATATATTGATAAAAACAAATAAAGTGAAAACACTTGAGACCGAATTCACAGCTAGTTTTATTTATTATATTCATTATTTTATTTTATTATTTATTGTTCATAGAGAAACACTATTTCCTTAAACTGTTTCATAATTGGGTTAATTTATTAATATTCGTATTTTGTTTTTGTTTCAGGTAAGTCCAGGAGTTGCATTGCATTCCTTTCTTTAATTCCCAGGAGCAGAAACTATCGTAAGCAAAACCTGTCTAACTGCTCGTTTCTACATTTTATTACCACTTTTCCAGGGTAGTGATAAAGAATACTAGACTCTTAAATATGCTCCTTCGAAGCTGTCTATGTACTCTTTACAAAGTTGCCCCATTATGATATATACAATTTAAATGCCATTTCAGTTGATTACTACCATTCACATTTTTATTAGAAATAATTTATGTCTTATTTTTCGAATAATAATAATAATAATCATATATAATATTTTCTTAAAGGAATCTGTACTATCATTAGAGAATAACAGAAAAATTTTAACGTCTTTTTCAGACTAGATAGAGTTCTGAATTAAAAATCATTCTTAGTTAATTTTTTTTTCTGAAAAAAGGATCTTCTCCTTTCATTCCGCTGGGATTTGAACCACAGAACTTCTGATTTCCGCTTATTACCGGAAACATTAAAAATTTGATACGTACCATCTAGCATAATAATGCATATATTTTCTGAAATAAAGTTTCTTCTATCGATGTCTCTAGTTGCTTGATGGGAAAAGCACCTGACCGGAAATCAGAAGTTCTGTGGTTCTAATCCCAGCATAATGAATGGATAAGATCTTTTTTTCAGAAAAAAATTAATTAAAAATGATTTTTCATGCATAACTACATCTAGTCTGAAAAATACGTTATAAATTTTCTGTTATTCTCTAATGATAATACAGATTCCTTTAAAAATTTGATTTCTACCGCCTAGCATGATAATGCATATATTTTCTGAAATAAAGTTTCTTCTCTCGATCTCTCTAGTAGCTTAATGGGAAAAGCACCTGACCGGAAATCAGAAGTTCTGTGGTTCGAATCCCAGCGGAGTGAAAGGAGAAGATCCTTTTTTCAGAAAAACAAAATTAATAAAAATAATAATAATAATTTTAATTCTCATTTGCTTCTTGACAGAGACTCCTTTTCTTAGAACAATATAAATAAAAACTATTTCCAAATAGAGATGGGAATATAAATGGATATGTCAGTGGTAAAATGACATTATGTTATTTCCGTTAACCTACTAGTTATGCTAATTCGCGGATATTCCCTTTGGTTTGGTAAAATTATTGTTGTCCGTTTCTGTCGTCATCGACTCATTATTATTGCAAGTGCTGTCCACTTTAGAACACTGAACCCGTCACATTTGGAGGTCACAGATGATAATAATCATAGGGGAATGTTCATTGTCTGAAATATTCGCTTTCAATTTTGAGGCCAAAATTGATTTAATCAATTTGTATCCGATTGATAATTAAATTAGAGAAGGGAATTGATTCTAATACAATTCAGATAATTTTCTAAATTTAATTCTAAAGCTAAGAAGGTAGTGGAATCGAGCCGTATGGGATAATTCCGGGTGCCTAGCCTTTTTGCAATAAAAAAAATAAAATAAATAAAATAAAATAATTTTCATGAGACATGCCTCAAAATTCTGATTTTAGGGTCCAAACCCCGTTTCTTGGTGATTCTTCTTTTATGACGGTGCAAAATTATGATGCTACAATAAAAAATATTTTGAAATTTCTCATTTCTTTAACCTTAACAAAAATTTAAAAAAATATATAATTGGTTGAAATTTGACTGAGTTATCTATTTTTAGCTAATCTGAATTTAAATTCCAATAAAATAATTGATTTTTTAATGAAATTGTTGAATTTTCAACTTGCAAAGATGAATTTTCAACCAAATAATTGAATTTTAAACAAAAAAGATTAATCTCAACAAAAAACAGTTGCATTTTCAACGAAATGATTGACTTTTTAGAAGACAGGTTAATTCTTAACAAACAGGTGAATTTTAAATCTGAAAGGATGAATTTTTTTCAAATAGACAAATGTTCAACAAAACAGTTGAATTTGCAGTGAAAATGATGAAACTTGGAAAAAAAGAATTTTTAACGAAGTAGTTCAACTTTCAACCCAAAATAACATTTTTTTAAACAAAAAGACGAATTATCAATAAATGAAGCTTTTTCAGACAAGACAGAAAACAAATTTCATGAAAATTGTTAAATTTTCAAGCCAAAGACGAATTTTTTCTGAAAAAGTTGCATTTTCCACCGGAAAATATCGAACCATGTTCGTTATCGAATTTTTGGCACCAGCTGACAAAAACATCATAGCCAAGGAGAATGAAAAGAAAGAGAGATATAAAGACCTCATAAGGAAGTTGCGACGGTTATACCCGGAATATTCTGATAAGCTGATCGTCCTGATCATCGGCGCTCTTTAAGGTGCCAAGGTTTCACTGGTAATAGCCTGAAAAACATCCCTTCGTGTCAAGAAAATGCTGAGACAATTGCGGGCAAAATGCAGAAGGTGCTTGTCCTTGGGTCACTTCGTGTCCTGAGGGTACACGAGACTTTTGCCGGATCATCGTATTGAATTCGTCGCAGAGGCCACCCATCTCACGGTTGTGAGACGTGGCTACAGCTAAAATTTTACAGCGATTTCGCTGGGAGCGTGTGCAATTTTTATGATTAGCACCTGCTTCCGGTGAAATACTGCTGTTGTCCTCATGACCACAATTTTAACTATATATATATACTATAGGCATATCCATTTCATCCTTTTTCTGCATCAACACTGCTCCTACAGCATGGTCAGAGGCATCCGTCGTCAATTTGAAGGCTTTCCTAAATTCGAGATACAGTAGGATTTGTTTTATACACAGGTAACCGCGGAGTTTCGGTGCGTAAGATTTTGCATTTGCCCGGCTGCAGTTTTAGATTCGCCTTCCGTAGGCTTTCTACTAATCGCCTGATCTTAGTATCGTATTATTCTATAGTTTCTGAATACACCACGATGTTTTTGATGTCCCTTGGCATACGGAGATATTCAAAATGACCACGTAGCGTTGAAAAGGCGGTTTTAGCCCTATCCTCTGGTTGGGTTTTGATTTGGTGGAAACCACTTGCCCGATTTAGTACGGAAAAGTACTGTGCTTTTCCCAGATGGTCTAGAATATCCGTTATATTTGGTAACGGATATGCCTCTCCTACGACTTTGTCATAGAGCACTTTATAGTCCGCCACCACTCTAAACTTTCGCATTCCCGATACATCCATCTTCTTTAGTATTATAATGATATGGGAATTGTAAGGAGACTTTGATTCCTTAATAATTTCCGATTTTTATTGTTAATTAATTTGTTCCCGCATCTCGTCAGATGTCGCCTGGAGATGGCGGCATGGCTTTCGCATTAGTACCTTGTCAGCCGTGGTGGGCATTCGATGTTGCAACAAGTGGGTACAGCTTAATAGTTCCCCGTTTAAATGGAAGACGTCAGGAAAATCCCTTACCCAGCTATAAACATATTCTTTCTCTTCTAGGGTCAAATGGGAACATGAGGACTTCTCAACACTTGTTCCGTACGTTCTGAAACTGGGTCGGTGAGGTGTGTGTGTAGTTCATTAGGTACAGCCTCCGGTTCGGATCCTGTTGAGTCTTCTCCGGGAAATTCATATACGTCGTATGGGAAAATTTTCTGGGGACTGGCTTAAAATTCCACTGCTTCAGTGGTGATGTTTATAGCCAAGACTCTGCACACTACATTTTGGACTTCCACAGCTGCGTCTCCCAAATAGATGCCTTATAGAGTATCCCTTTTTGGTAGATATACTTCCTGGAGTCCCGCATTTCTTACGTTTATATCAGCAGGTTGGTGCATTCGTGCCGCAATTCGTAGGACTCGAGAGAAAGGTTTAATTTCCTATTTTAGAGCTCTTTTAGCGCTCTTAGATTCTTCGTCCACAAAGGGTATCGACGTTACTGATTTGTTTACTATCACTTAGGTGTTATGCCGGAAAGACAACTGTGCTTGCTCGTGCCTGAGGTAGAGCCGGCCTAATATTCCATCACTAGTCACGGGGATAGAGTTCGTAAGATCCTATGGAGTTCTCCGGGTAGCTCTTTGTTAATGGACGCTTCTGTGCTGATGGACTCCCGGCTGCGTCCTGACCCAGAGCCTGTTGCGATAAGGGTACGTTAGGCCATATTCAGGTAGTGGTGGTTGAGGTGCCAGGTAGGATTATGCGGCACCCATATATTTGGATGAACTCTCGTAGTAGAGTTGCAATAACTGCGCGCAGCTATGGGGCGAGAATACCCCGTTAGGTACCGGTTGGATTGGAGTTGACTTTGGAAAGCACACAGATTTTTCCTTAGGGTGTTTCCTTTCTGATCTGTCTAAGAAACTCATCTGTTTTGAAAAGGGGCTAGTTGGGCGACAGGAACTAGCTGCCCCTTCCTTTTTTGCGACAAAAAATGGAAAGGATATGGCCCTTAATTTTTCTGCGTATTTTTGCCTCTCTTCCACGTAGAGGGCGTGTTCTAAGGCTTTGCTCAGATCCTTCAGGTTGCGAGTGTCTACGAATTTGGACATCTCTTCTGGCAATCCACGGATAAAAGTGTCCAGTGTGCAATCTGGAATAGGGTTTAACATGGTGTCACTTGCTTTTTCTTGTCCATACCGGGTGTTATATTTTTCTGTGAACGTATGCCTAGCTCCGCTGAGTAGACCATGGACGCGGTCGTAATAGTCACTTACAGATCCGGATTAGGTCATTCGCAAGTTGACTATAGCCTCAAAATACCACTGGTATTTTTTGTGTGGAGAAAAATCGTTTTTTCAAATGCTTGATTAAATCATTCATGGTGAGGAACTGTTTATTCCTCACACGTTTACGCGCTACTCCTTTTGATTTTAATAATACCGCTTTGATTAACATAGGTTTGGTTGCTGGTGTTATGAACACGGCGCCATGACACACCTAAATAAACTCTTTCAAAGGTGGCGTTTTTCCATTAAAATCCAGGTTGTGGTAAGTGCTAGTTTCCATTGTCATGTTTTCAAACAGGGAGTTCATGACTAAGCTGGCATCCATGTTTACGCCAGGGTTTGGAACACGTAAGTTGGGTACTGCTACACTCAATGTATTTGCGATGCTATGGTTATTCAAGTCTTGATCGCCGAGGTCATTAATTTCGTTGCCCTCTCTCGTTGGGTTACTGCCGTTATTAGGATTCATGATTAAAGTTTAGATTGAGGTCCCAGCCACTTAGCGGCAAGAAATTTTTTGCGTACTTTTGTCGAAAACTAAGTGTTCTTTCTACGCAACACTCAAATTCATAAACGTTCAATAGCCATCATTCCTAAAATTCCCTCTATAACTGGGCGTTCGATAGGGGTATTGATAGGAATTATCTCACATGTGATAACCTTATTAATAAAATTTACATTCACGGTTTCCACCGGTTCAATAGTCAGTGAGCCAAAATCGTGTATGGTAGCTGGGTGTCTTGTAAACTCTAACAGTAATTCGCTTTCCAGAATTAACTATAATGGGGTTTCGCGGTGCAGTGTCAAGCGGATATAACCCCTTCGGAAGAATTGAGAATATAGGGAATATAAGAATATAGATTATATAGAGAATATAAGGTGTGCAGTCAATTGAAACCATACCCAAAATTCTTAGCATCTGACTCAGGAAACAGTACTTCGGCCAATCGGCCGAAGGGAATGTCAAGCGAATCTTAACTTCTAAAAAAATGACTGATAATACTGCTTGTCAATTTTATATAATTGTTTGGGCCAAACGGCTGAGACAATTACAAACGATTACAAACATTAACTATTGTTCAACTTTGTAGTAACCAAACGCCCTTGCTAAACGGCAGAAAGAATTTGTTCACTTTCAGATCCCTAAAACGTGTATCTCAGGAAAAGTCCTTACTTCGGCCAAACGGCTGAGGCAATGCCCTTTAGAAATAATTAATTTAGCCAAACGGCTGATAAAATTATTTCCGTAGGAAAATTATTTTCGGCTAAACGGCTGATAACAATTTTTTTTGTGATTAATTACCTTCGGCCAAACGGCTGATAATAATTTTCACAAATCGAGGTCACACGTAATAGTGATCTGTTAATTGAACATATAAGACTTTTCAACAATATGATTCATAACATTAGTTTCGGCCAAACGACTGAAAAGAACATTTTTGCCCTTAGATAATTATTTCAGCCAAACGGCTGGAACAATAACGAAAAGGATAAATTTCGTAGTATAAAGAATTAGAAACATGACAGCGAGCAACAGATAGTTACTGGTAGCGAAACCGGTGGCAAAAGTGCATTAAATTCTATCACCACCATTGCCACCATCAGTTTGTTACTACCCGATAATTTGTATTTATTGATGACTGGTTAAATTTCCTAAATATTCATTTTTATTAGAAATATATCCAATAGGTTGCGGAGGCTATAGAAACTGAACGAAGTCCAATGTCAGGCTTCCTTTTATTATTTTTGTGAGATATTATTTAACTGTTCTCATCCGAGAATACTTTTCTTGACTATTAGTGAGAGGATGTTATTTTCCAAAATAAACAATGACATATTTGTATTAATAATTGCCACTTGAATCTATTCAGTTAACCCACAAGATTCGAAATAAAACACGGATCCTAATTTCTGCCGATTTCACAACATCACCTTATCTCTCATCAATTCAATATAATTGTGCATGCTGATAGGATTTATCATTCATAATAAAAATCGGAACGATACACAGTACTCACGGAGTTCTGTCGCTGATTTAAAACTTGTTTACCATCAGAAAAAGGGCAGATAATGGTCATGGAGAGCCCTTAACTTTCCTTTTCTCTAAAGGGCCGATGTTTAGTGGATTACTTTTCTGTTGTAACTGAGATAACTCTAGTCCATTTTCACACAGTCACGTCATAGACACACGTTCTTGCACGTAGTTTCCCGACACGTACCCTAATACACGCGTTCATATATGTTTTAACTGAGAGAATAACAATTGGTTTTCAACCAATATGACATGGAGTGCGTTTAAATTCACATGGCTTCTTATTGTTCTTCTTCCCGTTATCCCAAGTACTAACTACAATAGATAATTTTTCAGAAGTTTTGAGATTCGACTCTGAAATTGTCTCAGGCATTCCTGTTGGTTGCGGATTTAAATTCTGTGTGGGGATGCCGAATTTATAATGGCCTTCCTAAACAACTGTCGACTTCGGTAATAAATTTTCTGGTGCACAGAAACCCGATTAATCCGAAGATTTGACCAGTAATTTTAATCCACGAGTTTACTCGTTGGATGGAGAATTTTTCAGGTTCAACGTCCCCATGATGAAGTTTCCAACGCGCCCTAGTTAGAAAACTATTTTTAACAGCTTTACACTTCGACCCAAAATTGATTTTCAACGAAATATATATTAAGTGAAAGTTTTATTACGGGAGTTAAACCGTCAGGGTTGACGTGATGAACTAGCATGTCCAACTCGACGGGCGTCTGTTAACGAATGTTTGCGAGAGAAGATTACCTTCAAGAGACTACTTGCTCGGTTCAAGTAGCGCTGCAAAACTGCCAAGATGATTTTTTATGGATGCTTCTTGTAGGCGACCTGTCGGTAGACATAGGTGGGAAATGTTGTGTAGGTAATGAATTTTGTTCGTCGCCAGGCACGTGTTGCTGTGCATGGTTGAAATTCGAGCGCTTAACCAAAAATGCAGTTGTCAACAGCATGAAATAGAGTTCAGGTAAGTATTCCGCTAAGGTATTGAAAACTTTTTACAGTTTGAAGATTTCTCCTCCTTTCTAATTTCAATTTTATATTATTCTGGTTCAGGTTTACAGGAGTATTTGCTGCGGGTCAAGCTTTTCAATTCACTTTTGTAAGTGCTTATTACGCATGAACCTTGTATTAGGTGCGGAACTTTCTCATTTGCAAAGGGTTTCATTAAAAATGCATTTGACGCATATTTGGCAAAATTATGGCCATATTGCTTTCTCCTACTCGAGGGGGTAGTTTAGGCTATGTATGTGAGGGAAGGCAATTCAAATGAATCGCACTAGGTTGCGGTTCCTACGTGTATTCCGGTATGAGGTCTTACATTTACGAGTTTCTTTCTCTTCTTTTATACTTACCTAAATGTGATTCTAGGGTACATTTCAAATTTTCATTGCGATTCCTTAGTTATCATAACTTCCTATTTCAATTAATTTTTCCTACGTGTTCCCTCAAGCAATGATCTTTCGTTACAGGTCTCGTCAGTTGTCTGTGCATTCCATTATCAAGATAAATATATAAAAAGTAATATGCGCGGGTCCAAAGGGATATCTAACAAAAGGTTGTCTCTTCGGTTCTATCCGGGACCAATCTGGGAGTATTTGCATCGATAAAGGGACCAAGTCCGATAAAGTATGTTTTATCGGGTCTATCGGAGACCCATCCGGGAGGTGGAGCCAGAAATTTCCATTGAAAATATCAAAAAGCTCAAACTTTTTCGCTTTAACATTCTAACATTCTGCACAAGAATCAATCGAGTTTTCAACAGGACTTAAAATGGACAGAAAAGTGCTCTTGGATCCCCGGATCCCAATATTTAACATGGAAAAATTTTGGATTTTCGAAAAATTGAATTGATACTTCAGCGTTTTATTGAAAGCTGCCAAATTTTTTAGGAATTGAAGAGGAGTGTCTACGAAATAAAACCATATCATAAAATTATATTCTCAATCCCCCTTACCTACCACCCTTCACAAACAAAACACCCCAAATATGTCCCAAAAATAAAAAAACTACATTTTTACGTATTTTTGTTCATTTTCAGCATTTTCTGCTATTTTTTTATACAAATTAGTGCTACTGGACAATTTCAATAATTCTTATGAGTTGTTAAACAATTTTTATTTCTTTAAAGAAATTTGACTTATTCAAAGAAATTTTTTGTCCAAAAAATGTGAAATATAATCGTATTTTCTGAATAAATTGAATAATTAATAATCATTCTTTGGAGTCGTATATTTTTTTAGGAACATTTTGTGATTATTTGAGCAATTATTTGTTGTTTATTTTCAAAATTACAAAAATCGAGCCAGAGTTGTTAAGTACTTACATAACTTTGATACTTTTCTTCTGTCTTTCAACAAATTTCTATTCGATTAGGCAATTATTATTTGATTCAATAATTATTTCACCCAAATGATATTTTTAAAGTCGTATCTTCTGAATTAAACATAATATTGAATGATTTGGAGGAGTGATGAATTCTGCTAAAAACTTTATGACATTGTTCAAACAATTAATTATTGTTTGATTAAAAATTTCCTTCAAGTTAAGTACGGATAGTTCATATCTTTTTTGACATTCTTCACATACTATTACATGTTGTAATGAAGTTTTCGAGAAAACTAAGAAAGATGTAAAAACAACTTTCCGGGGTTTCGCCGAAGCCGTACCTAACATCCGAACGCGAGGAAAGGACGATTCGTAAAAAGATAATAAGAAAACTCTTACCGTCCAGCCAAGAATCAAGTCTAGATCAGGGTAACATAACTGTACATTTGCGGGTACGTAGATAGTAGAATCAACCTCGAGGCACCAGAGGACTCTCAATTTAACCGACATTATAATTCTTTATAATTTGTGTAAGCGGGGTCGAGATCGTAACTGTGTAGCAAACTATCAGCTCGTAAACAACGAGCATACGATGCGGACAGCCAACAACCTTCCAGTCACCAAAGAAGCAGGACGGAAGGATGGAATGTAACCAACACGGCGCATCAGTCCCGCGCAAGCCATAGTACCATGACCGGACGGCCATGCTTCACCAACCACGTGGGAGGTGCCACAACTAGCAGCTATGTTTGACCGTCATTATTATATCTCAACGCCAAGACCGGCGGCGAGTAGCGGTACTGAGTCGATCACCGAGTCAGGCCAATCCAACCCTGCAACACCACACCATTAAGCTCCACTAGCAGTGTCGAAGGCAGTACGTAACGGGCTCGTCCAGACCTGTACCACGGCATGGCTGAACGGCCCCGCGCTGCTAAGGCCCAGTAAACGTCCATGTTTGAGACAGCGCGTGAGGACCAATGGGAAGCAAGTAGCAAAGACACGAAGGCACCCATTGGCCGGGATCGACAAGCAAGCCTTCTTCACTCCAACTGACCAATCGACAGCCTCGACACGAAACTAACAGAGTCGAGAAGGAAGGAAGCGGAGAGGAACGCGGGACCTGTCACTAGTGCTTTTTGGCTTGGCCGCGGTGCACCCGGTGAGACCGGAAAATACCAAAAGAGGCGAAAGGATAAAAAGAGCCTAGAATACAAAGTAGAGGCAAAAATGGATAGAAGAAAGGAAGAGTACGCGCGTTGGCTGTAAGGTAGGTGGCCTCAGTATTAGCCTTCAAAGTGTTTTTAGCTTCCACTCTCAACCCCACGCTGTGTGACGACGTGGTGCAAACGCGGGCGGCCATTTTCGAAGTAACGGGTCTCTCTGGCGAACGGTCGACCATTTCTGGAACCTCACTTCTCTTCTTGTGCCAGACAGCGAGTGAGATAGTCTACCTAGCAGTTGCCACAGGAGCGGATCCAGCGGGGCTCGGATAGGGAAATCTATCTGGCGACTGCAAAAAGAAAAATAACGAGCTTCGTGGGTTGTTCGTGAGTCAAAAGGGTGTTACACACGAACTCGGTTGACTCCGATATTTTGTGTCGTATCTGAAAGGTAAGTGGGAGCCATTTAATATAGCTGGCTTTCTCAACCCTGGGCCATCCCCGGCCAGGACGTGGTTAGCCGTTGAGCACACGAGGAACTTAATAAACCTGGTTATAATGTGCTTCATTTTTTATTATATATTAAAAGTTTATGCAAAAGAACTGCTTGAACAAATAAAAATTGTTCAATAAAATAGAAATTTGTTAAACATTAGGAGAAAAGTAACGAGGGTATGTAAATATTCAACAATAAGTATCATAGGATACCAACTTGAGAAAAAAGTGGATATCTATGGCTTGGTTTTAAGAAATTTTGAAAATAAACAATGGTCTGTCCAATTTTTCGCAAATTCGAAACATTCCCATGTTAAATATATGGGATTTTCAATTGCCTCGTGGCACGTTTTAATGTCAGAATTTCAAAGAAAAAAAATACGGATTATCTCTCTCCAGAATTGGAAACTTGTTTTGAGTGGGGTGGGGCGGAGTCTTGCCCATTAGTGTAAGAAAAATTTTTCAATGCATTTTTGGACCACCCTAATGTTCACATTCAATTTTAAAGATAGAATATTTCAGGTTGAGGTATTTTTTATCCGGAAGTATTTTTTTAACTTGAATTTTGAAATAAATTATCTGTAGTAGCTCCTTTTGTTTTTAATTTCCTTTAAAATGTGGAGCCTCACAATTCGACCAGAAATCACAAATTAATTTGATAATTTAATTGAACATTTATATATATATAAGAATTTGAATTTAAAAAAAATTTAATTCTAATATTCAAATTAAGCCTTTTTAAATCCACCTATTCATCAAATGTGTAAAACAAAAAAATAAAATATAAATATATTCCTCAGTTAGCCCTGGCGTAATAGCTTGGCTGAGATTTTGTCGACAAGATTCAAGCGATTCGGTGGCTCAATTGACCATGTGTGCAATTGTATAATTTCGAAAATAAATCAAGTGTAGTGACGAATGTATAAAACAATTTTTTTTGCAAATTTACCATTTTATTAAAGCATCTACTTTGAACTGCTGTACCGAATGGATCCCAGCTAGAACCGGATAGGACCCGGATGTATCTTTCCAAGCGCCCTGTACAGATCCCGGATAGGCCCGGATACGAAATTGTATGCCGATTAGATCACGGCTAGAACCGCATAAGACTTGGATAGAATTTTTCAGTGCCCTGTATAGGTCCCAGATAGAGCCGGATACGAAATTTTATGCGGAATAGATGCACGATTGGACCGCATAAGACTCGGAAAGATATAGTATATAAGTATGCCAAATAGATCCCGGATATGACCGGATAAGACCTGGATAAATATATGTCATAGCGTCCCGTGAAAGTCGCAGATAGACCCGGATACAACCCGTGGAAAAAACCCGTAGTTCACCCCGGATAGACCCGGCTATAGTTCCGATCTATCCAGGTTCTATCTGGGTTCTATTCGAAACATGAAGCAGGGTGGACAAGTACTAACTCCAATTATAAGTAGGAATCAATTGAAACACTTAATGTTCAGGTTAGTTCAAAAATTAAAATCCGTAGGCATTCTTGGTACATACATGCTAAAAGTCCTACGATTGACCCTAAAGTATGCGTCAGAAACTTAGTGGTTACCGAGGAGCCCCCTCCCCCACCCCCACCTGTTATCCTATGGAAACATACCCACAATCACTATACCTCTCCCAATAACTGAGAACAAACCCGAAACTAAACCTAACATTAGGCCTAAGCAAGCGAAGGAAATTAAAAATGTAAATATAAGGGAAAAACCTCTGGTTGAAAAATAAGAAAACAGTAATAAAGATAGAAAACCGAATTCGAAGGTAGCATTAACCTCAAAACTAGAAGAGAACTCAACAAAAGTAACATCCTAGCTGAAAATTTCTGTACAGGAACCTGTGCAGGAACCTGAAAGGTTCCTTTGGAGGTTCCTGCACAGATTCCTGTACAGGAACGTACGCAGCTTCCTGGTCAACATTGTCAAAATGTATTTATGAAGGATCCTTCACCGGTTCCTGAGCAGGTGGTACACTCGCAGAAATATCTCTAAAGGATCCCGTGCTACTTCTCTCCCACATGAATATTCCTGCACAGGATCCTCCCTAGGGAATTTCTTGCAGCAATATCCACGATAATGCAGGAACCTGAACAGCTATTGAAATAACCATGTTCCTCTACAAGAACGTGCGCAAGTTCCCTTAGAACCTATCAATCCTAACCAATCCCAAAAAAACCAAAAACTCCCAAATTCCTGCAACAAATCCTACGAAGGACATCCGAAGCTTGATAAGCATCCCCACGAGCGACTGATTCAACCACTCGAGAGCATTCCCACCCACGACACTAGCGACGACTCAAGCACAGAAGACTCGCTTAATTTAGGCAAACCTAGAATTATTAGGAAAAATAGGCAGGATAAGTCAGGAAATATTTTCTATAATATTGAATACAAGGAAACATATATGGACCAAGATAGGAATCTTTGGAAAAATAAAAAATTGTTACTAATCAAAAAAAGTTCAAAAAGGAACCTCAAAAAGCAAATGAGATAATGGAAATCGAAAATAAAAATTAATAAGTTAATTTAAAAAATGAAGCGATGAGATTAAATAATACATGGAATAATCTAGGAAAAATTGACCAAGAAAATAACTGTTCGCTAGAATTTTGCGAAGGAATTTTCGAGCTTCATGAAAACCAACAATCACAATTAGAATAATTTCTAAAAAAAAAAATAAAATTATATCAAGGAAAAGAACTCAGGGCGACTCCCTTCACAAAACATAAAATGGACGTTCAGGGTCACGATCTCCTTAAACAACGATATTACCACGTGAGCCCAAAAAGTAACGAAATAATTAATCAAACAGTTGACAAATGATTACAACAGGATATAATAGAACCATCTTGTTCTGATTGCTCAAACCATGTAGTGATGATAAAAAATACCGAGAAAATATTACAGATTTTGTTTATACTTTAGAAAGGTAAACAATATTGCAAAAAAGGACTTCTAACCAATCTCACTTATGAAAGAAATACTGGACATAACCACGTGCCACCGGGCACTTCAAAATCCCATTTAATTAACATGGGGGCAATTTTGGATTTTTGTAAAATTAAACTCATACTTCAGGGTTTGGTCGAAACGTGCCAAGTTTTTCAGGGATTTAAGAGGAGTACCTATGAAATGAACCGTACTAATAACTTTTACTTTCAAACCCACCCTTATCCCCCCCAAAGCGCCCCAAATATGACCCAAAAATCAAAAAATTACATTTTTACGTATTATTGTTACTTTTCAGCAATTTCCGTCGTATTTTTCATACAAACAATTACTAATGGACAATTTGAATATTTTCCCATGACTTTTTAAACAATTTTTGAATTGTTTGAACAAATATAACTTATTTAAACAATTATTCATTCCCAAAAAATGTATAAAATAATCGTATTTTCTGATTGAAATGTAATAGTTTGTCATTGTTTGAAATAGTGAATTTTTTTAAAAACATTATGTAATTATTTAAACAATTAATTATTGTTTATTATCAAAATTTCTAAAAATTGACCCAGTCATGTCCAGTTTTCGCTCAAATTGGTATCCTATGCTACTTTTTCTTGAATAATTATATAATTTTCATACATATCTTCTAATGTTTAATAAACTTCTATTTGTTCAAACAATTTTGATTTGCTTAACCAGTTTTTATCGATAACTTTAGAAAAATAAAATAAAATACATATAATTATTTTTCTGACTGTCTAGTGTATAGAAAGAATATATTAACCAATTTGTAACTGTTCAAACAAATTAAATTTGTTCAAACAATCAATTTTCCAAGCACACTTTTCCTCTCCCCTACTCTAAACTTCATAAATTCAAAAACTATTCCCTCCCCCCCACACAGACAGCATGATATATTGCTGCAAGATTTCTGCAAGGTTTCTTGTAAGGTTCGCAATATTTTTGTAACATTTCTAAGAAATTTTTCTGAAATAAAGATATGTCCCTCGCACAAATCATGCACAATATTGCATGAAATGTTTGTGATATGTTATTTGAATATTTTTAAAATTTTACAAGCAAGATTTAAAAATATTTCATTGATGATTTCGTGTAGTATTTATGCACTTTTTTACAATATTTTTTAACAAGGCAAGTAATATTTTAGTGAATTGTTTCTGAAATATTTTTGCAAAGTTTCTTTAAATTATTTTTAAAGATGACAAATAATATTTTACTGAAATGTTTTTGCAATATTTTATATTTACTTCAGGAAACCTTTTATAGAAATAATTTAAAAGTGTCTTTAAAACCATTGTGCGACATTATCAGAATGTTTCATTGTAAAATTTTCAAAATCTTTTATAAATGATTTCATGCAATATTCATCCAATTTTGTCACAATTTTTCTTGAAAATATTTTTGAACAAGCCAAGTAATATTTTCGTGCAATGTTTCTGCAATATTTCTGCAAAGTTTTTTAAAATTATTTTTGAACATGTCAAGTAATATTTTAGTGAAACGTTTCAGCAATATTTTAGATTTACTCCAGGAAACATTTCATAGAAATAATTTTAAAACGTCTTTGAAGCCTTGTGCAACATTATCAAAAGGTTTCATTGTAATATTGTCAAAATCTTTCATAAATGATTTCGTGCAATATTTATGCATTTTTCACAATGTTTCTTGAAAATATTTTCGAACAAGGCAAGTAACATTTTAGTGAAATATTTCTGCAATATTTTAGATTTACTTCACGAAAAATTTCATAGAAATAATTTTAAAACGTCTTTGAAACCGGTGTGCAACATTATCAAAAGGTTTCATTGTAATATTTCTTTGAAATTTTAACTGCAACATTTCATGCCGTGTGGGCCGCCGTTTACGTCCTTTACTTCTCCCTTCTCAACCACTGCTGCGTTTCCTCTTCCTTTTCGGTTAAGTCCTCTTCCATCTAAAGACCCGAGCCTTTCAATTTTCCTTTGGCGTTAAGTAAGTCTCTTTTTTTCTCCCATTTCCTCAACTGGAGTGGCATCTCACCGTCTATTTTCTTTGACCTTCCCACTTTCGCCACGATTTTCGTATGTGCGGCCAAGAGTCCTACCACATTCGTCAGTTCATTTTCTTCCTTCCCGACTCCCAGCACTTTTAAATTCCTTCTCCTGTCCGCTCTCTCTGCCTTCTCTTTCAACCAATTTTCTTATGTAAGCTTCTTTGGCTCGTCCCTCCACGTTCTGTCCTCTTCTCCTGTTTGACATCCTACTTCTCTCACTTCTCCCTTTTCCTTCTTGCTCTTCTCTGCCTCACACCTCACGCTGAGCTGCTCGAACTCCGATACCATTTCCTGTAGCGTTCCACCACTAGGCTGCGACGGCACTTCGTCCTTTTCCTGCGTCCTTCCGGTCCGACCGAAACCTCAGTTTTGCACTTGCCACTTTTTTCCAGTCACTTTTTATCTCCCCTGCTTCACCTCTTTCCTCTGTCATACTTTTCCTCTCAAACACTGTCCGAAACTCGCTCTGACACCTCACCCACGTCTACTTTGAATAATGTAATTATTCAACAAAAAGTAGAATAAGATACCAATTTGAGAAAAAACTGGACATTTCTGGGTTAATTTTTATAAATTTTGAGAATAAACAATAGGTAATTGTTTAAATAATTACATAATGTTTTTGAAAAATTTTACTTTTCTAAACAATGACAAAATGTTACATTTCAATCAGAAAATACGATTATTTTTTATATTTTTTGGGAATAAATAATTGTTTAAATAAATTGCATTTGTTAAAACAATCAAAAATTGTTTGAAGAGTCATGGGAAATATTCAAATTGTCCATTAGTAATTATTTGTATGAAAAAGACGACGGAAATTGCTAAAAAGTAACAATAATATGTTAAAAAGTAGTTTTCGGATTTTTGGGTCATATTTGGGGCGCTGTGGGGGATGAGGGTGTTTAAAAATAAAAGTTATTATTATGGATTGATTTCATAGTTACTCCTCTTCAATCCGTAAAAAAGTTGAATTTCGAAAAAAAAAATTAGGGATTTTTTTCTCTAAAAATGTAAACTTTTGGGGGGGGGGGGCTAGCCCTGTAGCTTGAAAAGCGTTTTCTGGACCACCCTAGTGTACATACATGTGTACAAAAGTGATTCATATTAATTTCTCGTATGTATAACAAAACGAAAAATTTGTTCGACTGAAAATCTTCAAGATTTTAGCAGAAAAAAAACCTTTAGATTCGGCACTGCTCGGGGCGGCAATGCTCGAAGTTTGGCCTGTATATCGATTACTGATCGCGTTGTAATTTCCTCTGGTCCCAAAGAATGGGCCCCAAAGGTCTGTTTCCTGAGCCTAGCTAATGCTGGGAACTGGCATAATACATGCAGGGATCTTTCGTCATCCCTGCCGCATCTCCTGCACTCTGTCGTGGGTTTATACTCCATTTTGTGCATGTGATAGTTCAAGTGGTTGTGCCCTGTTGGGATCCGTAGCACTGTCCTTATATATTTTTTTGGGTCAATCCAGGATTTCCCTGGCTCTGCCCATCCTATAAGTATAACCAATGATGGATTTCGCCTGAGGGCAATCCTGGATTTGTTCCCAGTATTGCCGGTGTTTTGTTCGGATCCAGCTTTTGATGGCCATAGCGACACAGCAAGACGATATTCCCAGTACCGGTTCTGGTCCAATGTATTCACTTGGTGCGCCGCGTTTTGCCAACTGGTCCGCCTTTTCGTTGCCCTTGATCCCTGTGTGACCAGGGACCCATATGAGGGCCACAATGTTTCTTCCTGCAAGTTGGTTTAGTGCCTTTTTGCATTCCCAAACCAGTTCTGATGTTTTGTCTGGTTTCCCTATTGCAGTTAGTGTCGCTAGGCTGTCTGAACAGATCGTAATCTGTCTGCCAGCAACGTTTTCTTCCATTAGTGTTTCAACACAGCGAGGGACGCCCAAAACATCCGCCTGAAAGACAGTTGCATGTCAACCAAGTGGGATCCCTATCCCTTTCTCCCTGTTGCTATCATAAATTCCTGCTCCTGGCCCTCCCTCTACCCTGGAGCCATCTGCATACCAGATTTCCTCTTGGAGGAGAGGGTTACCATTTGCTTTCCACACAACCCTGCTTGGGATGCAGACGCGGAAAGCTTTGGCAAAGCTGAAGCGTTTTGTTATTTTATCTTGCCTCATCTGTAGAATCGGCCCGAAGGATCGCTCCTTAGTTCAAGTCCCACTGACTAGATTACGTCAGTTCTCCAGAGTAGCTACACCTCGTGATGAAGCCTCTCTGGTTCACCTATCCATATCTATAGTCCAAAGCAGCCATAAGCCCTCTCACCAACTACAAGGTCCCGCGATCCCTAAGGAGAGGGTCTCAAGAAATAAAGCCATATAAAACCATAAAAATATTAGAACTGTAATTTCACCATCCAAAGAACATAATTATTGCAGATAAAACATTATTACTTAAGAAATAAATACATAAAAAATAGTCTGGTTCCATGCCACGAGCCAGACATACAGAACAACTTCAAATTGTCTTGGATTGATCCGTAACTGAAACAAAATCAAGACAACAAATTTACACCCGGGTATACAAAAACACAGAAATTTAACACTTTTCACTCAAAATATCCCTGTTAGCATGCCTAGAACGGAAAGTAATATGTCTACCGACTTTATTTTTTGCATGGAGAGATATTTCACGTTTCTAGTGCGAGGAAAATACTGAGAGCACTGAGAAAAATGCTCATCATAGTGTTGCTATGTAAATACATAAAAATGTAGGCCTTTTGCCTCCAAATGACCCTGTGAACACACCTAGCTCAGAAAATATTGGGTCTACCAATCTCATATTTTGCATTGAGATGTGTCTCATGTATATCTGATGCAAGGAAAAATAGTAAAAACTCATAGAAATACTTACCCCGACGTTGTTATGCAAAAATATGAAAATTTAGGCCTTTCGCCCCAAAAACTTTCAAAATTCATTCAAATTTGGTTCAAAACCAGCATGTGCGATCGGAAATTTTCTGGAAAAGCAAACAATTTTTTTATAAACTTCTAGCATCAACATTGAAAAATTATTTACAAATTTAACTCAAAACTAACATACGGGATTGGAAATTTTTCAAACGAACGGAAAAATCTGAACCGCGCCCGTTTCTACGAAACCCTGAAGTGAGGGCACTTGCCGCCCGCTTCACGAACTCACTTTTTATTCTTACATTATGTTTACTTATCTTCATCAAGAAGACAAAACCATCACGCAGAAAACTCATTATTTGATTGGAAGAAAATTTCCTTAAATCACAGAAAAATATTCATTGGCTGTCAATCTCTGTCTACTCTATTAAGTTGGAGTGAGATCACAATATGACCCGGACAGATTAACTAACGCCTCTAAAGGCGGTGATTGAAAACAAGAAACGTCCAAATGACTGGAATGGTAACCTTCACTAGTAACTCTCTCACTAGTCAATCATTTTCCGAATGTAGGAGATAATTTTGATCAAAATGTGCCGGGGTTTCACCACGATCTTCAGCGGGGCTTCGCCGTTGAGCCCGTTGCAAATTTTGAGATTTTCAGCTCGCGCTGAAAAGGCTGCAAAGTCCCTGTTTCCCCACTTGTATCTCTATATACTATTTTCTAAAATATGATTTTATATTATTATTTGTTATCGAATACTGTGTACATAAAAAATAGGCTCTAATTTTTTCACACATAGAAAATGTATTTATAGTGAAAAAATCAGAATAATGACAGTTACATTAAAATTAGGCGGCGGGGTCATATTCCATTGTTAACATGGGGGCAGGTGGGTCTCAAAATCGTCCAAAAGAGATTTATGCATTTTTGGACGACAGTAGATGAGCTAGGCGGGTTCTAACTCAAGATTCCTACCTTCCCGACATCGAGAAGATTCTAGCTGTAATGGTTCGTGTCCGTGCTAAATTTTTCTAGAAAAGTGGCTCATGTCCGTGCTAAGCTTCTGGAACATTCTCGAGGGTCCTGATGACGTCATCTTGCATTCCTACCTTACCGGCATTCTTGATTAGTATTAGTGTGTCTGTGTGAGGTAAGCCTGTGTGTGCGTGTATCCGTGTGAGGCTGACATCGAGACCGTTCTAGAACATTCCATGATGACGTCATAAAATAATATCGCGCAATTCTGCCGCTTCTGCAGCTTCTTCTGAATACGGTATATTTTGAATATTTGAATTACTTAAAAAACTGAAAAGCAGTTTTAAAACGAAATTTACTTCAGGCAACCTCACCGACATTTACGTCAAACATTACTCTACTTTGAACTTATATTTTTTCATAAAATTTGTTTCTAACATAAATAAATAGTATCGATTGACAATTATTCGTCACTAAGCATCACCACTTATGTAATTTGAAGACGATTAGAAAGAAAAACGATCACTTTATATATATAAATGGTCAAACTATGCATTGATTTATGAAATTTGTTTATAAGATAAACGAATAATATCGATTTACAATTCTTCATTACTGAACATCACGACTTATGTAGTTTGATGACGATTAGAAATAAAAACGAACACTTTCTAACTATAAATGGTCAAACTATGCATTTCTTTATAAAATTGTTTTATAACATAAACAACTAATATCGATTGACAATTATTTGTCACTAAAAATCACCAGGCATGTAATTTGAAGACGATTGGAAAGAAAAACTATTACTCTCTGTCTATAAATGTCCAAACTATGCATTTGTTCATAAAATTTGTTTATAAAATAAGTAAATAATATCGAATGACCAATCTTAATCACGAAATATTACCACTCATATAGTTTGAAGGTACTAAGAAAGAAAAGCGATTACTTTCTGCCAATAAACGCTCAAATATGAATTTGTTTACATAATTTGTTTGTAAAATAAACAAATAATATTATACAACGAATTTTCATAATCAAACGTGATTCTGTTGATAATATAAGCAATTTCTACTCACAAATACACTTTGCAAGCAAAATTTCGAATATGTTGACATTTTATTAACATAATTTGTGTATAACAATCAGATTCGATATCCTGTAAATTATTTATATTCTTTGGATACTTTGTCATTCATTTTCGTCGAGAATGGGATAATTTAAGTTATTTACTTGAAGGTAAAAAATAATAATTAAAAAATTTCTCGTTTTCGCTCGTTGCTTATTTATAAAAAAAACACGATGTTATCATAGTAACCATTTTCGATGTCTGTAAACGTTGGTCGATCCACAATTTTGCATTCATCTATAAAATAATTAATTTTAAAATTGTAAGTCTTCATAGTATTTTTCTAACTTTAAGGGATATCTTCAAATCTTTTTTCCTAGATTCTACCATAGAGCCCTTTAGCAACAACTGAAAAAACAGGTGTCTCCATAATTGTTTCCGATGGTATTGTCAGAGCCGTAAGTAGCTTTTAACACTTTTTTATTGAATTTAAAAAAAATTAATGCAGTTGAACTGCAAAATTTTTAATTTCAAATTTTTATAAATTAAACCGTTTAGAGATTTCTGGTTAAAAAAATATAACGCTATCATTTTGAATGCTAAAAAATAAAAAGAATGAATCAATAAATCTGTTAATTTTCAAAAATATATAATTTTGAGCAATTTTAAGTTAGAAATATTCACAATATTATTTAAACTATACCATTTTTAAATTAGAAATTGAATTCAATGGGTTAAAAATCGAATGTTTTAGATTGACACAATATTCGAATGCTATTTGAAATTCAATATAAGCGTTCAATTATGAATATATAAATTTAAATTTATTTGAAAATTTAAAATCGCTTATAAAGTTTCAATCGGACGTTTAGATTTATTTAATTATAAAGGCTTTCGAATTGAAATAGTTCAATTTTTAACTTCAAAATCTCTAAAAAGTTAAATTCTGAACAGTTTTACCGTCGTAAACTGAATGATTTTATAATTGAAAAAGTTAACACTTAAAGTTAACAATAAAACTTAACATCGACAAAAGTTAAATTCGATCATGTTTTGAATTGGATTACATCGTTTGTTATGAAATTTGTTATATTTGTAGTGATTGGATAGATTGTTCTTCTAAAAATTTACGAAAATTCCCGGGCCAAAAATATATTCTCTGCCATTTCCCGCTCCAGCGGCCATCTTGATAATCCTAAAATTGTTTTTGAAATCTTAATAAATGCCTCTGTATTTTTTAATATACTATATTCTTTAAAATCTCTTGAAATCTTTTAAATCCCTTAAATCTTGTAAAATCCCACCAAACATCATGAAATGTTCAATATCTTTTTAAATTTGCTTAAAAATGAATCAATCTTTCAAATATACTGCAAATCCATAAAATTCTATAAAATTCGCAGCAATTCCTAAAAGTCCGTTAAAATTTCATTCTATTTCATTTACTGCCTAAAGATCTCTTCAAATTCTTTAAATTTCCTTAAAATCAGTTGAAGTCTTTGAAATCCTTTGTTATCTTTCATACCCTTTTAGAATCCCTGGAAAATTTTGGAATCTTGAAATTTCTTTTAATCTTGTAAATTATTTTAAAAAATATGCCTGCTGTGCGGGCACATTCTCATTACGAGCTACGCGCTCGGTCTTTGTATTTTTCACACATTTGTGCAGAGACATTTTAAAATTAAAGGTCAAAGCCTTAACAACTATAATTTGATGATTGTGAATTCTCTTTTGTTAAAGCTTCTTCGGCTTTAACGATCAAATTTTTATCACATATCTCGTGCTTCGCACTTGATTTTGTCCACAATGTGAACTTTTCTACATTATGTTTAACACTATTATATCTAATGTATATTATATTTATTTCTGTACCTCGATCTGGTACTGCTTATTCAGATATTGAAAAATAATGTACAATTTTTATTTTTTATGATGACTTTAATATTTTCTTCTTATTTTGCACTAATTTTTATTCTTTGCTGCCCTTAAAATGCGCCCATTTTGAGCGCGTAAATAAAAAAATTGTGACTCAAGCCCCTCATAAACTACAATCATAAATTGAAATTAAACATGTTTTTTTTTAAATTTGACTTTGAAGAGTTTTCTCAAAGCACCTGCGGCCTTGATGATTACATCTTCATTACGATACTCGCGCTTCGCGCTTAACAGCTAGGTTATACAGACGATTGCTTTTGAAAAATAAAACCATGTAAATAAAATGAAACGGAACTCTTTGATTTCAAATTTGAAAATGTTCTTACTTTTTGAACTTTGATCAAATCAAAAAATTTGATGAGGATAGTTTCGAAATACATTTCATATCAAGTAAAAATTTTGATTGACATTTTTTAATCTATCAGAAAAATATATTTTTTTCTTTATTTTTTGAAAATTTTCAAAATGTTGAAAAGCATATAACTTTTTGAATTTTCATCGAAATAAAAATTTCATTAGGATAATTTTTAAGACTCTTTCCCGCCTAAAAGAAACTTGGACAAAAATTTCTGAAACTTGAAAAAAAATGTTTTTTTAATTTTCAAAATTCCCTAAAATTGTTAATTTTGGTCGAAAATATCTGGTTAGCGAACTTAACCTTCATTTTGGGACTCTTAAAAGGTTTATCAAAGGATGACTCGATTCGACAAATCCATCAAAATTTAGCGTGGCTACAACATTCAGGTAACCATACATACAGACAGACATACAGACATAAAGACATAAAGACATACAGACCGACAGACAGACAGACACGTAAAGGTGACAGAGTGCCGAAACGTAAAGTTCCGTTAAAAACCAGAGATCGAAAATTTGGACGATTACATTACACTCTCATGAATGAGAATGTAAAAAGAATATTAGTGATTTCATTTGACAAGTAAAGCAACTAAATACAGTCTTCACACTTTTAAAGACTTTTAAAGGATTTCACTTTTTTTCTCTGTTTTTAAGAAACTTTCCCTTTTTATCGTAAGGACAGTCCGGATGTTCATACTCTGCCTTCTTATCAATTGAAAGGTCTACTATTATATTTTTGGTTCAGTATTCATCTGTTTTTGTTAGTTATCAATAATTGTATAATTTTCTTGAATGATAAATTCAACTAATCGATTTTTGACCGATAATTGACGGTTTTGAGATTAAAATTTACCTATTAAATTTTTTATGGAGAATTTTGTTTGTTTGTTTGTTGAAAATTCAACTAGTTGGTTATAAATTGAACTAATTTGTTAAAAATTCATTTTATTGGTATAAGGTTTAACTTTTTTGTTGAAATTTTGTTGTTGTTGAAAATTATATTTTTTTTAACTGAAAATTTAAATATTCTACTTTTGGTTGAAAATTGATCACTTTCAGTTGATATTTCAACTAATAAATTTTATATTGAGAATCCATCTTTTTGGTTTGGAAGTAGAGAAAATTTCGTTGAATTCTATTTTGGTTAAATTTAATTGTTTTTTATTTAGAATATAAATCTTTTCTTAATTGCGACTGTTTTTGGTTGAGATTAAATCTTTCTTGTTTAAGAATTCAACCATTTGGTTGTAAATTCATCCTTGTAGGTTGAAAACTCAACTATTTGTTTAAAAATGCAACTGTTTGTGGTGGATGATTCATATTTTTCGTTTGAAAATTCAACTATTTCGTTGAAAAGTCAACTATGTTGTTGAATATTCGTCTATTTTTGCTTAAAAGTTCAACTATTTAGTTGTAAATGCATCGGTTTGGTTGAAATTTAATTTCTTTGTTTGTTGAAAATTCAACTCTTTCCTTGAAGATTCATCGCTTTTGATAAAAAGTTAATCCTTCTTGGTTGAAAATTCAACTATTTTCTTGAAAATGCAATTTAATTTGACCTAAATCTTACATACTGTTAATAAAAATTAGTGTTACCTATTCATTAATCTTACTTAAAAGAATGTTTTCCTTATTATTTCCCTATTGTCTTGAAAAATTAACCTATTTCCCCTGTTTTGAGAGAATCTGGGGCTGCCAGGTCTCTTAAATTATTATGTTTTTTGTTTTATTTTAGGCGTTTATGAAATGAAATCGAAGAAAATATTTGACTCAAAAGGGTGGGGGGGAGGTGTTCGTACTTGTGACGTCGCCCTAGGGGGTGCAAGCTTTGTGTGATAATCTGTGACGAAGAAGGGTAGAGGTATAAAAAGTTTTCCAAATAGTGTGAAGTAGTTTTTGATCGGCCCCTCACGTAATTTCACTCAGAGAAATTTCCTCTTGTGTCAGAAGGATGCTTCTTCAGGCAAATTAAATTTCCTTTCAAATCTTATATTAAAAGGAATTTTATTTGTCGCAAATATTATCCTTTTGCGACAAACTTCAGCTAATATTGCAGCCAAATAATTCTGTTTGTGTAAAAAAGATATTCAAGTGGTTCAAAATAAAACAGGCAAGAGGACGATTCTTTTGTTTTAAGACAACTTTTTCTCTATTATGGACGTCTCCTAGGGTGATTTTATGACCTCAGAAATTTTCTGTAAGATATATAAAAAAATTTGAAATGCGAGAAACCTACTCTTGAACTGATTCCCCTACTATTAGCCATTCCATTCGTGTTACAGAATCTTTGTTCTAGAAAGATGATTCACGATTCAACCAAGTTTCTTCTCTTGAGCAAGAAACACTGAGCATCTTTGATTGGGGTGGAACTTCGGTTAACATTTTGACATCTCGACAATAATTAGAGACATAGGTGAGCAGTCAAAAGTCCAAAGCCGTGCCTGCTGACATATCTGTACATCCGTGATTACGCAGCACTTGCAACCTGTGCAAATACACTGCAAGTATGATCCCGAGTAACGGCATCAGATGTCAAGGTAACCCGCACGCACTAATTGGGAGGCTCTGATGCGCTCGTTCAATCCTGCCGATCCGGTTTTCCCTGCGTTTTATTCAGATGTACATCTGCATTCTCTCTGACACACACACACAAGCAAATGCATAAATAAAATACAAAAAGCGTGCACGAGAAACATGCACATTGCACATAGAAAGCGCATGCATCGCATCTCATCGGCGCGTGAAAGCGTTTGAACCAGACCGATTTGTCGCGGATTAATCGCGTTAATCTGACCAGTATCATTTCTGCGCAACATTTGCCTGCTGTAATGATCACATTTGCGAAATAGGAGCGCAATTTGTTCGCATGCGAAAGTCGAATGGCGTAGGCTTTTTGTCAGAATTACTACCCGTGCCATGAAAAAAGCATCAGCACGTTTTATTATATACAATTGTTTCTTTCTCTATTAGACGTGTAGATTATCTATGTTTAACTGCTAGGCATTACATATATCAATATCAATTTCTCGTTCATCTTTATTATTATTCTCAGTTTCAAATTCATTTTAACTTAATCCTGTGTATACTATCGGATTGTGACGCAGCAAGAACGGCGTAGAAAATGACAGAAATGTTTTTGACGTCAAAAAAGACTTCAAATAGTGCCTCAAAAATGGTGTTGAATATAGGTGAAAATATAAAAAATAAAGATACTATTATTTAATTTGGAATTTAATGAAATACTTAAGAGAAAAATTAATTGTTCTTTTATTATACTTAATCGTTTTTTAAAATACAGTGTAATGAATAATAAAACATCAAAAACTATCCCAATTTTTCACAAAATCGACGGCCATGTAACTCAGAAATGAACAATTCTTTGCTAATGATAATTTATCGACCAAAAATAATTTTTCGTTTGTAAAATAATTTCATAAACAAATTCACAATTTCACTACTTGTCAACAAATGGATGTTGTTTCTTGTTACAAAATTGATGTTCAATTACTTTTTTGTTTTTTATAAACAATTTTACTAAAAAACATGCGATCTTATCATTTTAAAACAATGTTAATTTTACTGTCCACGGTGGCTTTACCCATTGACGGACTATCATGTATTAGCAGCCAGGAAACCCTCGCTGCGCCCCTTTTGTTTGCCGCCCCCAAGGAATGTCAATGCGCCCCAAAAAGATGGTACTTTCGAACAAACAAAATAATATATTTTGGATTGAAAAGGAAGAAGAAAAAATTATGTCTAATGATGTCAAGGATTGGCACGTGTACTAGCAGTAACTATAGTAAAGTAATATAGTTTTCTCCAATTACTTTTTAAATTTTCTCTAAAATATGTTTAAAAAATATCATGTTCTAGGGATCCCTATACATTTCTTAGGGGCATCACTAATGCATGTATTGGGTCACCGCAGAGATAATATTTTATAAATAAATACATTGCACAATCTAGATTGCAAAGGAAAAAGTGTAAAGAATATTCTTTTCATAAAGTAGGGGAGACCACCCTACAGTAGATAATTATTGATTATGAGTAAAAAATATCAGTAAACTAATAAATTGTAATTTGATTATATTTACAAGTATCCTGTCTTAACTATTAATTACATTAACTCATTCATTTTACATGCATTCATATTTTTAATTAATGATTATCAACTGTAGGATCATTATCTAATGTAAGGTGGTCTCCCCTATAATTTTCTTTGCTCTATTTATTGATATTTCCTGAAAAGCAAATAAAATTAGTAAATTCACATCTGACATTTTTCAGCATACAACATTTTCATTTTCTACAAAGTCATTTATTTTTAACTCAAGAATAATAGTATCACCACAAGAATTGCCATTGGAGAGTAGATCGAAATAATTTGCATTGCATTTATCATTTCGTACGAATAAAATTAGTGTTTTTGGCCGTGATTTCGTGTTAAATGTTCGGATATTATTCTTCAAATGAAAAAAATTACTCTGAAAAAAAGAAAAATTTTATTTGTTTAAAAGTGCGATATAAGTGTATTTGTTCATGACAATTGTTGTTGAAAGATAATCTATTGTGATAATATAGACCATTTTAAATTTTTTGTTTCGTTAAATCCGCCTATTTTGTTGGACGATTTAAGAAATATGTAGCTTCGAAGTTCGTAAAAAGTTTTTAAATTCATAAAATCAAGAGCAAATCATACTCTTCAAATCTGAACCAAGGACACTAATAAGTATGACATGATTGCTGAGTTATCATAAAAAATGTTTACACGTGGAATGTAAATTTCGGCGAAGATAAAAATACGAGACTCGACGCGAGACACCAGCGTTAATTTCTTATCATATGATCATTCTTTGAATAAATAAATATTTGATCTTCATGAAAGAAGTTGCAAAATATTTTTTTTTTCTTTGAATCTCGAACTGCTGAGGCGGAAAAATTATATATATCTTATTCATAGGGGACAAAATTATGTATAATTTTCACTTCGAATATACAAAAAATGTGTAAACAAATGAAAACTATATTTTATAATATTTCACACTGTGTAAAATTTTTCGACTTGGATGTAGAAGACAACATTTTCTTATTGATATTAAAAGAGTTGCAAATCGCTGAAGTTGATGGTATCCGCAAAAAATCCAAAATTTTCAACCCACCCCACTTGGAAAATATTTGTCTAAATGGCAAAAAAATTATTTCCATAAATTGTTATCCAATAGGGCTTCAGAAATAATACCCCATATATATCATCCTTTTTGAATTTTGGAAATCTATTATATTTCAATTATGATAAAATTATTGAGAGACATTCGCTTTTTTTAAATAACTAGGAAAGAATTTTTCTAAATTATAAAATTTTAACTAAAAAATCACGCAATATTTATTCATGTTCTTAGTCCTTAGAAATAATTTTCTAAATTTGGCGATTAGCTGAATGCATATTATTATTACTATTATTTATTACTATATATCAACAAATACAATTGCACCAAAACCAGTGTATCAATCACGATCTTGTCGTCTAGTTTTCAGTCGTGAAAATTGTTAATGTTACATAAGTTTACATAATTTAATGATGGAGTCATACATGCAGAATATAAATAATGCAGAAATGTAATATATAATAGAGAAATGTGACGAAATCGAGACCACCTTTTTATCGACCGTTCTTTCAAGCGCAGACATTTTGTTAAACAAAAATATTGTATTCTGTCATTTGATCTATATGACCACATAAAATTTGTTGGCAACTAGTCAAGCTGTGAATTTAGTTATAAAATTATTCATAAAATAAATAATTGTTGTTCTTTGATAAAGTACCATAAGGGAAGGATTCAGCAAGTAATTTAAAATAGATTAGGTTGAAAAACGCAATCTATTTGTTGAAAATTGTCAAAAATCTATATTTTTTTAATCAAATTCATTTAAACGATTACCAATTGTTATCAAGTATTGACAACTCTTAGATATTATTTATGGCCAGCAAATTTTTGATCAATTTTGTTTCGGGAACGAAGTTTTTAGAGCGTAAAATGGATAAGATATGAATTTGTTTATTAAATTTGATTATAATATTGAAAATTACTTTGGATTTTCAAAGAATGGCAACGAAACATTGTTTTTACGTATATTCCAAACCAAAATTTTTTAATCTGGTTTGGACGTTGTTTTTGACGGTACGTTTGAAGTAGTATTTCACAGCGTTATTGACGTCACTTTTTACATCATTTTTTAGGCAACAAATTATCCCAACGTTTGACGTAATTTTAGACCTCGTTTATCACGTGCTTTCCGACGTAGTTTTCCACGTTGTTTTTGATGTGAAGGTTTCAATATAGACTAAATTCTAAGCTATAATTGTTGCAAAATATAAAAACAATTAAGATCTACGTGTTTTAATTTTAAATATATCAGTTATATGTAGTTGTTAACTTTTTTCTTATTGCGTAACATTTTGATGCACATGTGGATCAAAATTGGACACTTTTCTATTTATTGTGTATCTTTTTCTTGCAAAGTCCTGTCTGCTTAAAAAGGAAAGCAAGGTCGAAGTTGGAGAGAGTTCTTGAAATGTCGATGGATAGATGAAAAATTGTACGAATAAGCATTGGAATGTGTGTGCAAAATAGACTTGCGCTCTTTACGCACGACCTCACTAAGGCTTTTGTCCGCTATGAAAGATGAACTCAATATTGTGCAATTGGTAGGACTGCTCTACTAAGCAATCAACGGGCGTATGTAAAAGAAAGCAGTTACATCATTGGAGAGCATTGAGGATAGGTATAGGTACATGGTTCGAATTAACCGACAGTTCTAGCGCTCATGCAGTTACATCAGCATGAATATACACTCACCCGCTCTCCATTCAACGAAATAAGAAATAGGTTCACACAGTATTCGCCGGAGGCTGCACATCATAAACAACTACTCATCAGTACAAGATGATGCCATCTCTATATTTTCCAACCTAATTTCAATGAACTGACATTGGCGGGTGACTAAAAAGAACATTTTCATTCATAGAAGTCTTATAAATTAATTCAATAAGTAACTTACCTGGAAAATAATAATGAAAAACTACAAGAAATTGATCTTTTTATGAAACATTGCCCGATATGAAGACTTACGCGTTTGGAGATGCTTACAGTCTTAATGCATATTTATGGAATTAAAAAAATCGTTGTACAAGATTCGAAACAAGATTCTCTTCTTGAATTAATGATAAATCGCTAAAAAATAAATTTTGCATAAATGTATTGTCCGCATATTTTGTATAAGCTGGTTTACACGCTTCTTGCCATACGTCGCAGTAGGAGCGGCTTTGATAAATTATGTCTTAAAATTGTAGAACTTTTGATAGGAATTACCTGAAGGGATGGATTTTTTAAAAATTGAAGATGAATCCTTAGCGAATATAGGAAAAATATAGAGGAAGTGTGACAAAAATATTTTGATCTTGAAAATCTATGTTGAAGTAACAATTTTTGTAACAAAATTCGGTCATCGCGTACCACGGGCGTATAGATATCATATTCTGTGTTTGATATACGTTTTTTAATAGATTTTTGCATGCTGATTCCAGATCCGGCCTGTAAATTATTGTAGAGCTTGATGATTCCGAGAAAAAGACGATGGAAGTTGCTATTTTAACCCTTAAAGGAATGCATTATTTAAATCAAAGCAAATTTCATCATTCGGAGTATTTAAGGGCTTCTTGGGATGCTGATTTTAAATCCAAAATGAAAATATCAAAACTCACAATGGCGAATACAAGATGGCGGATCACAATTTTAACAATTGAACCGATTTGAGTACAAAATGCTACACAAGGGGTTTTCAGGTCACTGGTTTCAAATCCGAACTCAAAATGTCAAAATTCAAAATGGCGAATCCACTATGGTAAATCATAATTGTAAAAATTAAACCGATGAGACCAATGACATTTACGAAAAATAATAATATAACATATCGATTCTTGCATATAAATTAGAAATCCTTTGTAGACACATTAAAGAGGACTATGCAACTGACAGGGATGAGATAAGTGCAGAAAGAGATTAGGTGGACGATGAAAGCGATACAAAAAGTGGCGGCAGCAGTCGCACTAATGATCCCAGTTTCTAAATTTTTCATAGCAGAAATTATTACTAAAATAATTGTTCAAAAATTTGTCAAATTGTGTGATTTTCAGCAAACTTATTTTATCTGACGTACATAGCACACCATATTAGATTCGACATTTTGAATTTTGACATCGGATTTAAAATAGGCAAGCCGGAAAACTCTCGTGTAGAATTTTCTACTCAAATCGATTTAATTTTTACAATTTTGATCCGCCATATTGAATTCGCCATTTTAAAAGTTGACATTTAGAGTTCGGATTGGAAATCAGTGACCCCGAAAACCCCCGTGTTGTATTTTGTAGTCGAATCGGTTTAATTTTTACAATTGTGATCCGCAAACTTTGATTCGCCAGTTTGAATTTTGATATTATTATTTTATATTTTAAAGCAGCGACTCCAGAAGTCCTTGAATACTCCGAATTATGAGAATTGTTTTGATTTAAACAATGCATTTCTTTAAGAATTAAAATAGCAACTTCCATCGTCTTTTTCTCAGAATCAGCAAGTTCTGCAATGATTTACAGGCAAGATTTCGTATCAGCATACAAAAATCTATTAACAAATCTATGTGGAACATAAAATATAATACTTAAACGCCCGTGGTATTCGACAAATGAAATTTTTACAAAAATTTCTAGCTTCAACATAGATTTTTAAGATAAAAACATGCTTTTTACACTGGATCACCACTAGATCTTACCTTGAGTGGCAGGATCACCACTAGATCTTGCCTTCAGTGGCTCGATCACCACTAGATCTTGCCGTAAGTGGCTGGAACTTAGACTGATCTTGCCTTACGTGGCTGGAACTCAGCTTGATCTTGCCATAAGTGGCTGGAACTCAGACTGTTCTTGCCTTAGGTGACTAGATTGCCACTAGATCTTACTTCAAGTGGCTAGAACTCTGATCTTGCCCTAATTGGCTGCCACTCAGATCTTGCCTTAAGTGGCTGGATCACCACAAAATCTTGCCTTAAGTGGCTGGATCACCACTAGATCTTGCCTTAAGTGGCTGGACACCACTAGATCTTGCCTTAAGCGGCTGGAGCTCAGACTGATCTTGCCTTAAGTGGCTGAATCACCACTAGATCTTGCCTCCAGTGGCTGGAGTTCAGACTGATCTTGCCTTAAGTGGCTGGATCACCAATATATCTTACCTCAAGAAGCTGGAACTCAGATCTTGCCTTAAGTAGTTGGATTTACGATAGCTCTTGCCTTAAGTGGCTGGAGAGCTAAGATATTGCCTTAAGTGGCTGTATCACCACAAGATCTCGCCTCAACTGGCTGGATCACCACTAAATCTTGCCTTAAGTGGCTGGATCACCACAAAATCTCGCCTTAAGTGGCTGGATCATCAGTATATCCTGCCTGAAGTGGCCGGAGCTCAGACTGATCTTGCCGTAGGTGGCTGGATCACCACTAGATCTTGCCTTCAGTGGCTGGAGCTCAGACTGATCTTGCCTTAAGTAGCTGGATCACCACTATATATTGCCTCAAGTAGCTGGAACTCAGATCTTGCCTTAAGTAGCTGGATTTACGATAGCTCTTGCCTTAAGTGGCTGGAGAGCTAAGATCTTGTCTTAAGTGGCTGTATCACCACTAAAACTTGCCTTAAGTAGCAGGATCACCATTAGATATTGCTTTAAGTGGCTGGATCACAACTAGATCTTGCCTTAAGTGGCTGGAGCTCAGACTGATCTTGCCTTAAGTGGCTGGATCACCACTAGATCTTGCCTCAAGTGGCTGGAAGTCAGACTGATCTTGCCTTAAGTAGCTGGATCCCTACTAGATCTTGTCTTAAGTGGCTGTATCACCACTAGATCTCGCTTTAAGTGGCTGGATCATTACTAGATCTTGCCTCAAGTGGCAGGAACTGACTGATCTTGTCTGAAGTGGCTCGATCACCACTAGATCTTACCTCAAGTGGCTGTATCACCACTAGATCTCGTTTTAAGTGTCTGGATCACCACTAGATCTCGTTTTAAGTGGCTGGATCACCACTAGATCTTGCCTTAAGTGGCTGGAACTGACTGACCTTGTCCTAATGGCTGGAATTCTAATCTTACCTTAAGTGGCTCGATCACCACTAGATCTTGCCGCAAGTGGCTGGATCACCACTAGATCTTGCCTTAAGTGGCAGGATCACCACTAGACCTTGCCTTTAGTGGCTGGATCACCACTAGATCTTGCCTTAAGTAGATGGATCACCACTAGATCTTGCCTTATGTGGCTGGAGATCAGACTGATCTTGCCTTAAGTGACTGGATCACCACTTTATCTTGCCTCAAGTAGCTGGAACTCAGATCTTGCCTTAAGTGGCTGGATTTACAATAGCTCTTGCCTTAAGTGGCTGGAGAGCTAAGATCTTGTCTCAAGTGACAGGATCTGACTGATCTTGCCTTAAGTGGCTGGGACTGAGACTGATCTTGCCTTAACTAGTTAACTGGTAGGCACGAAATCGACGTGATGTGCCAAAACTGGTAGAAGAATATAATTCTGTATTCATGATGAAAGTTCATTTCCTCAGGGTTTCTTAGGTCGCTGATGACGAATCCGGGGTCGAAATTGAGAAATTCGAAATGGTGAATCCAATATGGCGGACTAAAATGCGAAAATCACGTGGCTCGAATGAAAGGCAGTACTAAAGAGTTTTTCAAGCCGCTGATGAATATTCTACTATATTATCAGCTATTTCGAATTCTTCAATTTTGATCCCGGATCCGTGATCAGCGACCGAAAAACCACTTAGTACTGACTTTCATTCAAATAACGTGACTTTTGCATTTTAGTTTACCATATTGGATGCGTCATTTCGAATTTTTCAATTTTGACCCCAGATTCATTATCAGCTATCAAAAAAACTAGGACATACCCATTTTGATACAAATCCATTGAGTTTTGTGGCAGTTATTTCAAGTGCGCATGTATGCGTCATTACCAGTTAACTGGTTAAGTGGCTTGAAATTTGATCTTGCCTCAAGTGGCTGGATCACTACTAGATCTTGCCTCAAGTGGCTGGATCACCACTAGATCTCGTTTTAAGTGGCTGGATCAACACTAGATCTCGTTTTAAGTGGCTGGATCACCACTAGATCTTGCCTTAAGTGGCTGGAACTGACTGATCTTGTCCTAATGGCTGGAATTCTAATCTTGCCTTAAGTGGCTCGATCACCACTAGATCTTGCCTCAAGTGGCTGGAGCTCAGTCTGATCATGCCTTAAGTAACTGGATCACTACTAGATCTTGCCTTAAGTGGCTAGATCACCACTAGATCTTGCCTTATGTGGCTGGATCACCACTAACTAGATCTTGCCTCAAGTGGCTAGAGCTCAAACTGATCTTGCCCTGAGTGACTGAATCACGACTATATCTTGCCTCAAGTAGCTGGAACTCAGATCTTGCCTTAAGTGGCTGAATTTACAATAGCTCTTGCCTCAAGTGGTTGGAGAGCTAAGATCTTGTCTCAAGTGACAGGACCTGACTGATCTTGCCTTAAGTGGCTGGGACTCAGACTGATCTTGCCTTAACCAGTTAACTGGTAGGCACGAAATCGACGTGATGTGCCAAAACTGGTAGAAGAATATAATTCTGTATTCGTGACGAAAGTTTATTTCCTAAGGGTTTCTTAGGTCGCTGATGACGAATCCGGGGTCGAAATTGAGAAATTCGAAATGGCGGATCCAATATGGCGGACTGAAATGGAAAAATCACGTGGCTTGAATGAAAGGCAGTACTAAAGAGTTTTTCAAGTCGCTGATGAATATTCTACTATATTATCAGCTATTTCGAATTGTTCAATTTTGATCCCGGATCCGTGATCAGCGACCGAAAAAACCACTTAGTACTGACTTTCATTCAAATCACGTGACTTTTGCATTTTAGTTTACGATATTGGATCCGCCATTTTGAATTTTTGAATTATGATCCCAGATTCGTTATCAGCGATCAAAAAACTAGGACATACCCATTTTTATCCAAATCCATTGAGTTTTGTGGCAGTTATTCCAAGTGCGCATGTATGCGTCATTACCAGTTAACTGGTTAAGTGGCTTGAACTCTGATCTTGCCTTAAGTGGCTGGATCACCACTAGATCTTGCCTCAAGTGGCTGGAGCTCAGACTGATGTTGCCCTAAGTAGCTGGAACTCAGACTGATCTTGCCTTAAGAAGTTGGATCACCAGTTGATGTTAACTCAAGTAACTGGATTACCACTAAATATCACCTTAAGTGACTGAACCTCTGACTAAACTCCTGAATGAGAGGGGGGGCGGGGCTCTGCACTTCGCAGGGTTTTTTTTTCATCGAGACACATATAATATTGTTGTGTTATATATTTCATGAATTCAAACATTTAAATATATTTTTTTGGAATTGTAGAAAATGTTTATTTTTCTTAATGTTTTAGGGATGATTTCACGTAATGGGAGAGCTTTGAGCTGAATTTTTATCCCACATTAACCCCTGATCAATCAAAGAAATGCGTAATTTTACTTTTTTAAGGTTTATTTTATAGAAAAAATACAATGAAAAATGATTTTATAATTGGTGGTATTTTCTAGTTTTTAATTTTTTTGGGGTCTTCTCAACTCCTAAATAGGAGAAATTTTTTGTAATTTTCAATAAATGAAAAGCGATGCTCACTTTGGTTTTTAATGACGAGTAATTTGATACCTGTAACATATTTTTATATTTTTTCCCCGGGTGGCTAGGGAGGTCCAAAAAATAAGCTAACTTTGCGGTCACTCTTTGTTTGCCTAAAAAAACATAAATACATTTACAATGCTACAATAGCATCAAAGAAAACGTTGTTTGAAAGGTATCACATAGCTTCACTGTAAATTTAAACTTTAAACAACTCATTCACGAAAGTAGGATTGATTAGGGTCAAGAAGTATCAAGAGAAACCGTTTCCGACCGATTTTGTTTTTGTCGAGAAGTTTTTCTGGTTGCAATTGACCAAAAATTTCAGGATGAATGTCAAATTGGGGGTTTTGGCGAAATTGTTGAAATCGATGATGCAAAATTGGGCGGCGAAAAAATGATCAAGGGCGTGTGGTAGAAGGATCATTGATCCACCGCAGACATGCACATAATTATTGATTAGAAAGAAGTCCCAATAAAAAAAAGGATGAGAAGACCCTTATCACGATATTAAAAAAACACAGGTAGCTGTCGACACAGATATTCAAGCCGATTGCTGAATAGGCTACGTGAATTTGAAGGATTCTGGTTATGTGCATAAAACGGTGTTTCATTCTGAAGAATTTATAAATAATGATACCGGTGCACAGAAGCAAAACATCGTGTCCACCTGGCGTTGGATTCGTCGATTTTTATGACGCAGAGGAGTTCAAAAAAAATTTAGCTGATCACATTTTCGAAGTTTTGTGGCGCCTTCGTGTCAAGAAATTGAATACAGATTCTTTCTTTTAGTTAATTGAAGAAAATAAAATTTTCTATCCGGATAAGAGCAACTAGCAATTTTATTTTAAACAATACACAATACACTAGCCAACAAGATGCATGAAAAACTTAAAAAATAATAAAAAGGAGGAAATAATAAGTAAAAAATATAAATCCAATGAAATTACAAAATATAAAACAAATAAATATGCTCTTTAAAGCACTCTAACCTTCTCGCGGTGAAGAGCATGATTAGGTGTTAAGCTGAAACCAATGGTGATATCGTATAAACATTTGTTTTCATTGTCACTTTTTGTTTTAAAGGATAAGGTTTGGAAAAACGATAATTTCCGATTTTTTCCAAACTACATACACCAACTCAACCCTTGCCCACCTCATGAGACATTGGAAAGGGGTCGGGGTATTACCTAAATGGAAAGAGGTTCGCATGTGACTTAATTATTTCTATGGCCAGTCACATGGGAGCCTCCCCACAAGGAACTGGAAAGGCGTAGAAGTGTGACATAAATTATTTCTGTGACCTGTCACAGAAGTGTCTTGACGTGATCTAAACTATTTTTATGCTAATCAGTAATAATAGGAGTGCCGCAAGTAGTATTTCAAGGAAGTTTACACTTTTTACCAAAGTTTACCTTCTTTTATCGAAAAAATAGTGGTTCGAAGAAACATTGTTAACACATAAAAGGTGTCTTTTCGAATAATCCACCAGTTTTGTTTCGAGCGTTTTTGAAATTTTTTATTACTTACTGAATCCAGCAGAAAAAAATATGCCCGCCGCGCGGGCACATTGTCATTGCGCGCTACGCACGCGGCTCGCAAGTTTGAGCGCGCCTAGGGCGCGCGACTGTTGGTTCTCGCGCTTTGCGCTCGAGAATATATTTATCTCAAGCTTCGCGCTCGCTAATGTATTTATCTCGCGCTACGCGCTCGGTCTTTGAATTTTCCACACATTTCTGGACAGACTCTTTAAAATTAAAGGTCAAAGCGTGAACAACTGTAATTTGATGATTGCGAATTTCATTTTAGAAAAATCCTTTTTGGTTACTTATTTAACACTTCAAATCCTACCCTTGAAATTACACATTGGTAACATTTAAATCCTTGAGTTTAAAACATATATAAGCTTGCACATGAATGTATTTACTCTTGAGCATGTATATTTGCGTATGTACACTTACAGTATTATTGATAACAGAACACATTCAATTAAGTGTATCTTAGTTTATTTCTTCACTTCTGTTAAATGCCTATTTTTTATTTTTATCGTTATATTGATCACCGTCAATTTTGAATTGTAACATGTATCACCTGTTTCTTATGGGGCTATCTAGCCCTAGGAACTTTTCATGAATAAATACAAATACAAATACATTCTGCGATCCAATTTCTCGTTTACATGGACATGGTGTAAGGTGCGTCAGGAAAAAGGATCTGATGAGTTTTCTTTGCAAGATGCGCCAGCGACTTTCTAATGAATTTCTGAAAGTAATTTTCCGCTATTCCAGCCGACAAGCTACAAGCATGACCATGGCTACGGTAAGAGAATCTCTAATGCAGCCAATGAACTTTCGTGTACTGCGACAATCATTCTGTAAGCATAAGGGATGGCACTTGCTGAAACCTGGTCTCATTGTAGCTCCAGATGGGTATATACTTGATATACAAGGACCTCATTTTTCAGACTCACGAAACAATGACGCACAAATGCTCATCAATGAATTTGAAAGGGATGTGGATGGCATGAGCGCATTTTTCGAAATTAGCAATATTTTTATAGAGGACAGAGGATACTGAGATGCCCAACCGCCGTTTAGAACGATTGTCAACGGAAGAAGAGAACGAAGCACGGCTCATAACGAAATCGAGATGGATTGTTGAATCTAGAAATAGTCACTTAAAATCCATCTTTAAGTTCTTTGACAAAACGATTTCGATTGATCACCTGCGTTATCTCGGGGATTTCTTCCGTATTTGTGATGCCATGATTAGCATATATCATCCTGTTATCGAAATGCAAGGTGCGACTGTAGAAGCTGCAAGGGAATACTTAGCAAGAGCTCGTGAGGCTAATGTCATGCAAGCAAGCGTAGAAGTTGATAATATGCACTACGGAAATGAAAACTGGAATCGCCTGCAAGAACAACGAGTACCAGAATTTCCTCTTCTTACATTAGACGAACTACGCCACAGCACGATTGGCGTTTCTCAAGTTTAACTTGCACCATCTTACATTCAAGACAAGCTTCAAAGGGATGGTGATGAAGAGTTTCAACTAGATAAGCTACGTAATGAACGTGGCTTAATCCAAGTAAGAGTATATTCTCGTTTCCGAGATGCGACAAGGTACCAACTGTGGATAGCGTTCAATGAAATTGTTGATCTAGGGCCAGACAATAATGAAACGATTCTCGGCTATTACTGTACATGTAAATCAGGGGCCAGACCTCTGGGCACGTTTGCACATATCGCGAACGTTTTATAGTCTTGAGCGCTTAGCGCTCGGTTGGTTAGCCTGGCGCGCGATGTATGTCATTGTAATATTAACCTCATTTGATATTTATCTTACCGGGGCACCGTTTTCAACGTTATAGCAGTTACGTTTTCTTAAATTAAAATTTTGAGCTCTTAGTGTTCGCCAGTTTTGGGATGCGCGCAACATAGATAATTACTGTTTAATTTTGAAACAAAAAGAGAATCTTTATTCTCGTTACGCCCTAGGTGGCTCAACGAGTTAGTTTAGTTTTTAAAGATAATAGATGTAATTCCGCACTACACTAGATTAAGATGAACTGGTTAAAGTGAAAAAAACTATTTCGAGGGAAAAAACCATGCGGCATAAAAAACCCTAATTTATTAACTAAAATGAAAAGTACAAATCTCAAAGAGAGACGCGAAAGAAAACCGTTGCACGGCACACACACATACACATCCCGCACCTTCGGTGATTCGCGTTGCTTGAAGCGTTCAAAGAATAAATTCCTTAACCAGGAGGTGGTTGTAAGAACCACGATGCGACTGTCTTGAGACAGTGGACAAAGATATGATTGCGAATACCCGTTGGTAGTGGGAAATGTTTCAAATGTGACTACCCGAAGGTAGTGGAAAAAGTTTCCAATGCGACTACCCAAAGGTAGTGGAAATTGAGATCAAACTCGATGACTGAACATGAGGGAGCTCCGCACGCGTTAGCCGAACTATAAAGACTGACGAACGACAGCCACCCAGCAGACACGTTCTGTAAATGTTACATAACAAAGAGGGAACATTTATACATGATATTGTTACAATCGTGTGCCATAACAATTACAGAACATAAAGGTCACACTGTTCTGTAACGCAGTTACTGTAAGGATACGTAACAGTTCTGGAATTCTGTAATGTAACTAATATAGAACAGAGTGATAAAACTATTATGTCACCAGAATGTCACACGTGTTCCAGGAACGGATCATAAAGGTCACACTGTTCTGTAACGATCTTAGACCAGAGTTGTGCCGACGGTCGGGTCAAACGAGAAGAAAATATTTTATTTTATACCTTTTTTTTGAAAGGTATAGCCGGGTGTGCATGCAAAAAATGCCCCTTAAAGGAATCAAAAGGTGTCTTCCGTCAATATTATATGAGTATTATATGAGTGTATTTATACATTATTAGATACATTATATATACATTCTGAAAGAAAAGATACAATGATTATTCGTGGTACTCAATCATTTTTGAAATGCTGATGATTATCCACAAATATGGACCATAAGTTAATAGTACACTACAATAGTAGTGCTAATATTACTACAGGAAATTGTCGGTACGATCAGCGAAAGTACTATTAAAAATCACTGCTGACTTTGAAACGTGACAATTCGTTCCCAAAAGATGCGAGAATTTTGTTTTAAACCCCGTTAAAAATCTTATTACATTATGCGTCGAATAAGCCCCAAAAAGGATATTTTTTATATTTTGAAGAGAATACACCACGTGAGAAATTTTAAAAAAATTAAAGAATTTCTCGAATTTTTTACCCTGACTTCAACTTGCGGCATGACCTTGGAAAGTTGTAACACAAATCTCACATTCACACCGCACAGTGTTAAGGTCTTATCTTTAATGTAAGCCAATAAAACTTTCAAAAAATTCTACGGGTTCTCGAGATACGACTAAAAATGTCCAAACGTGTCTGCACCAAATTTCAGTCGCTTTATCAGAAAGTCTGTCCATCTGCGTTGATCGCTGACTGAGATGCGAAGCAGATATGCTTGAACATTCACGTCATGTCTTGAGAATCCATGAAGATTTTTAAAGTTTTATTGGCTTGAATTAAATATGAGATTTCACAGATTACGTCCTGTCAGTTTCAGTTTTTCCATTAGTGTAGTAAGTCACAACACGAGTTGAAGTTAAGAAACAAACTCTGAGAAATTCTCGGTGATCACCGCTTTCGCGGCCGACAGCAATAATCGCCGACTGAAAATTGAAGTTTGAGACTTGAACATTTCAAGACGTATCTCTGGAACCCGTGGAGATTTTTCAAGTTTTATTATCTTAAATTAAAGACAAGACCTTAAGACCTATGTCGTGTCACAAGTTGAATTAGAGGTACAAAATTCGAGAAATTCTTGCATTTTTTTAAACTTCTCAAGTGGTATATTCTCTTCAAAATGTCAAAAATATCTTTATCAGGGCTTATTCAACGTGTAATGTAATAAGCTTTTTAACGAGTTTTTAAAACAATTCCTCGCTCATTTTGGGAACAAGTAATCACGTTTCAAAGTCGGTAGTGATTTTCAATTGTACTTTCGCTGACAGTACCGACAATTTCTGACGGTAATTTACTATTTAGATTATGGTCGATATTTGTCGAGAAGCATCAGATCGCCAGAAATTTTGAGGAGCACATTCTGAAAAACAAAATGTGTGACTGTGATAAATGAGGACAGTGGCGAGGATTGAGTTTTCAATCAATATGAAAATAAATCAGATATATAAATAAATCTTCCAAAAAAATTCAAAAATAATAGTACCACGAATAATCATTTTATCTTTTTTGTTACAATGTATATATACATTATGCATATATAATGTATCTAGTAATGTATAAGTACACTTATATAATTGTATTTTATGAATATATTCAGGTATCAATGGGACTTAGGAGTTGGAATATGTGAAAATTACCATTTTTCATTTTTTTACACTAAGATCCGCTAAATTTAAAAATCTGAAGAATGTACAATAATAGATCTTTGAGTGACCATTATATGGTAAAAAACTGAAATAGTAGTTGAGTTTCTTCACAAGAAAATCCAACAACAAAAATTTGAAATTTTTTTCGAGTTTAAAATTTTTTTTCGACGCCAAAAATTTTTCGAAAAAAATCATGCACGTTGATAATGACCGATATAAGTACTGTGAATGTTCTCAGATTTTTTCTAACGATAGAAAAAGAGAAAAAAAATAAAAACTCAATTGGACGTTACCCCCTCTAACTCATTCAATATGGCGGCTAACGGTTTGAAAATTTGGAAATTTTTTTTTTGAATGTATGCTTTCAAATGGCTGACTCAACATTTGATTCCCTTCAAGGGCATTTTCGCATGCTCACCCGGCTATACCCTTTGCACCTTACAATTGTTTAAAACCACCTTCTCATAATATGTCTAGCATTTTTCTAGGTCCTAAACCAGACGGTAGTAACACATTCATTTTGTATCTTAAGGAATTGAATGAATTTATTTCCACGGAACATTTCAAACTCGAGGACCTTAAGATAGCAATCAATTTAATAAGTAGGGAGCGCTTTATGGTAACCTTAGACCTAAAGGACGCTTTCCATTCAATTTCGGTTGACGAAAGTGACAGAAAATTCCTGAGATTTAAGTTTGGTGGTATAAGTTATAAATTCACGTGCGTGCCCTTTTGTATGCGTACAGCTCCTTATGTTTTCACGAAGCTTTCAAGGCCTGCAGTCTCTTTTTTCAGAAAGTCGTTTTTCCCCCGTTATTTATCTAGATTATTTTTTGTTAATTGGTAATACATATTCTGACTGCTCAAAAAATTAAATTGCGACCAAAAAATTATTACAGGAACTCGGTTTTGTTATTAACGAGGAGAAAATTAAGAAAACATTGCAATGCAAGATTAGAGAATTTGCCCAATTTATCCGTTCTTTAATAGCCTGTTGTCCTGCTCTGTCCTATAGTTGGCTTTATATCAAAGATTTCGAGCAGAAGCTAAATAAAGCTTTAGCTGAAAATAATGATAATTGTGACGCGCACATGAGATTAAATTTAAACCCGAAGGACTTGTTATGTTGGAAAAGCCATATTTTGACTGGACATAGATCCATAAAGGAGGCAGAATTCACCATTGAGATTTTTTCGGATGATTCTCTAACTGGTTGGGGAGCTGCTTGTGGTTCGCTAAGATCTCATGGCTTTTGGACAAAGGGGTCCATGTCTCGCTACCGTATAGCACAGTCCGTACAAATGTAGAGTTATGTATTGCCATTTTAGCCTTTGTTGAAAAATTTTTACTTCTGAGAATGTACCCTGCTATACCGATAACCTTCCGACCCTTGTTTATGCGCATAGGTAATAGGCTACCTAGATATATGTACTTATCAACTTGTTCTAATCTCTCATAATTTAGGAAGATATTACACATTGTTTTCTCACCTTTTCCTTCAAACACTATGATTGTTGTTTCATTCACGTTAATTTTAAAGTTCATGTTCTTCATGATTTTATTCATTTTGCTGAACATTCTTTGCAAGTCTTCGATTGATTCTGCTATAACAACCTTGTCATCTGCGAAATCTAACCCACGCACCCTCACTGTTTTGAGATCTACACCTTTTTCGTCAAAGAGGGCCATTCTTAGAAGCTTGTCCATAAATATAATAAATAGCCATGAGGCCATAACGCATCCTAGTTATATAAACCGCATCAAAAACAAATGACGTTCATAAAGCACAGTTGGCGGATATTTTTTGATCTTTTTTTGCGCTCCGATGACATGTGATACGTGTACCAAAAAAATAACCCTACTATCGGCGAGAAAATTCGAGTCCTCTGGCTTTGACGTTGAAAAAGTATATGAAGAAGAAATGCTAGCTCAATGAATGACGGATCATTTTAAAGGTGAAAATGTTCTACGTTAATGAGCCAAAAAAGAATATTCCGAAAAATTCGTTGTAGCTTACAGACCTGAAAAACTGCTAAAAAGTAAGGAAATTTGACAGCTTTTAAAAACAGTGAACTTTAGAGCATAGTTTTTTATTGAAAAAATAATATGAAAAATCTGAACAAATTCATGGTGGTACTTAAAACATTACTCAACAAATTTCCGTTGAAACATTTACAAAATATTAAAAATTGTCTGTTTTTTGTACATATATATGCAACTGAACTATCTTCAGTTCTAATGAAGATAATGAAGTGATTGAAATTGGAGATAGTTAGTTGAACTATCTGTAATTATTTACAATTTGAAAGAAGTATGTGCTTCTTCTTGTCTTCGTGCAAATTGCGATAATGCAAGTCAGTTTTTTATATTGGAAAGCAAGTGTGAAAAACCAGCGGGGTGCCTTTTTTCATGGGATCGTCCTCGCTTTTCCTCAGCACGTGCTTCCAAAGTTTTGCCACCGGGCTTTGACCAGGGACGTGCCCCTTTAACTATGACGCCCCTTGAACCTCACTGTACGTTTTCATGAATTAAATTAAAGTAGTATGCAAAGTATGATGATATTATTTTTATTAAAAACAACATTTTTCTTTGAAAATTTATTTTTTATAAGATTCGTCATTTTAGTTCAGAAATCCTCCTGTTCAGTACAAAATTAATCTTCTTTTTTGAAAATGAATGTAAATGTAACCATTTGGTTTTTAATTATTCTGCTTTATTGCAGAATTTAACTATTTTCTTGCAAATTTTTGTTTGTTGAACTCAATACTTTTTCATTCAAAATGAAAATATTTTTTTGTTGAAATGTAAAATATAACATGTTTTGCTGGGAAGCAATCTTTTTTCGTTGCAAAATGACCTGCTTAGTCAAAACTGAAACTATTTTTGTTCTAATGAATTGTTTTTTCGCTGAAGATTCATAATTGTCGTGCAAAAATTCATATTTTCAGGTTGAAAATTGAACGGATTTGTGGAAATTTGTTTTTTTTTTGCACAAGAATTTTATGGCAAATGAGACTATTTTTTTTTAATTAATCATGCAAAATTGACCATTTTGGTTGGGAAATATTTTTAAACATTTTCTTCAAGTTTATTTAAAAAAAGATTAATTTAAATTTTCCGTGCAATCTTAAGTAAAAAATTGAACATTTTTTTAACCATCCAACCCTTTAACAGCTTCAAAATCTTCTTTCAAAAATCTACATTTTTTTTTAATTTGTGGGTATCGCTTATTTTTTGGTATAAATATTTATATTTATTTCAGCGAGCAATATTCAATACGGGGAATAAGTTCGAAGGATACATCCCTGTTCATTAGGGTCTCGTTCAAAGCCAGAGTGAAGCACGGTGGCACAAGTTCGGTAGCATATGCTGAGTAAAAGCGAGTACGATCCCATGAAAAAGGCGCCCCGCTGGTTTTTCACACTTGCTTTCCAATATAAAAAACTGACTTGCATCATCGCAATTTGCACGAAGAGAAGAAGAAGCACATACTTCTTTCAAATTGTAAATAATTACAGATAGTTCAACTAATTATCTCCAACTTCAATCACTTCATTATCTTCATTAGAACTGAAGATAGTCCAGTTGCATATATATGTACAAAAAACGGACAATTTTAAATATTTTTTAAATGTTTCAACGGCAATTTATTGAGAAATGTTTAAAGTATCACCATGAATTTTTTCAGATTTTTTATATTATTTTTTCAATAAAAAACTATGCTCCAAAGTTCACTGTTTTTAAAAGCTGTCGAATTCCCTCGCAGAAATCGCCATATATTTTCCCTATTACCCATCTGGCCCAAATCGGGCTGGCATGATCTGGCCCGGATCGGGCTAATTGCATGGCCCAGAGTTGTGCCATACCAGGTTGCCCGTTTTGAAACGCCACCTTGTACATGGTAAGGGAAACGCTGAACTTTGTATCAGAGTGGTACTGTTGTCAACTTTATTGACACGTGAATTTCAGTGTAAGCTTTTGATGTTTATTAAATATTAATTAAGTTTAATAAAATTATGCCAAAGTGTAAGAAAGCACATTGCGGGTTCGGAAGCACCGTACGATAGCCGGATTGCCATATGCACGTGACGTGTCGAGAGAAAGTAAGGAAATCAGTGAAACCTAACCTCAAAATGAAAATTACATTATATAATTTAAACTAAATTTAAATACTATTCAGGCTCTTTACTAAATATAAAATTGCATTGTATTTTTAGATGTAGCTTGTGCTAAATTCAAGGCTACAGAGGAGGAAGTGCTTTCACACATAAGCACAATATTTAGCAATGCTCAAGATTGCGACGGCAATCGCAAAAAACGAAAAACTTGAAGTATATTATCATAATTTCTAATTAATAAATAATACAGTTCAATATATCTTGTGTACTTTTAATTATTTAGATTAAAAATGCCCCATAATTTTTAATATAACTCAAGCGGGACCTGAGAGGGTACCGACTTGGCACTGACCCGGCACACCAATCGGGCTAACAAGTTCGGCCCAAACTGGGCCGTGCGTTTCATCACGGGTCTGATCCGACCTGGCTTCCCGATCTGGGCCCCATGTGGCCAGATCGGGCCTCGATCGGGGCCACGGCAAAATTTCTGCGAGGGAAACTTTAAATTAAAACAACTGCGAGATTAATAGAACCCAATATGAAAATACAAGTATTATTGGTTAAAAGTTAATTATTGTTAATTGAAAAGTCTTATAATTTTGGTTGAAAGTTGAACTGCTTTGTTAAAAGTTAATTTCTTTGGTTGAAGATTCATCTCCCTGGTAGAAAATTAAACTATTTTTTTTAATATTCGTTTCATTTTTGGTGGAAAATCAATTTTTTAAACTGAAAATTTAACTGTCGCGTTTTTGGATGAAAATGTATATTTTTTAGTTGAAAATTCAACTATTTGGTTGAAAATTCATGTCTTTTATTGAAATTCGTCTTTTATGGTTTTTAATCTTCTTGGTTAAAAAATCTTTTTTTTTTAATTCTACTATTCGGTTGAATGTTGAACTATTTTGCTGAGAATTAATGTTGTCTTACAATTAATTATTGTAGTAGAAAATACGTCTGTTTGGTAGAAAATTAGTTTATTTTTGGGCTTAAAATTCATTTTTTTAACTGAAAATGTAACTATTTCAATTTTGGTTGAGGATTGATATTTTGAATTGAGAATAGTTCATTTTAATTTATCCTATTCAGTCAAAAATGCAACTGTTTGGTTGAAAATTGTTCTTTTTTGGTTAAAGATGCAACTGTTTAGTTTTAAATTAATTTTTATTTCAAAAGTCATAATTTCGGGTTTAAAATTCCACTGTTTTGTAGAAAATTCGTCATCTGGCTTGAAAACGCAAGTAATATGACACATTACATAATAAAAAACAAATCAAACAAATAATGATATAATGTGTATAATAATAGCAAATGTAATTTCAAAAGACAAAACAGGCTTCAATTAGTATATTTGAAAGAAAAATAATTAGAAATATTATTCTTACGTAAGAAATGCTATAAATCCCCCCCCCCCCACCAGAAGAGCTCAAGTAATTAATGGACGCTTCCTAAACGCTGTCTAGCCCCTTTAATTTTGCTTTTTATTCAAATCGTGCAATTTAGTTCATTTGGTACTTATAATGTAAGTGGGAACGGGGCTTTAGTGCCCTGGAAAATATTTAACTAGGGTGCTAAGGCCCTATTCTCACTTACATTCTAAGTTACAAATGAATAAAATTGCATGATTCAAACAAAATAAAACAAAACTCAAAGAAGTAATTTTTTAACACTCGGGTTCATTGTACACGACTATTATTGAAGTGGAAATTTTCTTGAGTCATTTTTTTGTGAAACAAAAATTATAATGTTTTAGAAACTAATATTATATTTGTCATTTGGTAAGAAGAAAGACATTTCTGAACGGAAATTTCTGTAAAATGATAGATCATTTGAGTAGTTTTTGTTCCAACGATGGGATATATCTATGTTTCTTTTTATGTGTAATAAAATTATCCAGATTATTTAAATTTGTTTTAAGTATATTTTTAAGGTCCTCCTTAATATATGATCTTGATCTGAATTTACGTCTACCGCTCCCTGAGCCATCGTTCTTGGCTCAATTTCCCGCAAAGCTGCTCCCTAAATTTCAGTCGATAAGATCACAACTTGTCCCCACTTCCCTTCGGCCATCGCGATTTCACGTATATCCTCGTCAATGAGCCAAGTTAACCACGAGGGAAGATAAATTTCTCCAAAGTTAAGCTTAACTGGCACCTGCATTAGCATCTATTTCACAATATTACAGTCTCTGGCTATTTTATTTTCAACTAGCAGTAAATGCAAGCGCGTTTCTCGTCCCTGGATTATTTTTCCTAACATGAAAAATATATAAACAATTTAAAAATATATTATCAAACAAATTTTTGAATTTCTGTGTTGAAAATTCGCTTTTTGGTTGAAAATTTAAATATCATATTGAAAAATGTTTTACTTTTGGTTGAAAAGTTATCTTTTTTAGTTCAAAATTCATTTGCATAATTATTTGGTTGAAAATGCATGTATTTTATTGAAAATTCGACGTTTTGGTAGAAAGTTTAACTATATTGTTAAAAATTGGTTTTTGGTTGTTGAACATTCATTTTTTGTTTAAATAGAAATTTACCTATTCTATTTTTGGTTGAAAACTTATCTTTTTTAGTTCAAAATTCATTTCCATAATTACTTGATTGAAAATTCATGTATTTGATTGAAAATTGGACTTTTTTGGTAAAAAAATAATTTATGTTAACTGAAAATGTAACTATCACTGTTGATGGTTCACCATTTTAGTTGAAAATTCATCTATTTGGTTAAAAATTAAACTATTTTGTTGAGAATTTATCTTTTTGGGTACAAGTCAACTACTTGGTTGAAAGTTGAACTCCTTTATGAAAAATTAGTTTTTTTGGGGTGAAGCTTTATTATTTTAGTTCAAAAATTCATCTCTTTGGTTGAATACTCAAAATTTAATTTCTTCATTTTCGATTGAAAAATTTTCTTTTTTAGTTGGAAATTTATCTATTTACTTGAGAATTTTTTATAATGAAACTTCAACAATTTGGTTGAAATTTGAATTTCTTTGTTAAATTTTTTTTTTTTTTTGAAATTTTAACTCTCTTATAAAAAAATGTTTTTTTGTTTGTTGAAAATTAATTTTTTTAAATAGAAATTTACCTATTCTATTTTTGGTTGAAAAGTTGTATTTTTTAGTTGAAAGTTCAACATAGGAAAAAAAATACGTTTTTGTAAATTTTTTTCAGAATCGTCAATATTAAGTGAATCGAGTTGTGACTCAAAATTTCTCTTTACAATTAACCATAGAATATGAATCGAAACTTATTTTCTAATTATCACCCCCATAAGTCTGTTTTATAGGGTCCTAAAAAAACCCATAAGTGGAAAATTGGGTTTTGCGAGTTTTTGACGCTTATTATAAAGTTTTGCAGTTTTTTAAATCCAAATTGTTTCTAATACATAAAATAATAATTGTCTAAACAATTTATTATTATTTATCAGAATATTCTATTAGATTAATGCTAGAGAGTTGAAGTTTTTTCTATAATTTTTCACTTTTTATCCACTTTTCAATTAGTCTGAGATAATAATTAATAAAATTCAACAAACAAATTTGTTTGAATAAATTGTTATTGTTTATAACTATGTTCTCTTATAGTAATGCTAGATAGTTGCGTTTTTTCTGAAATTTTTAAACTTTTGTTTACTTTTCACTTAGTGAGTTAATAGTTAAGGCAAGTTAACAAACATAATCATTCAAACAATTGATTATTGTATATAACTATCTTCTTTTAGAGTAATTCTAGACAGTTGTGTTTTTTTTCTGAAATCTTCAGTTTTTCTCTGACTTCTTAGTTATGAAAAAATAACAACTGAACATCAACAAGAATCATTTTTTAAACTGTATTGTATTTCTTACAAAGTGAATTATTTTTATTCTTTTTCCAACATTTGAAAAATATTAATTCAAACAAAAAGGCTATCTTATGGTGAAGATATAAACAAATAATTGAATAATTAGGAGCAGATGGGAGGAGCAGGTCTGTAAATGACTTGTAAAATTTTTTTTTTAATTACAAGACGAAGTTCTTTGTAAAGCTTAAAAGTAAAAATTGGGAATGCACATATTTTACCATCACCCCACCCCCCTTATCCTGGAGAAAATACGTTGTCATCGATGATAATATACATATATAGAGATTAAAAACGTCTAAATCAAATAATTAAAGTCAGATATATAAATTTGAGACACATCTGTTTTATTTCAGAAAAATATATTCACAAAACAGAAAGAGATTGTTTAAAAAATGATTCTCTCGAATGTTTATTTATTATTTGTTCATAACTAAAAAGCCAAATCAAAATAAAAAAATTCAGAAAAGGAGGAGAGTTATAAACAATATTAAATTGTTAAAACAATTATGTTTGGTAACTTGCATGAATCTCACTAAGTGAAAAGTGGATAATAATCATTTAAAAATTTCAGAAAAACCGCAACTATCTAGCATTAATATAAAAGATAGTTAAATAAGCAATAATGACTTGTTTAAACAGTTAGGTTTGCTAAGTTGCATTAATTGCTACCTCACTCTTAGTAAAAAGAGGACAAAAACTTTAAAATTTCAGAAAAAACCGCAACTATCAAGCATCATTATAGGAGAGGATAGTTATAAACAATTATAATTTATTTAAATAATTATGTTCGGAAAAACGATTTTCTAAATCTATTCTAAGTGAAAATTGCTAAAATAATAATAAATTGTTTAAAACAATGTAAATAAACATATAATTATCAGTAGAACGTATTATTTTATATTTTATGTATTAGAAGCCATTTGTATTAAAATAAACCGCAAAAAATTCATAATTGGCGCAAAAAACTCGCAAAATCCAATTTTTCACTTATGGTGTTTTTTTGGGACCCTATAAAACATACTTATGGGGGTGGCATTTGAAAAATAAGTTTAGATTCGTATTCGATGGCTAATTGTGAAGAGGAATATTGAGATTCAAATAGATTCACCTAATATTGACGATTCTGAATAAGGTTTACAAAACAGTATTTTTTTTCTTATGGGAAATACGTGTTACATTCATTTTTGTGTGAATTCGAACAAATTTCCGGGCGACATACATGAAAAATATAAAAAAATCCCAATTCATTTTCAGACCACCCTAGTTAGTGTCTATCTTACCTGGAAATCGGGAAAACCGTGAAATGACCGAGAGTTTTATTCATTGAAAAAATTCACGTGAAAAATTAAAATTTTCCTGACTTAGATCAGGCAACTTTCGAAAAGAATTATAATTCTAAGTTTCGAGATGGAATTTCAGTAAAGAAATATCATTTTAAGTTTAGGGCAGAGAATTTCCGCGAAAAATAATAATTTTTACTTTGGGACAAGGAATTTTAGTAAAGAATTATAATTTTGAGTTTGTGACAGTGTATTTCAGTATAGAAATATAATTTTTACTTTTACTTTGGGAAAGAAAATTTTCTAAAAGAATTATTATTCGGAGAAAGAAGAGGAAATTTCGGTAAGGAATGATCATTTTCATTCTAGGTTCACTTTAGAACAGGAAATTTTCTTTAGAATGTTACTTTTTACTTTGGGACAGGGATTTTTCATAAAGAATTATAATTTGGCTTTTAACAACGAATTTTTGATATGGAACGGGAATTTTTGAAAGGAAAAAGGGAGTTAATATATTTTTGAATTGTAATAGAGAATTTTGTAAATAAATATAATTTCTGACTTGATGTAGAAAATTTTCTAAAAGAATTACAATTCTGAGTTTGGAGCGGGAATAAATAAATGAAATATAAAAAAATTCCCGTAATGAATTATAATTTTGACATTGGAACAAGGAATTTCCAAAAGAATTATAATTTTCTCTTGTAAAAAGACATTTTTGACATGAAACGGGAAAATTTTGAATATAATTCTAATTCTGATTAATAAAAATGAAACTTACAAAAACAATCCTTGTTCCAAGTTGGATATCGTCAGATTTTGAAAATTCCTTGTTCCAAATCAGAATTTGTTTGAATTTAGACATTTTTTTTTCGTTGAAAATAAAAATTTGCCAGAATTTGAAGCTTCTCTCTTCCAAGATTTAGAAGAAGGGAGTTACTCGTCGAGATCTCGAATGTTAAGTAAATACGGGTGTAGTTAACGCTCGGATAGGTGACCGTTCATGAGTCTCGCTTAGTCGGTAACCGGCATTGCCTAGGAGTTTTGGTTTTCTGCAGTTTTCCACTTTTCTGACCAAATGTTTCAGGCGAATGGGAGCGTTTATAATCAAAATCCGGCTGCAGATGGTAGGGGATTTTAGAAATTGAACAACCCACAGGATTGAGTATTTCAGTCATTGCTTGGAGGCTTATTATGAGAGTTGGGGTAATTGGGGATAAAGAATAATTCTTTATCCCCAATTACGCCAAAATTATCATTATTATAATTTTCACTGTGGAACAGGGAATTTCCTCAAAGAATAGGTTATCTGTATTTCTCGCTCCTTAAGAAGTGTGAATGCAAAATAATTAGAGTAAGCGAGACACTCGCATGTGGAAAACAGATGACGGTTTTCCACATGCGAGTGTCTCGCTTACTCTAATTCCTTTACATTCACGCTCCTTAAGGAGCGAGAAAGATAGATAACCTGCGTTCCGCCGGCTCTAAAGAATCATAATTTAGACTCCTTTTAGAAAATTCTCTAATACAAATCAGAATCATAATTCTCATGAACAAAAATTATCTGATGTTCCAACTCATAATCATAATTCTTTTCCGAAATTCGCTGATCCAAATCTGAAATCTTTTTAAATGTTTGAAAATCTCTTGAAATCTTTAAAAATTGTTTTCAATCATTCAAATATTTGAACTCTTTTAAATTGATCGCAAAAAATTAACAAATGACCGGGAGAAATACAGGAAATGACCGGCAATTTGAAATATTCCGTCGGGTAGACACCCTGAATTAAAATAATTGTAAATGGTAAAAATGGTATCTTTATTTTCATCGTTATTTCTCTTATCTGACATTCGAATCTGCATTTTAATTGGAATATATTTTTTCACTTTTTACTAGCTGGAATTTGTTTGCGCATTATTTAAAGTCGGTCAACAAATTTGTTTTATTTTGATATAGGGGTTGGATTGCCGCGAGCGAAACGCCTGGTTATCTGCAACCCGTTTCGTTCAGTGATCGACTGGTTTGCACACAGCAGGCGCGTTGGGCAAACTGCGGTTTAAATTTATTTGCTTGGAAACCAATTCGATTTCAGGCAAACACCATATTTTTAAAAGAGATATTTGGCTAAGGCCATTTTGAAACTCGATTTTAAATTACATTTTTAAGATATTTTTATTTTCAAAAATAGCTTATATATAATTGTCCTTCAAACCAATAAAGTTATAGCGTTTTAAGTCGTATTTACAATATTAGTTGGAATTATTCAAATACTCAATATAAGAATATTCTTTTATAATAAAAATTTTATAAAAGAAAAGTAAAAAAAAATAGATTCAGTTTTATGTCCTTATTTTGTACCCTTTCAATTAGAAACTATTATTCAGTCTTGTAAGTTTGCAGTTTTAAAGTACAGATTTACAGTTTATTTTAACTAAATAAAATCCTGAAAAATGAATCATTGATTATTATCAATGCAATTTCACTGATTTTTTAAGAAATTCAAATAATTCTAATATCATATTTGTTTATTTCGAACGCTTAAATTTCAAGCAGGTCAAGTTTAAAGGTTTACAATATTAAAGTTGACAATTTTTGAAGTTTACAGTATGAAATTCGACAATTTACCAATTTTAAACGTCTTCAATTAAAAACATTCTAATTTTTAAGTGTTTTCATAATAAAGGTATTATATGGTAACGAGAATACAGTCTCGCCAAAAATTATTTAATTATACTTTCAAGAATTTGCAATGACAATTGCAATTTCTTGGTTAAACATTACCATTGAGTTACCTGCCACATGATTTGGTAGAATAAATAATTTCTTCCGTTAAAAAATTCTAAATTTAATATTCGTTTATAATATTGTTAATAAAAATTGCGAGCTGGTGACATACTTTCTTGGTGGAACATTACCATTGAGGTATCTGTAATATGAATTATTAGCAAAAACAATTTTTTCGGTTAAAAAATTATAAATATAGTATTTTGTTTATAACATTGTTATTACGAAATTGGTATTTAACCTTTATATTTTTCTGTGTTTACAAATGATAATTTCTAATTGATTATCAGTAGTTTCATGAAAAAAAAACCGTCAGATGGAAACAATCCAAAAGTTTACAATTTATTTATTAAAACGTTTATAACAATAGTCATTAATAATTCATGGTTATTTTTTATTCTGAACATTGCTTCTGTGGGCGATTTAGGTATTTTTACTTTTTAAACTTTTTGTTCTGGTTGAGCACCTCATTTAAGTGATTATTTATATAATTGTTTATAACCATTGAATTTACTTCTAAGCCAAATATTTGTGTTTCTGAAGACAACAAAATCTCGCGGGCCGGAAAAAGCTCCCGGGTTGAAAAATATCCTGGACCGACAAAAGCTTGCGGACCGAATACAGATAGCGGACCGACAAGAGATGGTATAATTATTTTTGAAGTATACATTTTTTAAATATTGATGTTATTTCTTTTAATATTCTTGATTTATTTTGCAAGTTTTATGAGCTGTGTAAGCTCTTTTTCTGTCCCCAAGCTTTTGTCGGTCCGCAAACTTTTTCTGCGCTCGTGAGCTATTCATCCTCGCGAGCCGGCTTGCGGCTCGTCCCGATCTGCACACGAAAAATGGTCCAATTTGACGTTATTTTTGTTTAAATAATTAATTCCCTGGAGTGAAAATTAAAATGTAGGCTTAGTGTTATTCTGAAGCATTCATTGCTGAAAATTTCTTTAAAAAAAACATCAAAGCCGGTTAAAAATTGTCGGCTGTCGTGGATTATGAACAGTAAATCCCGATCGAGACCACAGTGAGTCGATAAGTTTGGAACAGTATCTACGTTTTGGACTAAGTAAATTTAAGCACATTAAATCAAGTATAAACTCTTGTTTACTGCTTAAAACTTTTTTTTTAAGTCTAAAAAACACATTTAACCAATAAACAAAATTTCGCACTTGACTTAATATGTTTAAATTGACTTGCTCCAAAATGTCTGTTGTCCCGAAACGTACCGTCTTTCTCCTAACTCAGGGTGGCCAATCACCCGGGAGAACCGGGAGAGAGCCGGGAGAAACTTTCACCGGGAGAATACCGGGATAAAGCCGGGAGAAAAATATTACACTGGGAGATTTCCCGTATTTCATAATTCGCGCGTTTTTTAAGTTTTGAGTAAAAATGATTTTTTTTTTTTTTTGAGAGAGAGAAAGAAATCACATTTTTTAGTAAAAAAATCTATGCAGTCTTTTTGGTCTTCAGCAGCGTTGTAATAGATAGGAGGTCAAATGTTCCCATCTGCCAATTTCTGGCCTACTTCTAGACAGGGAATCAAAACCATTAAATAATCCCTGGAACTTGTCAAAAAAACCTAAAAATTCCATGATTTTTATAAGACGAAAAAAAAGCTTTTAAACTTCCGTCAAATCATTAAAGTCAATCGAGAATTCCCTCTAATCCAAAAAAAATAACAATTTCAAATTCAAATCACTATAAATCAATTAGAAAAATATTCGAACATTATTATAAAATTCCGTTATATTTCTTTTATGTTAGAATATATTCTATTCATATTTATCTTGACAGCTTGAGATTTAAATTCACACTTATTCTCAAATAAAAATTTGTATTAATGTTCAGATAGGCATATGCGTCCTGCATTATAACTTTTTGCTTTTATTATAATTTAGGTTTAAAATAAAATTAGGTAGTTTTATTTTAAAGCTTCCTGAAGATGAAAATATTTCGGAAACAATCCCGAAGGGCTATCGATTATAATTTTTTTTTATATACATTTGATTCTATTATATTGATTTTTAGTTGGAAAATTGTGTTATTTGAAGGAAATGTTATATTTGTCACGTCATACGTCAACAAAAACACTTGAAAAACACCGGCATGCATAATGCACAAAAGCTTACAGCGGGGCCCTTCCGGCTTTGAAATACCCAAGTGTTTACGTTTTGCGGACTTTGGAATAAGCAAGAGTTCACTGTACCTCTAAAGCATATCCGATTTTTTATTTTTTTTTTATTTTGAAAAAATTTGTTGACTATAATGGTACATCTTAGACTAGTGCGCTGTTCAGATTCGAAAATCATTTTTCTTAATCACCCCGATACTTACCATATCTTCTGCAGGAATATCGACCATTAAAATTTTATAATGTTCTTTTGTTTTTTCATACTTGTCAGCTTCCTCTTCCATCAATTTTCGTATGCTATAAATCTTAGGTCTAACCGATCCTATCATGGCCACTAAAGCAGGACTTGAGTTATGAGGTATACCAGAATTATTCCAGTAAGTATTATGCCGCTGTTCTTCTCCCATTAGTGGCAATTCCAGGTCTGTAGCATAACGAAAATTATTGATGTGAGGCAATTATTCACAACAACAACAACAACAAACATGAGGGCTGATTACGTGATTGAAAATTCAACTAATTGGTTGAAAGTTGAATTACTTTGTTCAAAATTCATTTTAGTAGTTGAAGATCCATCTCTTTGGTTGAAAATTGAACTATCGTGTTAAAAATTAGTTTTTTGTTGTTGTTGAAAATTGATCGTTTTTAGTTAAAATAGCAACTATTTGGTTTCAAATTTATCTTTTTGATTGAAAATTTTTCTTTCTTGGTAGAAAACTAATATTGTTGGTTTAAAATTTAACTACTTGGTTGAAAATTAAACTACTTTATTAAAAATTCATTTTGTTAGTTAAAGGTCAATCTTTTTGGTTGAAAGCTTAACTATCTTGTTGAAAATTCGATTTTTTGTTTGTTAAAAGTTAGTTCTTTTAACTGAAAATGTAACTATTCTATTAGTGATTAATAATTGGTCGTTTTTAGTTGAAAATTCAACTCTTTGGTTGAAAACTAACTTTTCTGTTGAAGATTCTTGTTTTCGAGATAAAAATTCAACTGTTTTGTGAAAAATTCTTCTTTTCGACTTAAAAATTCTACTGTTTTGTTGAAAATTCGTCGTTTTGGGTTAAAAATTCTTTTATTTTCTTAGAAAATTCAATTTATATTTGATTTAAAATTAATGTGTCTAGTTTGAGGATTCAACTATTTTGTCGAAAATTTATCTTTTTTGCTTGGCATAAACTGTTTTTGATTTAAAATTAAAATATTTCCTTGGTTGAAATAACAACTATTATATTTTTCCAGATATTTTTTGTTGAGAATAATTATCTTTTCTATTGAAAATTGAACTACTTCGTTGAAAGTTAACTGCTTTGTTAAAAATTCATTTTTTAGGTAAAGATTCATCATTTGATTAGAAAATTCAACTATTTTGTTAAAAATTTAACTATTTTCTTGAGAAATCGTTTTTCTGTTCAAAATTAATTTTTTTAACTGTAAATTTAAGTACAATGGTACCTGAAATTAGAAATCTCGGATTTACGATGTTCCTAGAATTGATGGCTTCTGCATTTTGGGGATGTGGGGAGCGCAGGACCATAAGAGAGGCGGTGCTCAGTCAAGCGTGATAATCATCATGAGGACCGTACTCTCAGAAAATAAACTTTTTGTTTGAAAATGCATATTAGCAGGTAGAAAACTCAACTGTTTTGTAGACAATTTAATTCATTTTGTTAAGAAATCAACTATTTTGTTAAAAATTAAATTCTTTTATTAAACATTCACCTTTTTAGATGAAAAATTCGTCTTTTTGGATTGAAAATTCAACTATTTTGTTAAAAATACAATTGAATTTAATATGTCACCTATACATTAATGTTATTCAAAAATAATTTATTTCTCTATTATTTCCCTACTTTCGTAAAGAATCGCTCGATTTTCCCTGTTTTGAGAGTGAGCATTTTGGGCTCTGAAGACTGTTAAAATATTATGTTTGCATGTTTTCTTTTTATAGTTTCGTATTCCCGGGCAGAATCCCTTATAGTTTCGATGGGGTGTCCGTCAGTCCGTCGTACTTTTGTACTCTTTTCCAAGGAGGGGAAGTGAGGGGAAATTATGGAAAGGGTTATAACGGAAGTGAGTGGAAATGAAGAGAGGGGAAATAGATGGAATGAGAGGGGTGGAAGTAGGGGAATGAGGGGAAATGAGGAGAGGAGACTAGATTAAGCGAGGAGAAATGTGGGTGGGGAAGTAGGAAAGGAGAGTGTATGAAGATGAGAGGTGGCAAAATTTGAGAGAGGGAAGTTTGATCGACTTAATTAACGTCTTAATAGACTACGAAACCCTTTTTTGTAGGCACACGGCGCCTACTTTTACTAATTTTTTTTCGTTCATCAAATGAAATTTCTGTGATGATCTGTGAAGAAAAGGGGAGGGGTGGAAAAAGTGTTCAGAATAGCGCGACGTATTTTTTTAATGTCCCCATAAATAGTCAGTTAACCTACCTTCAATACAACCTTCAGAGTTTCTCTTTACTCCCAAAATGTTTTCTTCTTCTCTCCAAGTTTTGGCCAAGAATGATATCAGACCTTTACTTTTATCAGCTCCTCTCCATGTACACAAATGTGGACCACAGAATGCAACTTCGCTAAGATCGCACAAAGCACCAAGATAGACACATCGCACATAAAGGCTGGCGTCTTGAATAATATCTAGCATCAAGTATATTGCTCCACTTTGTACAAAACTTTCAACTTTCATTGGACACCGAATGATGCATTGCCAAATGTAAGATCCTAACGAAATTAAAATTCTGCAAATAAATTTAAGCCAATCAAATATAATAAATATTATATTTACGCTTAGTCCATAAAGTGCGTTACCAATTTTGGGATTTTTACCCCCCCCCCCCATGCTTCCTCGTTGACGACCGTACTCCCATCCTCTCCCATACCCTTCTCCCACAATCCCTTCCCTTACTTACCCCTTCAATTCCAATCCCTTCCTCTACTTATCCCTCCTATACTTCCTCTCTCCTTACTTCCCTACTAGCCCTCCACTAACTTCCCCTCTTCCTAATACTTCCCCTACTTCCAATCCCCTTACTGCCCCTACTTCACCTTCCGTCTCCTACAATCCCTCCCCTTACTTACCCATTCAATTACAATCCTTTCCTCTACTTATACATCCTATACTTCCCGTCTCCTTACTTCCCCTACTACCGCTCCACTCACATTCTTTACTTCCCCTCGCCCTTACTTCCGATCCCCTTAATTACCCCTTCAATTATATTCCTTTCCTCTACTTATCCCTCCTATACATCCCGTCTCCTTACTTTCTCTACTACCCCTCCACTCAAACTCTGTACTTCCCCTCACCACTACTTCCAATCCCCTTACTTCCCCTACTTCACTTTTCTTTTCGTACAATCTCTCCCCTTACTTACCCCTTCAATTCCAATCCTTTCCTCTACTTATCCCTCCTATACATCCCGTCTCCTTACTTTCTCTACTACCCCTCCACTCAAATTCTGTACTTCCCCTCACCACTTCTTCCAATCCCCTTACTTCCCCTACTTCACCTTCCTTCTCCTACAATCTCTCCCCTTATTTACCTCTTCAATTCCAATCCCTTCCTCAAGTTATCCCTCCACTCACTTTCCCTACTTCCCCTCACCATCACTTCCTTGTATGAAACACTTTAAATTCCTAAGATTTCAAGTAGAAAATATTGCATTTCCAACAAAATAATGGATTTTTCCACCCAAAAAGATTTTCTACCAAAAGAGATGAATTTTCAACCCAAAAGACGAATTTTTAACAATACAAAATAAGTTTTACCTAAACAGTTGCATTAACAACCAAAAAAGATGAACTTTCAAGCAAAAGAGAAAATTTCTGATGAAATAGTTGTACTTTTAACCAAATAGTTAAATTTTTTAATCAAAAAGACGAATTTTTTCGAAGACAGTTTAATTTTCAACCAAGAAAGATGAATGTTCTACCATAAAATATGAATTTTTAATCCAAAAGGACAAATTTAAAATAAAAAGTTGAATTTTCGAACAAAAATGATGAGTTTAATAAATAGTTGATTTTTTTTTAAGTTCAATAAAAAAGAGTAGGATTTTACATTAAAAAGAGGTATTTTTAATAAATAGTTCATTTTCAATCAAATAGTTAAATTTTCAACTAAAATGATGAATTCTCTACGAATCATTCAATAGTTGACATTTGAACCAAAAAAGATTTCAACTTAAGTTAAAATAAAATTATTATTATATAATTATTATTGTTTGAATTGAAATAAAAAACAGTTATATTCGACCAAAAAAGGTAAATTTTCAACAAAATATTTGAATTTTCAACCAAATAATTGAATTTTTAACTATACATGATCAATTTTCAATTCAAAAAATCAATTGTTAACCACAAATGGAAAATATTTACATTTTCTGTTAAAAAAATAAACTCTCAACCAAAAACAAAACGAGTTTTCAACAAAATAGTCAAATTTTCACCCAAAGAGATGAATTTTCAACTAAAACGATGAACTTAAAAAAACACAAAATGAGTTTTCAACGAAAAGACGATTTTTTTACCAAGAAGATTAATTTTCTAACAGAAAAGATTAATTTTCATTAAAAAAAATTTATATCTAACCAAAAATGAAACGAATTTTCAATAAAATAGTTCAATTTTCAACCAAAGAGATGAATCTTAAATAAATAAATAAAAGTTTTAAGAAAGTAGCTGAACTTTCAACCAAGTAGTTAAATTTTGGATGAAAAAAGATGAATTTTTCACAAAATATTTGCATTTTCATCAAATTAATTAAATTTTCAATCGAACGAGATGAATTCTGAAATTGGTAGCGTAGTTTATGGACGGCCCCTTATATGTATAATATATATAAATATAATTAATAATTATAATTAATATTATAATTAATCAACATTACCGTTGGTCAATCTTAAAGTCTCCTTTCTTCTGACGAAAACATCTTTGCAGTAAACGTAAAACGAGCTTTATACTTTGATCACCATACATTTCTCGTAGATACATTTTATTATTCATCGCGTATTGAATGCTTATCATAAGAAGAGTTAAGAGTCTCTGATGTTGCATAGTGAGACTTTCAAAGTTTAAAATATGATTCACGAGCTCTAAAGGAGATATTTTTTATTATTATTATACCACTAAGCCTGATCCCTTTCGGGGTAATCGTAACTCGTTCGGTTCAAGCTTCGTTATACTACCGGGGATCAAGAAATTTATATGCTAAAGGTAAGTAAGCGATGTGTACAAGGAATAACTTTCAGATCAATCTAGAATTCATCTTTGCTGTTTCTCATGCTGACAAACTCTGTACTTTTACTTCACTTCATCTCTTGAACTATTAGTTTCTTGCTTCCTTCAAAGTCGTTTTGTATTTTCTTCTCTTCTTCTGTTCTGATTTTATCTTTACTTTCCTTGAACACTCGTTTAACTTCCCTCTTTTTGTGTCTGTAATCATTTTCAAGTCTATTTCTCTCCTCATCCCTAAGACCTGTGATATTTAACGTTCACTTGTACGCTTCTTTTTTTTCTTGTCGGACTGCCTCAATTTCATCATTTCACCATGCATCACCAGACTTTCTTCCTACAATCACCGTACCACACACTTCGCCCTCTATATCTTTATTGCTTATAAGTGCCTCCCAAGTTTCCCTATCTATGCATTCGTTTATCTTATTCTGAAAATCTATTCGCGCTTCCGGTTTCTGTAAATTTTCAATCTTGATTCGCGCTTGTTTCGTTTTTTTGGTTCTTTTTCTTCTCCATCCCTGGCCTAAGTTTATTTTGGAGACTAGAAGGTAATGATCACTATTGCATTCAGAACCCCTCATGACTCTTGTATCTTTTATTAATTCTCTAAGTCTTTAATCCGCAATAACGAAGTCAATTATACGGTGGCTATTTCCTTTACGCCAGGTCACTAATTTTTTCTTGAATCCACAACATTACCTAGCACCCTCTCTGTATCTGTACCCTAACGTTGGACGCCGACCCTCCATACGATTTCCTAAAAAAGTCACTCATACAGTCTTTTACGTTGTCCATATTCCATACCATTTCACCATCAAAATTCTTGATTCTGACTAACTCTGTACTACTACTTCCTTTCCTAATCTTAAATAGTATCTTTACTTTTCTGTTCTTATCCCTATAATTATTTTCTATATAAGCTTTATTCTTCTCGTTAACAGCCACGCAGATTTTGTCATTCCACCAAGCATCTCTAATCATTCTTCCTACAACCTGGTTTCTGTAAATTCTCTATTTTAACTCCCGTCTACTTCGTTTCTTTAGTGCTCTTTCTCCTCCATCCTTGATCATGGTCCATTTATGAAACTAAGAGTTAATGATCCGTTCCACATTCAGAACCTCTCATAACCTTATTATCTCTTACTAGCCTTCTCAGCCTGTCATCCGCTACAACAAAATCAATCATACTCTGCCTTTCACCACTGCACCAAGTATACATGTGGATCATTTTATGCCTGAAATAAGTATTTGTAATAAACAAGATCTTTTCTAAGCATAAGCTAACTAATTTGTCCCCATCACCATTAATTTTTGGATCTCCGAAATGACCTAGTACCCTGTAGGTATCTGCACTTTGTACACTATCCCAGCTATATTCACATCTCTGAGTAGAATGATTATTTTCCCAGTATCACAAGTACCTATAATATCATTTAACGAGTTCCAGAGTGCATCTTTTACTTTAATACTTTCACCATCTACTGGAGCGTAGCATGCTATAATAAATGTATTCTGATTCACACTTTCATTCTAACTCACAACAATCTGGAATATACACATTCATAATTTTTGACTTGCTGTTTTGCTCTCTCATTCATAATCAGACCGACTCCTTGTCAACCATGTGATTCACTATCTACTCCTGACCATAGTTCGAGTTCTTTTTCTATATTCCTAATGTCACATCTTTGTTTCAGGAACACATAAAATATCTAACTTCCTTTTGTATCCCGCAATTCCTTTTTCTTAAGATGACACCTCTTCTTAAGACACCTCTAGCATTCCAAACACTCAGTTTCCATTCATCGCCTGGAACTTTCCTGAGGGTATGTCTTTCATCAATCAAAGTTTCGATCCAATCCGAGGCTATGTTATTGTTTGTATTATTCATTATTTAAAGTATACAACTAACTACCAACTTGATGTGCGAGAAATGTATTCCGTGAGTATAAAATAATGTCTAGTATTAGAAGTAAGTTCGTTATAACGTATGGTGTGTCATTCAAAGATATGTATGGGAACGAAGCCAGAACCAGAATGTTCGATTTGTGTTGTATACATTAATGAAATTAATTCCGTCATATACTTAAATTTCAAAGAATTAACATAATCTTTACTGATTAAAGAGATAACTATTCCATGCTCGCAAAAATCGTCCAATATCATTGTACAATTTATCGTAATGATAGAGCAAATAGTCTTCACCAAGTTCATAATTATGGTAGAATCAAATTCAATTGTCATACTCCACTCAAGCATCATTATCAATCTGGGGAAGGGTTTGTCAAAGAACATGATTTATCTTGAAGTATTTTGAGTCAAAAATATATACCTCAGTGACCCGTTTTGCTTTACAAATTCAGCGGGCATTTTGGATACAAGAATGGTTAATGCCCTCATTGCATAATGGGCTAAATACCAGAACTGTGAAGTACTCCAGCGTACGCTAAAGTCATGAATTTCAGGATTGATGAGCTGTAGAACTGCTGGCATTACAAGCCTATTGATCATTATCTGAGCGAAAGATAAGTTCTTAGATAAACAGTGCTTTAAAAGTGGTTTCTTTATCGAATAATTGCTATCAATATATTTACTTGTACTGCAGCTTCGGACTGCGCGAGATGAGAAACAATCAGAAGTAATATCTTTTTAAACAACAAGTCCTCGTTTGAAGTACTAAACTTTACATTTGATATCCAAGTATTTTCTGAGCCAATTTCGGTCGCCACCAAAAGTATAGCAATGTCATCAGCCAATCCAGATCTAATAAGTTTCCAGGAAGGAAGAGCAACGATTCCAGCTAAAATCAAAGCTGCGAGATCATTTCGCATCATCAAACTTTTGCTACTCCGTTGGCTACGAAATATTTCTCTTCTAAAGGCACATCGTAAACTCCTGTTATTTGAAATTTGTGGGTGTCATTATTCATTTTTAATTCAAATTTTCTTCAAAAAGTCCATAAACTACGTTACCAATTTGAGGGGGAGAGGGGTCGCGCCAAAAACTACGTTGGTAACAGGGGGGGGGGGGGTAATCATGTTTACAAATTTCGGGAAAGATTTTCCTGCAATGGTAAAGTTCAATAATAACTCAAAAAATTTCAAAATCACTTTTATATTTCAGACTTCACACTATTTTCCAAATCCCCCACTTTTACCTTTTTTAAAGAATTCCTGTCTTTCCCCCTGTTTTTAAGAAACATTCCATTTTTCTCGTTATTTCGCTTAGGGGCTGTGCTTAAAAACATTTCTTACGTAAGATTTTGTTAATGGATGAATCACTAAAAATCAAAATTATAACGGACTTCATTTTAAAATTGAATGTTAACATTTTTTATGTTTCTTTATTCATAATTGTAACAGTTTGTATTATTTGTGATTTGTCACCAAAGCTTTCTAAAAATAAATGTAATAAATTTACAAAAAAAATTTAGTTGGGAAAAATTATATAACATAGGGGGGGGGGGGTCAAAACTTACGGACCCTAATAAATGGGAGTACATGTTTTCAAATTTCAGAAAAAAACTTTACGTAATTTATGCACGCTTATATAATTGCGAACTGAATTAATAGAACCCAATAAGAAAATCCAACTATTTTTTATTAAAAAATAATTTAATTTGGTTTAAAAATCTACTATTATCTAGTTTCTCTCTGATTATATTTTTGGTTCGGAATTCATTTCATGTCATTATTTTGATAAAAAGTCATATTTTTTTATCAAAAATTTAACTACTCGGTTGAAAGTTGGACTAATTTGTTAACAATTATCGTTTTAAACTATTTTTTAACTATTTTGTTGAAAATTCGTTTCATTTTTGGCTGAAAATCAATTTTTTACTGTATATTTAATTATTCCATTTTTGGTTGAAAATGTATATTTTTTAGTTCGAAATTCAACTTTTTGGCTGAAAAAAATTCAACTATTTGGTTAAGAAATTATTATTTTGTTGAAAATTCGTCTTTTTGGTATTAAATTAATTTTCTTGATCATTTTGGGTAGAAAATTATTCTTCTTTGTTGAAAATTCACCTATTTGGTTGAAAAATCATGCATTTTGTGGAAAATTCGTCTTTTTGGGAATAAATTAATCTTCTTGGGTAAAAAATCATCTTTTTAGTTGATAATTGAACTACTTAGTTGAAAACTATTTTCTTTAAAATTCGTTTTTTTTTTCATTCTAACCTAATTTTTTAACTGAAAATTTAACTTTCCCATTTTTTATTGAAAATTTATCTTTTTGTTTCAAGGATTCATCCTTTTTGGTCTATGAATCAACTCCTTGGTTTTAAATTGAACAATTTTGTAAAAATTGCATTTTTTTTATTCGAAGATTGCTGAAGATTCATAATTGTAGTTGAAAATTCATATTTTCGGGTTAAAAATTTAACTGTTCTGAACAAAATTCGTCTTTTTATCTGGAAAATTCAACAATTTGGTAGAAAATTCAACGATTTGGTTGAAAATTAATTTTTTGTTGTAAATTCGTATTATTGGTAAAAAATGCAACTATTTTGGTAGAAAATTCAACTATTTGGTTAAAAATTAATATTTCTTCAATCTGAAAACTTGACTGTTTCATTTTTGGTTGAAAACGTGTCCTATATAAGTTGAAAATTCAACTATTTTGTAGAAAATTCATATATTTTGTCATTTGTTAAATTCAGTTGGTTGAACATTTCTTTTTTTTTTTGTCGTTGAAAAGTAATTTTTTTAACTGAAAATTGAAACTTTCCATTTTCGGTTGAAAATGTATGTCTTTTAGGTGAAAATTGAACTATTCATTTGAAATTTCATGTATTTTGTTGAAAATTAGGCTTTTTGTTTTTAAAAATCATCTCTTCTAATAGAAATTTCGTCTTTTGGTAGAAAAGTAATCTTCTTGTTTTAGAATGCAACTTTTTAGGTTAAAACTTTAGCTATTTGGTCAAACATTCTAACATTTTGTTTGAAGTTTAATTATTTTGTTGAAAATTTAACTATTTTGTGAAAAACATCTTTTTTGGTCGAAAATTCAAATGATTTGTAGTAAAATCTTCTTTTTGGTTTGAAAATTCATCTTTTATGGTAAAAAGTTATCTTTCATTGTTTAAAATGAACTTTTTTCTTCAAAATTTAATTTTTCGGTTAAAAATTCAATTGTTTTATAAAAAAATAGACTTTTTGGCTTGACAATTCAACTATTGATTAAAAATGCAACTATTTGGTTAAAAATGTTATTACTTAGTTGAAAAATTAACTATTTTCTCAAATACATGTTATTTGATCGAAAATTCAATTGTTATGTTAAAAATGCGTCCTTTTGGATTGCAAATTCATCTTTTATGTTAGAAAAGTGCTTAAGAGTTAAACTCTTTGGTCGTTAATGCTACTGTTTAAAAATTAATTTTTTTTAATGAAAATTCATATGTTTTGGTAGAAAATCTGTTTTGGTTGCAAATTCATTTCTTTTGTTGAAAATACAATACATTTCGACTTGAAATCTTAGGAACTTGAATAAAAAATAAATAAAAAATAGCAATAATAGCCCGAAATTGGTAACGTTGTTTATAAAAGGCCCCTAAGAGATAAAATAAATAATGCGTAGGAAAATACCACATTGCACTTCGACTAGGTTGAGGTAACTTTTCTATATTTTTCTGTTTCCCAAGGGGTAGAGCAGCTTTCACCAGACCCCACATTACGTTTGTCGTCAAAATGATAACGTCATAATAATCTTCTTTATCGAGATGCAAATTTGTATTTTCGTCTGGTGGCACAGAATGAAACTGAGGTCCATAAGATGGATCAATTCTGATAAGAAGATGATCAATAATTCCGGCTTGTAGAAATGTTACACCTTGTGTAATTAAGTTAGTAATTAAATTAATAGCATTAAATTAAAAATTCTGTTCATTTCTCAAGTTAAACTCACAACATACGGACGATACTGAAACAAGAATGAAAAGAAGGTGCAAAACTCTTTCATATATATCAAAAGATGCTACTTGGACTAATTTAGCTAAAATGAATGGCAGTTGAGATCTTTCCATAGCCCGATGACAAATTTCAAGAGGTATTGTTGGCCCTTCAACATGTTTTGATTGAATTAACAAACGACCAACTGCTCTGTAAACTTGTAAAACTTCTGCTGTCGAAGGCAAAATTGCTAGAAGGTAACCTAAGACGGTGAAATATTGTTCAATAACATCAATGCATGAAAGAATTTCAGAAGTTTTTTCTAGTACAAGGGGCTGGTTGCATAATTCAAGCATGCGATCTAAATGAATTTGATATTGTTTTACACTTTTTGCTTTACAAGCCAAAAATTCCAGAATATCCATAACTGCTGTTAGGTGTTTTATATACTGCATAGTTTGTTCAGGAAAATGAAATATTTATATGAAAAGCGATATACAAGGTCTGTCCGGAAAGTATCCGACTTTGTGATGTACATAGAGTAGGACTTAATTCTGGTTAATGACGATGATGTCCGCTTGAAAGTACACCCCTTTGGAAGCCACAACCTGCTTCCAGCGATCATCCCACTTTCGGAAACACTCATTAGAGTCACATTTCGGAATAGCTAACAGCTGCTTCGTCGCATTCTGTTTTATTTCCTCTGCGTCTTCAAGTCGTTTTTCTTTTAGAGGGTATTTCAGTTTGGAAAACAGCCAGAAATCATAAGGAGCCAGGTCAGGACTTTGGTTTTTGGAATTATTAACACTCACACTTGTTCCGCATTTTGAGGAGTTTTGGCCGTTGCGGGCCTGCTAAAGCGAAGGTCACTTTCCACTGAAGTAAACCCACTTTCAAATCGCCTAAACCACTCTTTAATTTGAGTATAACATAAACTCATCTCCATACACTTTCCGAATCATAATGATGGTTCTTGAACATAAATGGCCAAGTTTTTTGCAAAATGTAATGCACACTCTTTGTTCGGTGCGTTCCGTCATTCTGAAATGCGACGCGTACGTGGAAAGACGTTTACACAGAGGTCCTCCTTAAACGGTAACTACCTGTTTTTGATAACAGTAAAACTAGGTACAAACTTAGAACACGTGGTCGGATACTTTCCGGACAGACCTCGTAAGATCTTTTGATTTGTAATAATTGCTAGGAAATTAGTATATTGCAATCAGCGCAGCCTTAACAAAAAACTTGTTTATATGGTAATCGAATATTTATATAATAATGTTTCTAAACATTATTGAAAAAAGAGGAAATTTGAATTGTAAATGATTTTTGAATGTTAGGAAATAATTCTGTTCTTAACATTTTGCTACCTCACCCCAATTTATAAACTTTTTCATACTTTTGAAGAGGTAAGAAAAATTAAATCATGGAAAAATCTGATAATATCTTAATTTACAGTGAAAAAAAATATTTTGTTACCGATCACCAAAAAATTACTGGTACCCATACCCCATACTAAGATTTCTGGGAAATTGTCAAATGATTTAGGTGTTTATTTTAAAAGATTAATTTCAAGTTTTAGAGATATCAAAATATTTCGAAAAAGAAACTAGAAGATTTTAAGAAAATTTGTTTAATTTTGCAGGACATACACAAATGCGAGGAAAACTTTGAGTAGTTTTAAAAGATGTTTTGAAGTTGTAGAGATTTCCAAAAAATTTTTCAAACTTGAAAAATTAAAAAAAATAAGATTTTGAAGAATTTTGAAAGGTTTCAAAAGAGTATTAAATTTTCTTACGATTCCGGAGAAAATTTCAAAAGATTTTGTATTTTAAAAAATGACATTTCAAATAATTTCGAAAAATGTCGACAAAAAAAACTGGAAAAATTTGAGAAACTTTCATCAATTTTGCAGGATTTGAACAAATTTCAGGAAATCTTTGAGTAATTTAAAAAGATGTTTCGAAGTTTCAGAAATTTTGAAAACATTCGGAAATAATTTCAACCTTGAAAAGATTTAAAAAAAAAAGCTTTTGAAGAATTTTAAAGGGTTTCAAGAGAATAAACAAATTTCTTAAGATTCCTGGAAATATGTCAAATGATTTTTTATTTTCAGAAATGACATTTCAAATTATTTCTAAACACGTTGAAAAAAATCTGGATAATTTTACGACAATTTTATTAGTTTTGCACGATTTTTCCAAATTTTTAGGACAGTTCGAATTAGGTTCCAAGATACTTAGAAGATTCAAGAAATGTAGATTTTTTCAGATTTTGAAAAAAAATTTGAAACTTTTTAAGGATAATTGTAAAAAAATATTTTTTAATTGGCATTAGGGTCGATAATATTTATTTTTGGTTTGCAATTAATTTTTTATATTTTTTTTTTATTTTCTTTAAAATTATAATACTTTGGTCAATTTAAAAAGATCTTTCGAAAAACTAGCAAAGATGTCATCTAAATTTTTAAGGATATTGAAAGGTATCAAGATTTTTTTTATTTTATAGACAATTTTAGGAAAAATTCCAATCGTCTTAAAAGATATTTTAAAGGTTTGAAAGTTTCTGAAAGATTCGAAATTATGAAATATTTGAAATTTTTGTTACAAAATGTAGATTTTTGAAGATTATATGAAAAGAATTTCGAAGCTTTTTAAGAATTTTGAAAGATATCAAGAATATATCAAACTTTTCCTCAGATTCCTGAAAAAATGTTTGATGAGTTTTTATTGTGAAAAATGAATTTTCAAATATATTTCAAAAATTATCGAAAGATTTCTATGAATTTCGAAGAAAATCTGGCAGATTTTCAGGCAGTTTTTTTAATTTTGAAATTTTTTTCTAAATTCTTTGCATAATTTGATTTAGCTTAGAAGATGGTTTGGTCAAAAGAACCTTTTTTTGGTAAACATTTAATTTTTTGTTTTGTTTTAAAAAATGCAACTGTTTGATTGATAATTAAATCTGTTTTGGTTGACAATTAAACTATTTTCTTCAAAAGTCGTCCTTTTTGGATGAAGTGCACTCTTTTTTATTTGAAATTAAAATATTTTTTGATTGAAATATCAACTATTATATTTTCCGTTCAGAATTCATCTTTTTTGGTTGAAAACTCAACTATTTGGTGAAGAGTTGAACTACTTTGTTAAAAATTCATTTTTTGGTTGAAGATTCATCATTTTCGTAAAAAATTCATCTCTTTGGTTGGTCTAACTCGTTGAAAATTCGTCTTTGTTGGTAAGAAATTAATCTTCTTGGTAGAAAATAATTATTTTTTGGTTGAAATTTCAACTACTTGATTAAAATTTAACTTTTCTGTTGAAAATTTGTACTTTTTATATAAGTTCATCTATTTTTGATTTAAGATTGTAATATTTTTTGGTTGAAATATCAATTATTGATTACATTTTTCGTTGAGAACTTATCTTTTTTGCAGAAATTTCGTCTTCTTTGCTTAAAAATTTCAACATTTGGTAGAAACTTTTTTTCTTTCCTAATTAAAAAATCTTTCTTGGTTGAAAATTAAACTACTTGGCTAAAAGTTGTACTATTTTGTAAAAATTCATTTTTTTAGGTTCAAGATTTATAATTTTCGTCGAAAATTCACCTCTTTGATTGAAAATGTGACTATTTCGTTGAAAATTCGTCTTTATTATATTTTCTAATATTTTTTATAAACTTGGCTAATCGTCCTAAATTTTCGGGACGACTGAATTCATAATTTTTGTTAAAAATTCATATTTTCGGGTTGAAAAATTAAACTATTTTGCATAAAATTGATCTCAATTGTGGGGGAATAATAGGAGCGTAAATTCTTTTTCATAAAATTAATGTGAATACCGCATATTGAATTCAGTAAGAAATACTTTAAATTCCTGAGATTTCAAGTCGAAATATATTGTATTTTCAACAAAATGATAGAATTGTCCACTAAAAAAGATTTTCTAACACAATAGATGAATTTTTAAACTTAAAAAGACGAATTTTCAACAACAACAGAATTAATTTTTAACAGAACAGTTACATTACCAACCAAATAATTGAAATTAAAAAAAAAAGTTTATTAACAACCAAGCAAGATGACTTTTCTACCATAAAAGATTATTATCTACGAAACAGATACATTTTCAAATAAATTGATGAATCAGTTGTAGCAATTTTTTTAAAAATTAGTTAAAATTCAAACCAAGTAGATGATAGACAAATTTTTAATAAATAGTTGAATTTTCAACTAAAAAGATTTTTTTTAATCAAAAATGGAATAGCCAAAATTTTCAGTTTAAAAAATCAATTTAAAAAAAACAAATTTTCAAACTGTTGGGTTAACCAAAAAAAAAATTTTTTTAACCATATAGTTGAATTTACACATAAAAATATGAATTTTCAACCAAAAATATAATTTTCAAGCAAATAGTTTAATTTTCTATCAAACTGTTGAATTATTAAGCCCAACAGACGAATTTTCTACAAAAAATATCAATCTTTAACTAAAATTATGCATCAATTCTTCAATTTTTCTTAAGCAGTTAAACTTCAACCAAGTAATTTATTTTTTAACCAAAAAATACGAATTTTCAACGGAATAGTTGAATCCTCAACCAAAACAGATTAATTTTTAAACAAAAAGGATTAAAGATTGAAAATCTACTAAAAAATACGAACATTCAACAAAATACATGAATTTTCAGTCAAATTGCTGAATTTTTATAGTTTATGGATAGCCCATATGCAAATAAAAAACTATTTTAACACGAATAATTTTATTCAGCTTTTGAATGTAAAAAATGTATATCCTAAAGGGAAGCATAAATATTTTAAGTCTTTTTCATTATGTATTGCTTTAACTATTTATTTATATAATTTCAACAAACATTTTTTTTAATGCATCTCTTTAGTTGAAAATGTAGCTGTTTCGTCAATAATTCGTGTTTTTGGTAGAAAATTCATCTACTCTGTTGTAAATTCAACTATTTGGTTAAAACTGACCTTTTATGCAGAAAATTTACATTTTTGGGTTAAAAAATTAAAACCTTTTTGTAGAAAATTCGCCTCTATTGGTAAAAAATTCATTTTTACGGTTAAAAATACAACTGGTTGAAAATTAATCTTTTTTGGTTGAGGATTCAAATATTTTGTTGAAAATTCCTCTTTTTGGGGTAGGTTCTCTTTCAGTGAAAAATTCATTTTTTATGGTTAAAAATAAAACTGGTTGAAAATGAACTTTTTTGTTGAAATTTCGATTTGCAATCTTAAATCTTTAAAAATGTTTTTTAATTTTCTCAAGAATCCTAGGAAAATTATATTTAAATAACCTTGAAATTAAATAAACAAAATGAACTTGAGAAATATTTTTTTGATATTTTAATCCAAAATTGGTCAAGAATTGGCTTCCAAAAATTATTTTGAAATTCGTTTTTTGATTTCGCCCCACTTCGGGGCGCCCCGCGGTGGGCTTTTTTGTAAAATTTACTTTCAAAACTTAATATCTCTCGAACGAAATGACCAAAATGGGTTTGTTTTGAACGAAATTAAAGCTTATAAAATGCACAATGAGGGAAAATTATAGATAAAAGTTTTCCCGGATTTCCCAACCTAGAAAATGCGGGAAAAGGACGTCATTTTTTGACAAAAAATACGAAATTGTACTAGAACTACAAATTTGTCCATATTTACCTTTTCGAGGGCTCTGAATCCAAATCTGACGTTGGAATTACAAAATAAAGAATGGCGGATCCAATATGGCGGAACAAAAGTTTTGAAAAATTTAGGAAAATTGGCAAAATTGTCCATATTTACGTTTTCGAGGGCTCTGAATCCAAATCTGACGTCAGAATTTCAAAATAAAAAATGGCTGGTATGGTATATATTGGGGGGGGGGGGGGGGGAGAAAGGTTAGGCGTGTGTGGGATTTTCTCAAGTCATATGACATACTTATACTGCAAGAGACTTGGATCGAGAAAGACAAGGAGGGCACTTTTTTAGCGACACTGGACCAGGAATATGTATGGACAACTAAAGCAGCGGTAAGAGTTAAAAATAAGGGGAGAGCGAAGGTAGGGCAAATAGTCGGCATGCGCAAGAGTCTGGGCAGGAATTTCAAAATAAAAGAATGGGATTTGGGGCTAAAGATCAGTGGAGAAATATTGGGAGACACGGGAAACAAAGTTAATATTTTAACTATTTACAATAACGTAGGAGTAGCAAGCGCGGTGAATAGTATTAGAACTTTAGTCGAGGGTATGCTGGAGAAGTGAAAAAAAATTGTAATACTTGGGGACTGGAATGCGAGAGTGGGAGAGGAGTCGGGGGGAGGGGAGGTAGACGCGCTAGCGCCAGCGAAGAATTTCAATATTGTAATAAAATCGGAGGATACGACTGTAAACCCGGAAGGGTATAAGTTATTGAAATTTTGCGACGAAGAGAGCTTGAGGATTCTTAATGGAAGATTAGGGAAAGATGTTAGGGGAGAGTGGACGCACATCGCAGAGGATGGGGGATCTGTAATTGATTACATAATAGAATCAGAGGGAGTTGGGGATACGGACATCAGAGATATGAAAATCGTTGCTAGAACCGAATCTGACCACTTGCCAGTAAGTTTCCTGATGGCGGGAAAAGGGTTGCAAAGGGCTATGGGTCAGGAGAGGGATGGAGAGCCAGAATATCTTTCAAGTGAAATATCTTTCAAGGAAATAGCGGAGGTAGTGGACAGAATGGAAAAAGGGAAATCTGCAGGGGAGGACGGGGTTAGCATAGAATTTATTAAGTGGATGCCTAAGGAATGGGCTTTGGAAATGTGGGAAATTTTGAACGGATGCTGGAAGGATGCGTGGCTCGCCAAAGGGTGGGAGATTGCACGAATCTATCCGATTCACAGGGGGGGGGGGGGGGGGGACAAAAATGATACAGGGGAGTAGCGCTGCTGGATGTAGGATACAAAATCTTAGCAACAATTTTGAATGCTAGAATCAAGGACTGGATGGAAAAAAAAGGGTTATACGAAGAAAGCCAAGCAGGCTTTAAAAGAGGGAGAGCAACGCGAGACCATGTGTCGGTACTGAATTCGTTGATCAATAACAAACTAAAAAAGAAGGTGGGAAACTTTACACTGCATTTATTGACTTAAAAAAGCCTTTCAAACTGTGGATAGGGACCTATTGATAGGAAAGCTGGGAAAGATTAGGCTTAAGGGGAGAATGATGAACAGCTGGAAAAAAAATTTACAGCAGGACAATAAACGAGATTATCACGGTAGAAGGGACGACCGAAATCTTCAAAACGGCTAGGGGGGTAAGACAGGGGTATCCATTGAGCCCAACCATGTTTAATATATTCATTGGGGACATGGACGAAGCTTGGGAAAAGGGGAACGTAGGGGGCACAGTGATAGCAGGAACTAAGATATTTGGGTTGAAATATGCGGACGATGTCGCCTTGATATCAGACTGCCCGGAAGGGCTAAGGTAAATGCTAAGGAAGGTGGAAAAATACGCGAATAGGAATAAGCTCACGATAAATGTGGGGAAAACAAAAATAATGATATTTAGAAAGGGAGGTAGAAGAGAAGAAAATGATAGATGAAAGATAGGAGGAGAAGAGCTTGAAGTAGTAAATAGTTTTAAATATCTGGGCTACTGGTTCTCTAGAGGGGGAGTCAATACAGTCCACATATCCAGATTAGCTGGGAAAGCAAGTAACGCATCGAACGCAACATGGGGAGTGATAAAAAGGGCGAGGATTAACAAATTGGGGGAAAAATTGTATCTGATGGATACTTTGGTCAAAGTGGGGGGGGTGTACGAAGTGAAAGTATGGGGGCGGGAAAGGAGCGAGGTAATGGAAAGACTGCAGGGTAGGCTGGTCAAAATGGCAATGGGGCTAGACAGTACAACACCGGGCTACATCTGGAGAGCGGAATCGGGAAGACACAGTATAGAAATTGAGGCTAGGACAAGAGCGATCAAGTACCTAATGAGAATATGTGGGATGAAGGATGAAAGATGGCCGAAAATTTTCCTGAGAGAGGAAATAAGAGGATTAATAAATGGGAATCCCTCAAGATGGGGGGTAATCATTCGAGAAAGCATGCAGAGAGGTAGGAGACGGGGAAACTATAAAATGGCTGTGGAAAGGGGAAAGAGAGGAGAAGATCTTGGAAAAATTTATGGAGGGAATAGAAACAAGAATTTCCCAGGAATTGCAGAACGATTGGTCCAGATTCATCTTACTGTGTGGGATATAAGAAATGAAAAACAATCCCCGGGAGAGAGGAATACTGGGAGGACGCAAAAACGAGTGACGATACTAAAGTACAGTGGGGGAGGCTAAGGTGCGGGAATGTGGGAAAAGCGGGGGAAAAAGGATATAAAGATGTTTCGTGCAGGTGGTGTGGGAGGGAAGAAGAAAGTCTCCAACATATTCTTAGATGCGAGGTGGCGTGGGAAAAGCTGGATGGCAAGTGGACAGAAGGGATTAGAAATTGGTTGGGAAATAAAAATGGGAAGTAGCTGGAGGAATTGCTCTCAACAGCCCTTAAAGGCAAACCGGACCCCATCCTCTGCGGTACGTATGATTAAGGAATTAGAAACAGTAGACAATAGCATACAGAGACATGTTGTCGACAAATGATTTATATTAAATTAGATATAAGGAACATTCACTTGTAATGTATAGTATCACGAATGAGGTCTAGGACGGGGTGAGTGGGGGGAGCAGAATGGAAGGCGAGAGTGAGTAGCGATCCAAAATGTAAAGTAGAAGGAGAAGGGAATGGATGTTTGTCTGTTGTTTTCATAGAATAAATACCTTTTTCGTGTATATTTGCATGGCGGACCAAAATGTAAAAATCCTTCAGGGTATACATACTGAATAAATCTTATCTAGTTATCGAGAAGAAAAATCCTGGAACCAAAGTCAAATTTACAGGAGGATTCGAGCAAGAACTGATTTAAATACCCTGTAGATTTCAGATTTTTCCGTTTTTCTTTCTATAAGGTATTCATCTTGAAAAATATGGAAAATCACTCAAGTGTAAAGTTGTAGAGTGAAATAATTTGTCATAATACAAGGTCAACATATATGTAAATAGAAGCTCAACTTTTTAATAAAACTAGCAAAAATTAACCGTTTATGCTAAATTTCATCATGAACATAAATGTCACATTTTTCATACTTTTGAACTTAAAAAATAACATTTTTATATGAAAACAAAATAATACCTCCAAAATGTATTTTTTAAGTTTTTTGAAGGTTAAAAAAATGTTTAAAAAATATTAAAAGTACGGTGTCAGATTATTACACACGCGGATTCATATTTTGTCAATGAAAAAAATAGTCTGACAATTTTAAAGAATAATTGTTAGTAAATGGAAAAAATGGAGTCATTCATATTGAATTTACTGGAATTTTCTCGCTATAATAAGGAAATTTCTGTAAATTATATGCAACGTTCTCAAATCATATAACACTTTAAAATCCATAACAAAATGTTGGGAAATAAACCAAGTTTTTTCTAAAGAAAGGGTAATTAGTGCGTGCTTATCGCGCACTATTATTATTTGAAATTGAAATTAAAATATTGATTTATCACATACCACTGCTTTGTTATAAAATAAGTCAGGATTACTCTTCGCGACGACGTCCTTTTCCTAAAATGGAAAAGAACATTGGTAGAAATCTAAAATCCGAAAGTTCTGATTTTTAAAATTAAAAAAGAACAATGGAATTCTTACAGCTTGTGCATAAGCAGACATACAAAGACGCAGCGTGGCAGGATTCTGTTGAACAGTAAAGAAGGAAGATAGGTAGGCGTTTCCTAAAATGGCCCAGGAAGTTCCATCAGAAGTGTCCAGACTCACAGCCTCTTTCGCATGTTCCACTCCCTGTTGGACGTTTTGTATCCTCTGTTCTCGTGTTGCCGACGGTTCTTGTCTAAGGACCATCGACAAATTTCGCAGAGATACTTTGTTTCGGCCCTAAAATTATTAATTTCACCCTTTTTATTCCAATACACAGGGACTTTTTTAGTCAAATAGAGAGAAAACAAACTTGTGGTATCAATAACATTAAATTCCAGAGGTTCACCACTCGACAATCTAGCGTGCAGCAGATTTTAAGATTTCAAAGAATTTTAAAGGATTTTACTGAACTTCAAATGATTTCAAGGAACTTCGAAGGATTTCATAAGATTTTACAATAATTTAAAGAGGATTCTAGAAATTTTAAAACACTTCAAACAATTTCCAGGATTTTCAAATGACGATTTCAAATGACGATTTCTGGAATTTCAAATTCTTTTAAGTTAGATGACATGAAATTTCGAAAGATTTTAGGAGATTTTAAGGAATTTCTACAGATTTCAAGGGATTTCATGGGATTTCAATGATTTTCACGGATTTCAAAGAGTTAAAAATAATTCAGAAGGATTTCAGAAATATTAAGAATGTTTAAGAGATTTCAAAATATTTCGCGGTATTTTGTTTGATTATAGAAAAAATTACAAAGAATTTTTCGAATTTTCAAATTATTTCAAGTGAGACGTCACGAAGTTTCGAAAGATTTTAAGGGATTTCATGGGATTTCAAACAATTTTAGGAGATAACAAAGGATTTGATGGAATTATTAAGAATTTTAAAATAAATTAAAGTTGTAAGGGATTTTAAATGATTTTAAGCGACTTCAAAATATTTCAAAAAATTTCAAATAATTTTGAAGATTTCGCGGGATTGCCAAATATTTCAAGAGATCTCAAAATATTTCAAGGGATTTCAAAACATTTCATGGCATTTCGCATGATTTTAAACGTATACGAAAAAATTTTAAACAATTTTCAGGATTTTAAAATTATTTCAAGTTAGTGATTTCACGGAATATTGGGAGATTTCAAAGGAATTCATACGATTTCAGGATACAACAAGGGATTTGATGGTGTTTTAAAAATTTTAAAATAAATCCAAGTTTTAAGGGATTTTAAATGATTTTAAGCGATTTCAAAATTTTTCGAAGATTTCACGGGATTGGCAAATATTTTAAGGGGTTTAAAAAATTGAGCAGCAATTCGAATTATTTTAAAGAATTTTAAATCATTCCAAACGATTTCTATAATTTTCAAATAATTTCAAGATATTGCAAGAAATTTTTCAAGACGATATCAAGAGATTCGGTGTAATTTTTTAAGAGTTTTAAAATAGTTCAAAAAGTTTTAAGTGAATTCGAGAGATTTCAAAGGAATTCAAATTATTTTTAGTGATTTTCAAGAGCTTCAAGGAATCTTTAAATCTCTAAAATATTTCAAGAGATTTCAAAATATTTGCAGGATTTACAAATTATTTTAAGTTTGAGATGTCACGAAATTTCGAAATATTTCAAAGGATTTGAAAGGAAATCAAGAGATTCGGCGAAATTTTTTTAAGGGTTTTGAGGTAGTTTAAACATTGTTGAGGAAATTTGAGAGATTCCAAGGGAATTCTTTTTTTATTTTATTTTATTTTTTTATGAAAATCGTTAAATCTCTAGAATTTTTCAAGAGATTTTAAAAAATTTTGAGGATTTTCAAATTATTTTAAGTTTGAGATCTCACGAAATTTCAAAAGATTTTACGGGATTTCGAAATATTTCAAAGAATATCAAGAGAATCGGTGGAATTTTTTTGAAGGGGTTTAAAATAGTTCAAACCGCTTTAAGGAAATTTGAGAGATTCCCAGCGAATTCAGATGATTTTGAGTGATTTCCACAGATTTCAAGAAATCTTTAGATCTCTAAAATATTTGAAGAGATTTGAAAACATTTTCAGGATTTTCAAATTATTTTATGTTTCAGATGTCATGAAATTTCCAGAGATTTCAAAGGATTCCAAACGATCTTAAGAGATATTAGAAGTATTGGTAGAGTTTTTAGGGATTTTAAAAAGATTCAAAAAATTTTAAGTGATCTTAACTGATTTTAAGTGACTTATAAAAATTTTTAAAAAAATTTAGAAGCTTTCACGGGATTGACAAATATTGCAAGGGGTTTGAAAAGATTTCGCAGCAATTCGTATGATTTTAAAAATTCTGAACGATTTCCAGGATTTGTAAATGTATTCGAGATACTGCAAGAAATTTCGAACAATTTCAAGGAATTTTATGTGATTTCCATGGATTTTAAATGATTTTCAAGGAATCTTTAAGTATCTAAAAGATTTCAAGAGATTTCAAAACATTTCGAGTTATTTTAAAGAATTCCAAATTGTTTTACACAATTTTCAGGATTTTAAAATTATTTCAAGTTAGAAATGTCATAAAATTTGGAAAGATTTTACGGGATTTCGAAATATTTCAAAGGATTTCAAAAGATATCAAGAGATTCGATGGAATTTCTTGAAGGAGTTTAAAATAGTTCAAAAAGCTTAAAGGTATTTTAAGAGATTCCAAGGGAATTTAGATTATTTTGAGTGATTTCCAATAATTTCAAGAAATTTTTTAATCTTACATATTCCAAGAGATTTCAAATTATTCTAAGTTTAAGATCTCACGTAATTTCAGAAGATTTTACGGGATTTCGAAGTATTTCAAAGAATATCAGGAGAATCGGTGGAATTTTTTTAAAGGGGTTTAAAGTAGTTCAAACCGTTTTAAGGAAATTTGAGAGATTCCCAGCGAATTCAGATGGTTTTGAGTGATTTCCACAGATTTCAAGAAATCTTTAAATCTCTCAAATATTCCAAGAGATTTCAAATCATTTTTATGATTTTCAAATTATTTTAAGTTTAAGATCTCACGAAATTTCGACAGATTTGAAAGGATTGCATAGGATTTTAAAACATTTGAAAGGATTCTAAACAATTGCAAAAAATTTCAAGACTATTGATAGAGTTTTTAAGAATTAAAAAAAAATTCAAAATTTTTTAAAGAATTTCAAATTATTTTAAGTGACTTCAAAAGATTTAAAAATATTTCAAAGAATTTCAAAGCTTTCACGGGATTGCCAAATATTGCCAAGGATTTTAAAACATTTCGCAGCAATTCGTATTATTTTAAAGAATTTTAAGTAATTGTAAACGATTTCCAGGATTTTCAAATAATTTCAAAACATTTCGCGTTAATTTAAAGAATTCCAAACAGTTTAAAACGATTTTCATGATTTTCAAATTATTTCAAGTTAAATTTGATATGAAATTTCGAAAGATTTTACGGGATTTCATAGGATTTCGAAATACTTCAAAGGATTTAAAATAATTTCAAGAGTTTTGGTGGAATTTTTTAAAGGATTTAAAAATAATTATTAATAATAATTCCAAGGGAATTCAGATGATTTTTAGTTACTTCCAAGGTTTTCAATGATCTTTCAGTCTCTTGAATATTTCAAGAGATTTCAAAACATTTCTCGGATTTTGCGTCATTTTAAAGAATTGAAACAATAAGAACTTCTCATGCTTTCAAAATTCATAGATAATAAATAATTAAGTAAATAATTCATAATTTGTAAACATCAATTATAGAAAGTTTTTACCTAATGTTACTAAATCTTTATTGATTAAATATTTGAATAAAATAAAACTATAATACGAAAAAACGTACATGAGGCAAGGCTCCCGTAAAACAGTTTTTGGCCTGCTGGATATCGTCATTTTTCCAGTAACACTCTCCAAGCTCATTCCAGGCTTCAATCAATTTAGGCTCAAGTTTGACTGCCTTGCTCAAAAGTTCTTCTGCTTGAGGTACGTGTCTATCAACCACATTTAGAGCTTTTCCTTTCAAAAAGTAATACTTGGCTCGTGCACCATCAATTTCGTATCCTTTACATTCATCGAATCTCGCTAAAGTTTTCTTCATTTCTTTCTCCAAATCTTTATTTTTGTTTATGGCATCTTCGATCGCGTGATTTTCGAAATAATGATCTCGAAACAGGTAGAGCGACTTAACCTTTTCCTGAAGTACGAAAATATATTTTATAATTAGAAAGTAGAATTTTTAACATCTTATGTAAACCGCTAGCCATTAAGGATTTTTAGAAATCATTTGAGGCCTCTACCAATGCAAAAAGAAAGTTTTTTTAGTTTGAACTTTCTAATTTTCTAATTTAAGTCTTAAGTAGTAAAATGTTAAAAGCAACGAAGTTGTTTTCAAAGTAACGGTAACTTAATATAACTTAATATTATCCGTGGAATATTAGATTATTAACAAAACAGTTTCCAATTATGCACGCCAATAGGTGCAGATAAAATTATACAAAGTAGCTACTTGTATCTACATTAATTTTCTATAATATTGTTATTAATTCGCATTCGAAACATTATAAATATTTCAATTAGGGCCGAAGTAACACTAGACTTTTCGTGAAAGGGTAACTGAAACCCTTTCAAAAAGGTTCAAATTTTTTTTATAACAAATTTTAAACTTGAATTTACTTTTACAATATTTCATAAATGAGAAAAATAATTTTTTTACGAAATTTATCAGAGATATCCTTTATAATTCAGAGTAATAAACTAATATTTAGATTTAGTTTTACAGAAACAATTTAGCGAAATTACAAATTTGATCCTGTGTGATTAGGAACCTGATCAAAAATCTATTTGTATGTAAGAAATTTTTTGACAATTCAAACATAAACGGCATATTTAAAATTTGCTTACCCAACAATGTTTAATAAATTTTCTAGGTACTAAAAACGTCCAGAAAAAATGCTTGGTGTAGATTTTATCCTTACAGAATTTAATTAAAATTGAATTTGTAATATATTTCAAAAAGTCCCTGGGGCTAATGCCCATAATGTAAATTTTGAATCAGAAAATTGACTTCTATAGGACTTTTTTTTACAGAACTTCATAACTTAGAATAAATTATTTATGCGTTAAAAAATGTTTCTTTTTTGTTTCATAAAATTACAGAATTCCTGCCGAAAAAAGTCAACGAAATTTCAGGTCAAAATGTCAAAGCACACTCAGTTATTTACAAGCTATTACTAAATTATTTCTTATCTAGAAAATAAAAAATATCTCAGAGATTTGGATCTCTTTTAGCCTTTAAGAGTCGTTTATGGCTTTTTGGAGGTTTAACTTTAAACTTAAGTGCTATCTGCGTATCTGGAGACAGAAATGACTCAACAATAACTGCCTTTGAGATTTCTTACAAGGAAAGTATCATAATTTTAGCATGATCTTACATACAATAAACATATTTGCGCATTAAAAAATAATTTTTTTATAAAAAACGAGAAGCAAGTTACATTTTTTTAAATGAACTGTTCCAATAGGTGCTGAGATATTTATCTGCAAATATGTCAATTTTAGTGCACATTTAATTGTTTATAATGCTCAAAATACAAATCAATTTTAAAAATCATTGGTTAATTTATATTCACCGTTCATCAACTTAAAACGTTTTTATTCAAGAATGTTCAATTTCAAACGCTTTTAATTCTCAAACGTTTAGGTCTTAAAAACTGCATTTTAAAATCCTTTAAATGGAAAATATACGCTTAAAATGAAGTCATAAAATTGAACTTTTTAAAAGTAAAACATTTTACAATTGCGCATTTTGAATTAAATGATTTCATGATTGAAAAAGTTATCAATTGAACTTAAAATTTAAACAAAAAGTTGAAATCGAATTTATTTGAAATTGCATTTTATCATGTGATATGAAATTTGTGTTTCAAGTAATTAGGAATTTTTTTTATTTTAAAGTTATTTTATATCATATAATATTAATTTATTGTGCATTAAGATCTTGTTATTAACCAATGAACTATACTATGAACTCTATCGTTTAGATTATTAATAATCTTTAAACTCACATTTTTTAATGAATAAGGAAAAATAAGATAAGAAGAAAAACGAAAAATTTAATCGATTTCTATAAATAAGTATCGTACTAGTTGTAAATATGAAAGACATATTGCTTAATACAAAAATCGTTATTTGTGGAAAACGATATTTCTTGGACATAAGTTTTGGAAAATTGATCTTCAATTTATTTATGTAGAATTAATACCGACACGAAACAATTACAATCAACTTTCACTACTAAAAATTTTAATGAACTTCAATATAAATCTTTACGAAAAAAAGGCAAAAAATTCGACAACGCAGAAGAACAATAACGTTATTATTTTTAAACTGATATTGATTGACAAATCTAAACTCGAAAATTGTTTGTAAATTTTTATATAGTCAAGGCAATATATTTTTGAATTAATGAAAATATTACTTACCGTAAGAAGGAGAATAGGATCTTCTTTTACAACATTTGGATCTTTTGCTCCTGCGACCACTTTATCGTCTATAATTGCAGACATTCTTTCCTAGGATTGGTTTTCTTCTTATCAATCTTTTTTATTCATATTTAATCTTCCTTCTTATACTTTAAACCACTTCCACGTTTCACAATTATTATTAACTCAACTTATTGACATTTACAATCCTTTTGTTTGACAACAGCGTGCAATTGTAGAGGTTAGGAAATTCTGTCAAAAAAAGGGGACTGCTTTTTCCGCTTTTTCCATGTTTTCGATCTTTTCCGTGGCACGAGGTGGCACCTATGGGAAAATTTCTTACTTACTAATAATTTTCTACATTACCGACTTAGTTTTGATTTTGGTTTTAGTTTTAGTTTTAGTTTTGGTTTTGGTTTTAATTTTAATTTTAATTTTGATTTTGATTTTAATTTTAATTTTAATTTTAAATCAACTTTAAACATGTATAAATACAAATTCTTAAATTTGAATGATTCTAGAGATTAACAATCAAGAGTTTTCAATTTCAAATCTTCCAAATTGAAGATATTTTAAATATAAATCACAAAAATTACAGATTTTTGAATTGTAATTTGTAAACAGTAAAAATTCTTTGATTTGAAAGATTTACAATTCAAAGTTCTACAATTTATAGAGTTCCAATTTAAAATTCATCAATTTTAAAGATGTATAAATAAAAATGCTTAAATATTGATGATTAAGAAGATCAAAAGTCAAGTTTTTAATAATAGGTATTGAAACATTATGCAGCAAAATAAGATTGATGAGCTATTACGATACTTTAAGATGAAAGCGAATTTTTTCCGCGAAAAAAGGATACAATTGTCTATTTGCTAACTTAAATTATTCATAAGAAAACTAAATGTTAAGTCTTAACAATTTTCTGAAGTCTAGTAAGTCTGCGAAACTATGTTGACACAGTCGAAACTCCGAGCATTGCCGTTTTCGGGGTTTTAGGGGAGTATAATTCCAAAAAGCCATAAACCCCCACTCTAAGCGCGGTCAAGTTCGAATGCCTTAGTTATGAAATGCATCAGTCGCGACCGACGCTAAATTGGGGGTAGTGCTCGAACGGGAAATCGGGAATCGGCAATGCTCGGGACGGCAATGCTCAGGGTGGCAATGCTCAGGGCGACAATGCTCGGAGTTTAGACTGTATATACAATATGGAAAATATTTTTTTCCTAGAACAATTGATAAAAATGTTATATTTGTTAACTTAAATTAATAATTACACAGCTAAATATTAGGTGTTAACCATTTTTCTTATTTTAATAAGTCTAAAAGCTAATTCGATACATAAAAGATGAAAAACAAAATTTTTTCTCAAAAAATGGATGTAAACGTTTTATTTGTTTAAGTAATTTGTTTATAACAATAAAATTGTGCATTCAATAAATGGTTTGCCTCATTTGTATGATTAGACTGCAATGATAAAGGTGATTGCCCATGTATATCAGGGTTAAGAGAGGAGAAAAATAATATTTTTCTCATAAATTAATTTTTTTCAACATTTTTTTTACAAATATTGGCTAAAAAGTAACCGAATTAACGATATCGCTCTTGATGGTTTGATAGAAATGTACTTATCTTTAATTTTAAATAAAAATGTTTTTAATCGGACCATAATTGAAGGCTGCAGACGTATTTGAATAGTAAATTCCAAATTTTCACCACAGTGCACACGAGAAAAATATTCCATATCAATATTTCAGTATGTCTATAAAAATAAAAATATATTTTCTCAATCGTTGATTTTTTTATTTTTCTAATAGTAAATGTTTAAAATTGAAAAGTTTGTAATTTTTTTAATTTATAATTAAAAATGATCCAAGTTTTAAGTGCTGCAATTATCATTTCTGTTATTGTTATTATTTACATTAGAATTTTCATCAATTTGGAAGATTTGGATTTGAATTGTCTTGACTTTTGATCTTTAAAATCATCCGAATTTATGAATGTTGATTTATTCATTTTTAAAATTGAAGAATCTTTAATTGCAAAACTTAAAAATTGAAGAAATTTCCATGGTAAATCTTTAAAATAGAATTAAATTTCCCAAAAAATCATTCAAAATTACATAAATTTAAAATATAAAACTTTAAAATTGAATAATTTTTTATTTATTATTTTTTTTAAATCAAGAATTTACAATTATAGCTCTTCGAAATTGTACAACTTTAAACATTATAAATATTTCAAATGGAAGAGTTCTAAATTTTTTAAATTGACAATAAAAAATTCTATAATTCTGATGATTTACATTAAAATTTTTTTCAAATTGGGAGATTTAAAATTTAAAAGTCTTAAATTTTAATCTTCAAAATCATCCCAAATTTAAGAAGTTAGACTTTTACATCTTTAAAATTAAAGAGTTTTTTATTGTAAATCTTAAAAATTGAATTATAAATAAAGAAAAAAACATTCAAAGATACGCCTTTCTAAATTATACACATTAAGAATTTAAGAATCTTCAATTGAAAATCTTCAAGATAGACCCATTTAAAAAATTTGTTTAATTTTCATGATTTTAAACTATACACATTCAAAATAAAACTAATTGGCTAATTTTCAATCGTGAATGTCTTCAAAATGGATCAGTGTCGAAAAATATGAAACATCAAAAAGATTCAGAATTCCAGATTCACTCAGAAAAATATCTGTTTTAAATTGAAGAAACCATTTGTTTAGCATAATTTTTTTCATTCAACAAAAAATAACTTCGAAATGAAGAAAATTATTTTAAAAAAATAATTTTGAAGGAATAATTTAAAAATTGAAGAAATAATTAATAATTAATTAATTGAATTATAATAAAATAATAATTATTTAAATATAATTAATTAAAATTTAAAAAATAATAATTTTATAGGGGAAAAACCCCGTTCTTTGAACCGTAAAGAATTTTCTTTGAATCGAAGAAACTTATTTCTGCGTATGTGTCTTTTAAGGATATCCTAATACGGTATTAAATCCCAAATTAACATATTAATTTATTTGCTTTAAATTCCTGCTGAGATAATATATTATATTTAAGTAATAAAAGTAATCTGTATACATGGTACTAAAAACCGTTTCGGATTGAAATTGAACTCGTATGAAAGCCGATGTAACTATTTTAATATTTATTTTAATTGTAATTACACAATTATATCAAATCATAAAAAATGTTGAATAACTTTGGGAGCAGTAGTAATTTAAAAAATTGTGAAAAAGACTTTGCTTCTATGGATATTTTTCTACAGGAATATTTGAAAAAAAGAAAATACTAATCTAATTATAACTATATTAAAGTCTTCATAACGTTATTACAATCTTTTATTGTAATTATCAGTAATTACTGAACTTCGACGTTTTACTATAATGTTGACTGTATGGATTTTCTATAGGGTTGATTTGTTAAAAATATTACGTAAATATACAAATTTACCCCTACCGCCTAGTTACGTGATTTATGGATGGCCCCATAACACTCCGTTAGCAATAAGAACCGTCGTCAGCAATATATGAAATTCGAAGCAAGATATTAGTAAAGTTCCATTCGAAAATTCCCGCCCTTGCTCAGTCGGTTTCAGCCTTCCAAAAATTATCACCAGTAGCGCTAGTGAGTTCGTACCCAGCACCCTCTACTCCGAACTATATTTCACGTAGTTCGTGGCGCAGACTTTTCCAAGAATGCTGCATCGGATCGCCATTTTATGTGTTTGGCTCTGACACTGGGACGGTGGTGTGTGGTGCTGCGGCGGAGTTGAAAGAGCTCTTGCCTCGTTCTCTGCAAAATGTTGCCGAAATACTTTTCGCGGGATATGAGAAAGTAACAACGGCGGGTGGCTCAAGTGCAAGTGCCGCGGGTTTCTCTTGGCGAAATGGTGTAGTGAATTTGTGATCGTGAGAGTGTGTTTTCCTCGACAGTGCCAGAGCACACTACTTTGTATTTCGCTGTCATCGACTACCGTCACCCCTGCCCTGCCAATTGGAGACAATCCTCGCCCTTGGCATCTGCCACGAACGGCCTCTGGATTCCTCCTCACTCCCTCGTCTACAATGGGTTCGCGAAATATCCCCTCAGATAAGGTAAGTTATAGTTGAGGTCTCAACCTAACATGTCCACCGCACCCTTTTCTCCTCACCGATCATCCCGCCCCCAATCTCAATCAGCCCAAATCAACATTCAGCCTAAAAATAAACAAGTCGAGAGATGATGAAAAGTGATCTGGTTAAAAGACACTTTAGAGAACAAAGACACTAAAAATCGATTAACCGAGTAGAGATCAAAAAAGTGGGTGAAAATGTCGGGGGATCGATGAGACGTCCGGAGAAACGTCAGAACTCAGACGTCAGATGCACATCCGGAGGACGAGGTGTTCGTTTCCTTTTTCTGTTTTTTTTTTTCAATCGACACCTTCGAAGAGAGGAAGCGAACCTCGTTCCTCTGCACGTCTTCCCTTCTTTCTTGACCTACATCTGCACCTCCCCTATGTGCGTTCCGTGAATAATCGAGCGAGGTTCACAAGGGAGATTCTAGCATACTGAAAATATGGTAGGTGAATTTATGAGATTAGGTCTAATATAAGTGAATCTACAGGAAAGTTTGCCTGCTTTAACAAGACGGGAGTAATTTAGGACTTTTCGGAGCTGTTGCTACCCCTTATTTGAAATATTAGAACAGGGGAGAAATCAACTTAGCAACTACTTAAATCTCTAATCAATAAAGATATATGAAAATTTAAACATTCGGAGCAGCATTAAGGGATCACATTCTTTCCCCTGCGTTTCCCCTTTTTTTTAAATGCATCTTTTTCCCGATTCTCGAAAAACTTTCTTTTCCCTTTTCTCTTCAAATATACTACATTTGAATTACTCGGAAAATTCCTTGAAATTATAAAATGTAGGTAAAAACTAAAAACTTATATAATTATTGATTGTAATTACTTTAACTGTATTAAATTTAAATTTAAAAGGTTAGTAATTAATTTATTAATAATAAAGAAACTAATAAAATTGATCTGTATAATATTGAAGCTTACGTACAAAAATTATTTATAAGTAAAGTACAAATTAAAAAACAATATATCGTATACAAATATAAGTGTAATGAATTTTAAGTGCTGAAAGCTCAAAAATTAACATTCTTAAAAAAAACTTGAAGCTGAAACAGTTTTAAAAAAACATATTGAAAATGTGAAAATCAGAGACAGAAGTTGTTATCTATTATAAAATTGGAATAGTTACAAATATAATTTAATTAATTTTAAAAGGTATCAGAAGGTGAATAGTATTTAATCGAATTGTACTCAATCAAACAATAAAAAAATTGAATATTCGAAGTTTATCAAATGTATTGAGCTGTCTAAAATTTTATTTCTAAGTATATCTATTTTTTAAAAATAAATTCTTCAATTGCATGAATCATAAACAAATCATTTTTAAATATTTGAATGTATAATAATTTCTTATAAAAAGATTGTTTCTTCTTCTCTGCATGTAAAAATAAGTGCTTAATTTTTCCCCTCATTCGTGCAAAAATTACCCTATTTTCTTGGATCCCTGGAATCCCAAACATAGAATAGAATAGTTTATTCTTTAAAATACAAGTAAAACAGGGTTGCTACAAAACCTGAAAGTCTTGAAATTTTGAAGAAATCTCTGGATTTTTTTTTATTAACACCTATTTCAAAATCTTCATAATTATTTTAGTATTTCACAGCGAATTGCTACGATTTTATTTTTTTTACTAATCAAGATAATATGATTATAATTCGAGAATTTTTTGTATTAAAATTAGTGAGAATTTTTTCACAGTTAAATAACACTGGTCATCAAGATTTCACCTATGTTTCTGTGGAATAAAACACATAATCTCCTAAGTAAATAATAGGGTATTACATTTTACGTTGAAAAAATTGTATTTGAACTTGTAATGCAGCTACGGAGGCACAATGTAAAAATTGTGTTTTTTTTTCAAAGTTTTATGTCGAAAGGAACGCAACGAAAGTTTCGTTACGTTTCTTTTCGTATTTTCTATATAAAATATAATTATTACATAACTTTAACATTATGTCTTTGTTGCCTCATTATCTTTTGACACTTTTTTAGACCGAGCCTAGTTTTTAGCCAAATTATTTTTAATTTATCGAAATAATTGGCAAATATTCAAAAATACACATGACTTTCGTTTGAATCCCTGTTTTTGTAACATTTTCCAAAATGATTGTCTTTTTGAATAACAAACGAAAGTTTTGTTGTGGATTTTTGAAAAGTGGTAACGGAACTTTGTGTACATATCTTAGAGTTTTTAGGGGGAAACAACTTTTCTATACTTTTTAATTTAAAAAAACTGGTGCCATTTTTTTAATTTTCAACATTTTTCAAATTTTTCTGTGGATTTTGAAAGAGTAAGAAATCCCACGTATGCCATTTGAACAAAAATTTGACATCATTTTTTTTAACAAAACTTTTTAAAAAATATTCAGAACACGGTATAAAAAGTGTTTCAATTCCAAAAGGACCGTGCACACCAAATTGCATGTTTTTTTAACAATTAGAGTTCTTATTTTCACCGGAGGAGGTTAGGGTTAGTTGCGCCAAGACTCTTCAAGGGACGGATTATGAGGATTAGAAGTTCAACGATGGGGGTTTCTTTTAAGATAAAATTAGGTGTTTAATTAAGGCCATGTGACGAGTCGGTCGCGTGACCGGCTTCCTACCTTACCGACACTTTTCTTATTTGTAAACTTATTTTCACACGAATAGCTACATCGAGTTGAAATTTTGGGGTAATAAATAAGAAGGACTAAAAAACGCGGCTCTGGTCCTAAATTTTTATAATTATGAAAAAAATTCTTTTTGTAAATAATTTTTTTTTGCTTTTATCATAATTATACAAATTTAGGACCAGAGCCGCGTTTCTTAGTCCTTCTTATTTATTATCCCAAATTTGCGACTCAATGTGGCTATTCATGTGAAAATAAGTTTACAAATGAAAAAAGTGTTGGCAATGTAGGAAGCCGGTCACGTGACCCACTCATCACATGGCCTTAAGGAGCGAAATACAGACCCTTATTAGGAAGGGGGAAAAATAATACAGGTACATAACATAAGAATATTTATTTGTGTTGGTCCCGTCCGCACTATTTTTATACTACATATAAAGAATATATAACTTTTACACAACTTATGAGAATATATCTCATATTATTATTTGGTAAACTTAGAAGCTCAGGTCATCAGGAATGTAAAAATTTTGTTTAATTTTCAGGTTTGCATTACTTTAGTATTTATAAAAAAATATGCTCTTTAAAATTCTCCAACCTTCCCGTGGTGAAGAGCGTAAGTAGGTATCAAACCGAAACCAATGGCTTAATGGTATAATAATAAAAAAAGTAAAAGAATAACAACAACGCTTTACTTTAAAACTTAGAGGTTATGTCTCGCATTGATTTACTCTGGTATTACTGAATTGATTAGTGAAAAGTCCGGAATCAATGAATAATCAGTGTAATGTCCAACTAATATTTCAATCAGTGAATTTTTTACTGATTCATATTTAGAGAGTCTTTATTTCTATGAGAAATGTATGGACAAATTTCGTACTTTTTTACGAACAGTTCCTGAAAATTTCATGTTCGAATATAAAAAGAATAATTTTACCTGTGCGATTTAATGAATATAATTTATAAATGCGCAACTCTGAGGATTCGAACCCTGCTGACTCACCAGATTTTTCAAGCGCAGCCATCAAGCCCAAACAATATAAGTTTTATAAAACCTCTTGTCACTCGTGAGTTAGAGTATAGTACCTAGATTGTGTCGGGCCAGCTTGCGAGTTCTCTGACCATTTTTTCCCAATCATTCGTAATATTTAGTAGCAGATTGTTTATGAAAAACCATCAATATCCGATAAATTTTTCTCGTATCTGAGACATAGCTACTAGTTCGTAACTTTTTTTAGGGCAAATTTGCTTCGCGTGGTATATAGTATTGTTAAAGATAATGTCGTGAATGCCTAAGTAAAATCTCTCTCCGTTAACCAGGATTTAACAAATTATTTAATCAATTTATTTTGAAAGAGTTGTAAAATGATATTTTATTTGCTAGATCTTAAGAGTTCGTTAATACTTAACAGTTAGACGTTAATTCATTTCTTTAAGTGATTTTCGATTTTTTCAGTATAATAATTGAGGGCCTCATTGTTATAAAATTATTCCTACTACTTGTACGTTTCAGCAACGTTCAGAGGCCTCTTTACTTTGACAATGAGTTATATAAGTTTACGATTCACTTGATGCGGACCTTTAATTGTTCATATGTTTCGATCACATTAAAATCTGATAATTATACCATGTTATTGAAACTGTATGCATTATTGCAAATGAGAAGCAAGGAGTTGGGCTTCTCTAACTGAATTATCAAATTATATGATGCCTGCTTGTCTATATAGGTCAAATTAGTCCCATAGATCTTGGACAGCGCATAAAAGTTTAAAACAACCGTAATTTAGCTGATGTGGTTTAAAGTTTCAACGTCAGCAGCATTCTCTAGAGATGATGCGATGACTGCAACCCCATGCCAGGCGTAATGATGTTGTACGATTTTTCAAGAGGAAGAATATTCACGTTTACGCACGGGGTGAGTACGGAGAGGCTAACGGACTCGTTTACATGCAAATTCAAGACAAGTACATACTCTGATGCACTCTCAGAGATTCTCACAGAAGAACACTGCACGAACGAAGTATGCACTCGCAGTTAGAAGACCTAATGGCCGCCATTTACCCCACGTCATTTTTTCTTTGTTGGAGAAAACCGTACATTAGGGTATGCTACTGGATAATATAATGAAGTACTAAACTCTGGAGAATAACTTGTCTCGTATGTTAAAATATTATGTTTGTGTGCAGAGTCTGTGATTTCTTTGTGAAAAATGTCATATGTCACCTTGAAAAATATTACATTGTTTACTAATTTCTTTTGGCTTTATTTAGAAATACCCCACACGTATACAAGCCTGTATTGATACCGTACATTGGCATCTATTGTGAATAAAAACCCCTGTAAATGTCAACCTTAAAAAAAAAATTTTCGTAGTTATGGAGGGGGTAAGAATATTTGAAATAGGCAATTTTATCATAAACGGATGTACCGACTTTGTTGAACAAAACATATGTTAAAAATATCAGTGAGAATAATATGAAAAAAACAAATTTTTTTAAAATTTGGACTAAAAATATGTATAACATTTTTTTTAGTTTTTATCGTTTGAATATCCTTAATTGGTCTACTTTAATATATTTTTTCCCAAAATTATAGGAGTGGGAGATCATGGTTAAAATTTTTCCAAATTTCAAAAAAAAATTTACACCTGCTTTTTTATATCAGATTTATTTTCAATTTTTCTCGCAAATTATCTCCCTTGTTTTCACAACATATATCTTATTCATTATTATTGAATGAGCTTTTTTCGAGAAAAGCTACTTTTTTATGTTCCTTTCTCCTCCATAATTTCCAAAAAATGCGATTTTTGCGATTTCTAGGTTAATGTTTTAGGAAATGTTATGCCTCATAGGAACCAACTTACGCCACTAATTTGGATCTGATACGGGCGCAACGTTTATATATTATGCTCATCTTGCTAAGCGTTTTTCCCTAATTATCTTTCACGGATCTTTGACATTTAAAATAATTATTTGAATGTCGCGCCCGTATCAGACTCAAATTAATTCCATAATTTGGTGCCCGACATAAAATTTCCCAAAATATTAACCTTAAGCGCATTTCTTTTGATGTTATGGAGGGGGAAAGCAAAATAAAAAAAGAATATTTTCTCAAAAACGACTCATTCTCTGTTAATGAGCAAAATATATGTTGTGAAAAAAAAAAACAATTTTCAAAAAAATTGAAAAAAATCAAAACAAAAGAACAGCACAATCAAAATGAATGCTTAAAGTTATATTCGAGTTTATTTCAAATTTGACTTGAATTGAGGAAGCAACTAAATTTAAGTTTACACACAATCTTGAATAAAGCACTTATCTTAAATAAGAAATAAGCATTGCTCGAATGAAATAAAATAAACTATACACCTAACTTTCAATATACAGTTCTGAAAGTAAGTTGAAGGCAACCTGAAATAACATTTAAGGCTTTCGTTACCTAAAATTAAGAAGTAGGTCTTACTGAATTTCAGGTTTACTCTGCCTTAATCGCACTGGGACATGCGCACGACGCGGTTTTAGCATTCCGCTCCGTTTCTATAATCTTGTCCGCGTTTCAAGTGAGGCTTTCTCGTAAGTTTTTGAAATTCACCAACACAACCGAAATTGTATGTGTATCTTAACTTTTATTCAGTTAAAAAGTCACTCGTGCACTGTCTATTTACTGTTTTTCGAAGTTGAGACTGCATTTTCTGCTCATATGTTTAGTGTAGAGTCAGATTTTCAAGTAACGCACATTGTTTTTTGTCCAGATTGTCACCAAAAAGTATATGATTGTATAGTGTTATTCACATAAATAAAAAAGTGAGTCTTCAAGATTCTTGATGCAGACAAAGTGTTCTACTTGTGAATTTATAGGAAACCCAAAAGGATTTTATAAAGATTATGTTTATAATTTACGTCATTTCAGGTGAGGACTCACGGGTTACCGGGGGGGGGGTGTTCCTAATTTCAGTATAAATATGCGACTTACTTTCAGTAAGGTGAGTCCTTAATTCAATGTCATCTCAACCTTACACTACCTTTTCATCATAAATATCGTCCTAATTCCGGTTCTTTACTACCTGAATTTCAGCTCTTCACTACCTTCATTTTAGGTATTTACTGTCTGAATTTAAGCCTTTTTGTTTGCTTACTTTAATGATTAAAATAAATTCCTAATTTCAGGTTTCATATGCTTCTTTTTGTTACACCTTAAAATAATTCCAATTTTCGACTTAAATTAAGTGTTTTTTTTGTGAGTTGAAAACTTTATTTTGAAATTTCGTAAATGTATTTCAACCATGATCTCCCACTCCGAATAATTTGAGGAAAAACGTGTTGAAGTAGACAACTTAAGGATATTTTAAAAAAATCTGAAAGTTTTAATCTAAAACTTAACCTCAAAAACAATTTTTGAAAAATTCCAAAAAATGTTTCATCCCTTTTTTGGGTCCGAATTTTGTGACTTTTTTTATTTTATCAGTCTCACTGATTTTTTTAACATATATTTTGTTTTCAAAATTAGTTCATGCGTTCAAAAAATTTAATTTAAATGTTGACATTTGCAGGATTTTTTATTCTCATAGATGCCGATGTATGGTGCCAATATGGGATTGATACTTGCAGGGGCAATATACAGCCTTCACACTTTTGTCCTTTCCCCCTTTTTTAAAAAGAAATTGCAAACTTTGTTACAAAATCTTTCAGGCGTTAATTTTGTTGATGTTTTTCATTTCTTCAGGGTAGGGTGGAGCGAGATGAGCATAGTTGTCTTTTTCACGTCAGTATTTAAAATCCGCTAACTCATTGCTTGAAAGTAAGTTGTTGTTATATATATATATATATATATATATATATATTCCACAAACATTTTTAATTATAATTTTGTATATATGGAATTAGAAACGAAAATAAAAAAGTAGTGCGCTTGGCTCATACCGCCCCATGCCTGGGGGCGGGATGAGCCAGGCACTGGGGTGAGATGGGCCACTTAATTAAATGAATTTTTATATATTATTTGTAAGTAAAAGTATTGTTAAGTTAGAGTATTATGAAATAAAAATATATCTTACACATATTTTTCAAAAATGTTACGAAACATTTAAAGTATTTAACGTTAAAATGATCCAATCCTTAATCCTAACCTCTACCTGTAACTAACTCTACAAACAGTGAATAGAAAAACGATTTATATATACATATCTTTTAACAATTGTATTACAGAAATAAATATAACAATTTTTCGAGTTACCCGTGTACATTGTCTCGGTAAAAGTTAAATTTTAAATTAAGAAAACTACCAAATATTAGACTGATCTACTACACGATGCTGAATTTCACATATACTGGGGTTTTAAGCCGTTTTTTCTATGGTTTTACCATAGAAAAATTACCATATGGTTTTCAACCATAACAATGTTTTTCTCATTTTTATAACATTTTACGTGTTTTCAAACAAAGTTACTTCAGAAATAGACCAGAAAAACAGTGCTCTCTTCTGGTTGCCAGCAACTCATTATTTTTTAATACAGACTAGAACACTGCATCTGTCAAACTTTTTCTGAGCATTTTTTTCGACAAGATTAGTTCTTTATACTTTTGCGCCATAATTAATACACTGCACAATCTGATACAAAAAAATATTGCATTTTAACCTACTGCCTGGCACACTAAGAGGTTAGGGTAATGCATAGGAAGAGGTGGCTCATACCACCCCAGAACAGTGGCTCATTCCGCCCCGTATGACACTTGCAGGTAAAATCAAAACTTCACCTATTTCTATTTTACAATTATATAAAAATGTATTGAAAAATTAAGGTTTATTGAGTAAGCTATCTGAATAACCGCTGGAAAAATATCTAATATGTAATTTTGTGTGATTGTTGGACTTCCGAAACCAATGCAAAGTAGCAGAATACAGGTCTTAACATTTTTACTTTCGTTTTTTTTTTCAAATTTAATCAGCATTAGGCGAAAATTTTTTAAAAAGAAGTTTGATAACGTTCTTCCTGATATTAGTACAAAGAACGGTTACAAAAGAAATGATAGATTGCGAGAAAATTGAGTGAATCATCTTACCCCTATGCTCATCTCGCCCCACCCTACCCTATGTTTTCATATTGTTCATTAATATCACTTCATTCATTTTATTCTTAGAATAATTAAAAAAAAATCGTTTAATATTTTTATTGTCTATAATTTATTATCTACGTTTTGTTTCGTTATGCTTCCATAATACTATCAGTATGTTACAAGATTAATTAATTAATAATTGTTTGTGAATCGTTTGCAATTACTTGCAACTAATTAAATTTGATTTTTTATATTGTTCAATTGTTTGATTATCATAAAGAATATTATATTTTTTATGGCACATGCCATAAAATTTTTTACGAAATTTAAAAATCTTTTCTTTTAAGATTAGTATTTTTCGTTAGGTCCTCCTAACACAACTTTTTCAGACGGGCGTTGCAAAAAATAGCGTGTGATACTCGTGCGCATAGGTGATTGCTAACTCGTGTGATTGCATCATTCGCCTGCGGCTCGAAGCAGTCATCTACGTTTTCACACTCGCTTCGCTCGTCCGCTAACCACCAACTCCTGCTTCGAGCCTCCGGCTTATGCTGCAAAATTCACACTAGCACACAATCACCTATTTTGCGCACTTGTATTACAAATAACTATTAAATGAAAACTTCTACAAGGAACAGAGGAATAACTGTAATTTAATTTCAAGAATTATATACTTCTTCCTCAGTACTAACTCTATCAAAAGTATATTACTGAAAATGTAAGTTTGTTTTTGTTGAGAAATAAATCACTCAAGAGGACTCCCACATGAGTCGAAACATCCGATTAAAAAACACTGGTTTTTGATTACTGGTCCCTGAAGGCCATACAAAGAAACACCAACTAATTAATTTAATTATTTTTGATTGAAAAGTCTACTATTATATTTTTTGTTCAGAATTTATCACTCTTAATTGAAAAATTAATTATTTTGTTGAGAATCCGCAAGAATTTCGTTAAGAAGTCATCTTTTTCCGTAGAAAATTCAACTGTTTCATTGAACATTCATCTTCTTGGATAGACAATTCGTCCATCTTGATTGAAAATTAATGTTTTGTTTAAAGATTCATCTCTTTGGTTACAGAATTATCTCTTTGGTTGAAAATTGAACTATTTTGTTGAAAATTTACTTTTTAGTTCAAAATAAATATTTTTGGGTTGTAAAATCAATTGTTTTGTACAAAATTTGCATTTTTTCCTTGAAAATTTCACAATTCGTTTGTATTTTTTATTTTTTCTTCACTGAAAAATCTTTTCCAGTTGTAAGACACATTGACGGCGAGTCACATGTGACTTGCCGCAAATTAGACTTTTGTTGCATGTATGCCAATTTTTTGTGGACTTCAAATTATTCGAAATGAGAGTTGCCTCCAATGTGATTTACCGCGACTTGCTGCAATTTGACTTGCCAGGTGTTGGCATGATCCGGATCCTGATGATTAACTATTCTGTTTACCATTCGTCTTTTTTGGTTGAATTTAATGGCTTTTTCTTTCAAATTGAAATCTTTCTTGGTTCAAGTATCAACTATTACATTTTACGTTAAGAATTCACCTCTACTGGTTAAAAATTTAACTACCTCGTTGAAAGTTGAATAAATTGGTAAAAAGATTAACTACCTTGTTGAAAATGTATTTTCTTGGTTGAAGATTCGTCTCTTTGCTTGAAAATTGAACTATTTTAATCTTTTTTAGTCGAAAGTTCAACTGTTTATTTAAACACTGATCTATTTTGGTTGAGGAATAAACTATTTTGTTGAAAATTTATCTATTTGGCTCAAAATTCAACTACTTGGCTGAAAATGAACTTTTTTGTTGAAAATTCATGTTTTCGGGTTGAAAATTATACTATTTTGTGAAAAATTTGTCCTTTCGGTTCAAAATTTAGATATTTGGTTGAAAATGAACTTTTTTGGGTAAAATTCATATTTTTGGGTTGAAAATTTAACTGGTTTGTAAAAAATGCGTCTTTTGGCTTGAAAATTCAACAATTTGGGTGATTTTTTTTTTCTTGGTTGAAAATCCAACTAGTGTTGAATATCCGTCTTTTTGGTTTGAATATTAATATTTTTAGATAAAAATATAAACTATTTGATTAAACGTTCAACTTTTTTTTTAATTCGCCCCTTTTACTTGAAAGTTTAAATATTTGGTTGTAAATGGAACTGTTTGGTTGAAAATGATTTTTTTTAATTCAACTATTTGGTTTAAAATTCATCTCTCTCGGTTCTTTTATTCTGATTTAATTTATGATTTTAATTTGATTTAAAAGAATTTATTTCCCTATTATTTCTCCATTTTCGTGAAAAATCACCCTATTTCCCCTGTTTTCAGAGCACATTAGGCTATGAAGTCAATATTGATCCTTTCTGTGTTTAGATCTCTTCGATCGTTTATGAAATCAGAACATTTCAAATGTTGAAATATTATTGTTTAATCGATTTTATTATTCTTAGTTCGAAGTGCTTTTTCTACTAAAAAAGGTCAGCATTATCAAGTTGATATTTTATCCAACACATACTTTTCGAAATATTTAGAACAATTTTGGCATTAAAATAAAAATATTTCATTTACTTTAGTAAGATTTAACGAGAAAACGGAATTAATGTTTTAGAAAAACGTTTGTTTGACTCAAGCCTTTTGAAAAAAAATCAATTTTCACAACATCACAAGGGATTTTTGAGACTAAAATCTTAGTCCTTAATCACAAAATTCTTAGAAATTCAATGAAAGTTTAAATCTAAGACTTTTTTCATAAGAATTATTATTGAAATTTTTTCAACTGTTTGGTTTGAAGCTACCAAATTAAAAAAAAAACATTTGAAAAGTTTGGAGACTCATAAAAGATGATGATATTTTTTCCGGGAGCAATTTAAATTCCATTTTTTGTAAAAATGCATTTCTAAATCCAAATTTGAATGCTTATAAATGTTAATGTTTTTCTTTCAGTAATTTGTACGAGAATTATTTTTTTGTGTCTGAGGGATATTTTTCCAAAATAAATTAGAAACTATTCTACCCATGTGTAAATTACTCTCCTTAATTTATGATGAGCAGAAATAAATAAGAGATGAGCGGATGGCATTTTCTGTTAAGACAAACGTCAATGAAGTCATTTAAAGTCTCCGAAGAGAATAGAGAAAGACGAATAATAAAGACTCTTATTGCACCTACAGGAGATCTTTCGAAGTGATTACAGAACTTGCTCGTATAAATGTGACTCTCACTATTAAGGTGAAAAAATGCCCTTAATGCTCCCCCATTGTTGTTATTCAATAATCTACGCGTATACAAGAATTTCTATTTTATTTCATGCAGCTCGGCTTATTGAACTACTTTTACTAACTTTTACCTCACCGCGTCCTTCGTCAGGAGAATTGTTTATCCAGCAAAGGTATCATAACAATAATAATGTCAGAGAAAAAGAAATAAAGACTTGCTTGCTTGTGGTAAACATTATCACGTGTTCCGCAACACAGGAATTAATTGACCATTTAAAATAAATACGAATGAACTACGGTAGCAGAAATCATTTTCCCTTTATGGTAGTATACTTAATATTATCATTTCTTTCTATTCATAATTTTGTTCACACTAAATTTGTGTTGAATAAAACATATAGGAATAGATTTATATTCACTTATCAATAAATTAAAATAAAGGGCCCAAGGATTTCTGAATTTAATTGCACCTTTTTTTATTCATCTGAATTCACGATAAATAATTCTTTGAAATTCCCCTGAAATCCACTGAATTTATTGGACTTTTTTGGATTTCCTATATATTTTAATTTACCGTAAAGCCTTTTACATTCACCTTGAATTATGATAGATTTTATTAGATTCATGATTACTAATTATACTCACTCTCATTTATCTAAATTTCATAGAATTTGTAAAATTTGGTTTTATTCACTTGAATTATTTTCAATATATCTTGATTTTCTATTAATTTCATCGAATTCTCTTGAAATTCCTTGAATTCTTCCAAACTAACTTCAATTTTACTGAAATCAATGGAGTATTTTGGATTTTGAAACAAAATTTCAACTCATTTGAATTGATTTGTAATTCACCCTGAATTATTGTTCATTTATCGTGAATTCCTCAAACAAATGCTGAATTCTATGTAATTCTCTAGATTTTTTTAAAACTCTTATTAAATTCTTCCAAATTTACTCAATTCAACTTAATTATTAGATTTATAACATTTTCCTTAGTTTTTCTTTAATCACCCTGTAGTCTCTTAAACGCACCTTGAATTCTTAGCCATTTTATGAAATTTGTTTGAATTTCCTTAAATTCTTCCAAGTTCACTCCAAATTTAATCAATATAATGCAATTATTTTCTTTCAAATTTTTATGATTTCTATGAAAGTCTCTTGAATGCCCTAGAGTTCGTCTAAATTCATTCCAATTTTACTGAAATCAGTGTAATATTTGGGATTTTTTGAGATCTTTTCAACATAAATGGGAATTCGCTCTGAATTCTTAAGAATTTCATTGAATTTTTCTCGTTTCCCTTAAATTCCTCTAAATTAGCTCAAATGTTATTCAAATTCATTGTTTTATTTTTCGAATTTATCCTGAATTATTCGTTAAAGTTTACCTGCTGGAATTCTTATGAATTTAATCGAATCCTTTTGAATTCTTTCTTTTAGTCAATTTCAGTCACTTTTTGTGTTAGAAATTAGTTGAGGTCAGTTTTTCACATTGTTTAAGTAAATTAGGATCTGGCAGGCATGAAGACAGGAAGAATAAATTGTTGAAAAATAGTTATTCGCAAAGTGCAGGCATTGAAAAATGCTTAACGCTCGCGAGCTGCGATAATTGGCTTTTATTAAAGAGGCACTGAAGCATGGTTTTCCCGGTAGTATTCTGTGCCTTTGAGCTAATAAGAGGTAATTTTTTACGAGGCTAATATATAAATCTGACTCACCTGTGCTTTCGAGGCAGTGTCGTAACGGCAATATTCAAGGCCTCGTTATAGAGAGTATCCCTTTTCGATCGCCTCGGAAGTTCATCACACGCTCCTTGCGTGAAACTGTAAGTTCTGCGCTTCTTTAGGCACAGCATCTTCACCGGAAAATATCTTTACCACTTCATAGCAATTAATAACAACGAAACTTACGCCTACTATGATATACTTTTAATTTTATTTATTTCACGGTCATTGCACCTCGTCGTTATCCATTTCCACTTCAATTTCCTTATCAATCACATACGCCACTTTACTTTTTTTCTTTTTCTCATTAATCACTTTTTTCACTTTATTCACATTGCATCCCTTTTGTCAAAAATCACGAAAACTGCCTACACACTTTCTTAAGTAATTACAAAAAACATTTAAAGTATTATAATTGACTTGAAAACATTTATTTCAGGGATTAAAGATGAATTGATACCACTTTTTTTAAAACGAGGTTGGTTTTATAGGGAAAATGTTTTCAAAATTTGATTGAGAGTTTTATTAATTACCGTCTTTGGTTATGGTTTACTTGAGTTTCTTATTTTTAATTTTTTTGTATGTAAATTAATTTATGTACAGGTGTAAAAGTTAAAACTCCCGTATAGAAACCGTCTACATTCTACAATGTCTACAGTTCTATACACGACCTCACGTTTATTCGAACCGAAGAAGTTTGACGTCAGACTCAAGCTGAAGTTATAACTGTACTGAAGACTGCGCCCAGAATCTTTCTCACCAAGTGCATCCGTCAATGGCTTCCGAGTTTCCGACGTGTTTATTACCAACACACGTTCGATATAATACTACTGCATCGTTAGAATCTTTTTTATTATCCAGATTTTTATCAACTTCGTATTAATTCATCAAAAGGAGGAGATATTATTTTTTAATCTTGTATACTGAAGAATGCAGATATTTATTAACTATTATTAACTCTACAGAAATATGTCATTGACCAAGTGCATTTTTTTACAACTGTAAAATATTTTCTTGAGTTTTGAGTGTTATCATTTACACTGAACAATTTTATTTTAAATTTCATTGACACTTTCAATTTGTAAATGACTTTCCACATTAATTATATTTTTTTATTTCCTATCATTAAAAATATAATCAATTTAATCATCCATCATTAACCTTTTTTTAAATATCTAGTTTAGAAAATTTTTGAAACGATATTTAATAATTAGGAACTTTGAATTGAAAGCGTTTGAAATGTAGAAAAAATGTATTGAGCGATTTTGAGTTGAAAACGTTCCAAATCAAACAATTTTAGATTAAGTAAAATTTTGGAAAGGATAATATTTCGAAGGGAATGAAAAGAAACTCGTATTATTCCTAAATAAAAGCCTTTGAAACTGAATAATTTAAATCTGAAGGTGTTTGAAATTCAAAAATTATGAATCAGAATCTCTCAACATTGAAAATTTCAAACTGAAATTTTTAGAATTGTACAATTTAATTCGGAAGGATTCGAAATTGTATCATTTCTCACTTAAAGCATTGAAAATTGAACGTTGAAAATGGAATATTTTCAGATTAGAATTTTCACATTGGACCATTTAAAATTCAAAGGCATTGAAATTATATTACTTCTAATTAAAAGCGTTCGAAATTGAAAGCTGTTGGATTTAAATCATTTTTAATTCAAAGCGATGAAAATTTCGCAATTTGAAATTGAAAACTGAATTGAATGTTTCAAAGTCAAATTGGTTTCTAGAATTTGAAATGGTTCTTACATAAAAAAATTATTATTTAATATTAAAATTGATTAGACAAATTTTTCTAAGATCAAAAAATAAATTCACCCTACTTTTCACCGTTCAAAAGGGCGAAAATTTTCAATTATAAACCCTTAAAATTAAATTATTGTACAAAAACGTTGAAAATGAAATGTGATTTTAAATCGAAAACATTGAAAATGAAAAAAATTCTACTACAGAATGTTGAAAATGAAACGAATTCAAACTTCATTTCAATCTGAAAAAAATGTGTAGTCACCAAGATTTGCAGTATTAAAACTTTTTATACTCAAACCCTTTAAAATTTAATTGATTTTAATTCTAATTGCAAAATTAAAACTTATGAAACGGAAAAATCGAATAGCGTTCAATATGAAAATTCAGAATTTAAGAATTGTAACCGCTAAAAATATTTTTCAGTTCTAAATGACTCATTTTTTAAAATCTTTAACTGAAATACCGAATTTAAAACTGTTCATCAAGGCTTTCAATGTAAAAGTTTGCAATTTCCAAAGATTTAATTGTGATATTGTTTTGACATTTTTAATATCTGAATTTGAAACTACATCATTGGTAAATCTGAAATTGAAAACTTCCAAAAATTATCAAATTTCAAACCAACTATTTTCAAATTTAATCTTTTGAAGCAAAATAACTTCAGTTTTAAGACCTTATACATTAAACTGTTTTAGAACTGCGCATTCAAAATTATAATTTGAAATTGAAATTATAGAAATTTTAAAGATGATAAATATATTATAAAGAAATATCATATCGTGTAGTAGCAAGTTACATTCAAAGTGATTGGATAGATTTTTTGACTAAAAAATGTGATTTCTATCAAAAGAAATGACTGTTATTGTCACCGTTCAAAATTGAAGAATTTTAAATATTTGGAACCTTTAAAATTTAATTATTCTAAAAACTGTGAAAATTATATACTTTCAAATTAGAAACTTTCAAAATTAATGAATTCAAGCTTGAAGCGTTAAAAATTAAACCATTCTAAACTTCGTTAAAAAGCTTGCTCTTGACACGAAGTTTTCAAAAGTTATTAATTTTGAAATTGTGCAATCAGGATTTTGAAAATGTAATCCTTCAATCTAAAGTGCAAAATAATTAACTTAAACATCAACGATAAGGCATTTCCATGCCTTAACAACTTCACAAAAACTTCATGTTAAAGGCAATTTTGTAGGATGTCAAACTAATGTATATGTTTCAACGTGGACAAAGTGAAAAAATAAATTCGAAAATCGTTATTATTAATTCAGAGTGGCCACTGAACGGGAAATGGCCGGGAATTTGTTCCCGGATATTAGGTAATATTGGCAAGTAAAAATATATTTTAATAGGCTTAGATTTTTATAAATACGATCAAGGAAATTGCATTTTGCAAGAACGTAGCTTTTCCTCTTCATTATTAATTATTAAGACTGTAAATATCAGTAATTTATTCTACCTGTTTTCTGAAATGATAGAGATATTTTTATGGAGTATGAAAATTGATATAAGTAACAGCGTGTGTAGCCCTTCAAGTTTTCGGTATGTGGAATGATTCAAACAATCGAAACCAGTCCAAAGATATGTATTTATTTTATTTATGTAACTCTGAAGTGACTGGACAAAGGAAAGTTTTAATTTACATTCGTTAGCTAATCTCGACTCATATTTAATACACACGATATTCGTGTCATACATTTATTTCCTGTTCCAGTAATCGATCATAATAGTCACGAAAATGAAGGATTTTTAGAGATTGAATTGATAATTTTATTAAATATGATTGTTCATTTCTGAAATACTTTAATCAAGTATTGCACAAGTGATTTTTCTTTTCAAAGAAAATTGTTGCTTTAATTTTACATTTTTGACATTCCAAACAAAAGAAATAGATCACGTATTTTGTTGATATATGTATGAAAATGAAATCGATTTTGATATTTATAGTTCTTACTTTAAAATTGATTTCTTAATTAGCACGAATATTACAGAATCAGTTATCATATATTTTGATAGCTCTGCAATTACGGAGGTTCTTATTTCGACATTTCGAATATGTGGATTAGCAGTGAGTTGGAATTTACAATTCTGAGAAAAATTTCAGTGATTTGAGCTGTTTTTTTTTTAATGAAATGATTTTTCTTATTAATATTCTGATTATTATTATTATTTTTTTAATTAGAAGCTTTCGATACAATGTTTCACATAAAAGGAAGATGTGAAAGGTTTATGCAATATGCGTGGAATTTGCCAGGAATCTTCACATGAATTCTACGGAGTGTTATCGGAATTTCTATGAAATTGCCATTGCAATACGAATTTTTCATTGCATTTTCTTTTAAATTGTTTGGAGAAATTCCGACAAATTTTAAAAATCTTTAAAGTTTATTCAATTTTTTTTGAAACTGAGAAGCTTTCAATTCAATTAATTAATCAGTTCTGGATAAAATTGTAAACGTGTCACTAATAATCACAAAATTTTATTTTATTTTCCCATTAAAGTGTAAAGAAAGTTTTCTACAATTTAATTATACTGATGAAAAACAAAAAGTTTACAACATCATGTTTCTGGAATATTATACGCTTGTGTTTGGTGAAATGATTTCTTTCATTACAGGATTTTATTAAGTCTATTTTTCCTCTCAATACCCCATATCCCAACTATTTTTACTTTACTTGGTATAAAAATAAATACGGTTAAGTTATGAGTAAATGTCATATTTTTTAATATTTGTGGCAATATATCTTTTAAAGGAAAGCTCAAGATAATATTATCAATACACGTATAACTTCAGAATTGATTTCGAAATCCGAAAATAAAGGTTATTATTTGTTTCTAATTAGAATCACAGAGTATTATATACTTTCTAAATGTCCCCAAGTTACTATATGATGATCCAAGAAAATTGATTTTGTCTCAAGAAAATATACTTATCAGATATAAATTCACTTGTTCCGAACTATCTTTTTTAGTAACTTATACCTCATAAAAAATTTGTTTGGTCTTCAAATAAGAAGGTGTCGGGTTTAGTTTTCATCCTTATTAGAACTACGAATGAAGAACTATATTTTTTTCTATACGTCCTATTATACATATTTACTTTCACAATAATTATTCCAACTGCAAATTAATAATTTTGTTCATATACAAAAAATGGTTGTAAAGATTCTATGGAAAATGTAATATCAGTCAATATTCTATGTATGGGTGAAATTAAAAAAGTTGGAATTATTCAACTTGACAATATCTTGAAAAAAATGGTTTCAAAAAAACATAAAACTTTCTTTCTCTTCATATTAATCTCAATAAGTGTTAAAGTATAATAAGCTAGATCGAGAAGTAGGTCTTTATTTAAGATTTCAATTTTTTTCAATTCAAATATCGATTATTTTCTATCTTTTTAAAGTATATTTTTACGTGGGAATAACCTATCAATTAATTATTTTACAAGTAAGAAAAATACGTTCTTGATAACATTTTCTTAATAAACTCAACCCCAAGATATGATTCTTCTACACAGAAAAAGAATTAATATTGAATCTAGCAAACATCGTTATGAATACGGACGATACAATATTTTCTTGATCTAAGAAAATATTCCTTGTCTCAAGAAAATGTACTAGATTGAAAAAACTTGATTTTCTTCACTTATGTATATAACAATAATGCCGTTGAAATATTTTTACCCTGCCTACATGATCTTGAAATATAAAAAAAATTAAAGTTGACTTTTTCGCTATTTTCTCATTGTTACATATATAATTTCTCGACTATTTGACGCCGAAATGTGTCATATATTTGATTAGAAATGTCTTTTCGATATATTCCAACAATAATATATGAAGAAGGTTGACATAAGAATAATTTCTATTGATATTGAGTTATGAGGCAATATCTAAAACTGAAATATTGACACAGACCTCGACACAGGCACAAGTTTAGGTATACTGGAATACCTTTTCACTTCATTTGACACTCAAAATTCATGATAACATGGAATAAAAATTAATTTGTGACTTTTATATATTTGCTTGTAATTTTTTAATTTTAACGGTCATGTAGACGAGAAAATTGGTATAACTCTAAGAAAATAGCGAGGAAGTCGAAATTTTAAGATTTTTTTATATTAAAAGGTCGTCAAGGCAGGATAATAAATATTTCAAAGACATTATTCCTATGCAGGTATGAATTCACTTGCTCCGAACTATTTTGTTCTGGTAAGTCTACAGTGCGGAGACAGAAGAATTAAAAAAAAACTGTAGGGAAGTGTTTTCCAATCCCAAAAGAAAGTTTTCATCTGCATTGAAACTTCGAATGAAGAACTTTCTTTTTCCGATAGGCCCTGATGTATAATATATAAAGATACTGCTGGTTAGGAAATATGTATCTTGTCGAATGAACAAGAATGAACTTAATTGTAGCATCATCAGATACGTTAATCCAATCACTAAGCAAACACGCAATTCGTTAAGTACATCTTTTAGGTACGAATCTAGAGATGTTTTCAAATGGCTCCAAATTAAAGAAAAAATTCCTTGCATCTGATACAAGAATTCTAAATTTTATTAAGTACAAATTATAGTTAAGTCTGTAGGGCCAGCAGGCCCTTATACTCGTACAGTCCAAAATTAAAGTCTGTGCAGGAGAAAATGTGATTTTTTTCTAAAGCAATGTGGTGAAATTTTGAATTAGAATATGACAAAATACGTATTTCAAATCTTCGCAATTTCAAAACGATTACAATCTAAAAACAATAACTTATTTTACTATTATCTTCAATCTTTAATCTCTTATTTCAATAGTTTTTATCATAATTGAAAGTGTAATTTTGAGCACTGGGAAATAGCCGCGAATTTGTTTGAAAACCGGGAATTTTTTCGATTTGATTTTACTTTGACAATGAATATCGTCTCTCTCTACGAAAAAAATGCCGCGGCGCGGGCAAATTTTCCTTCGGCGCCACGCGCCAAGTATGAGCGCGCCTACTATCCGTTCACGATACGAAGGCCCCTTCAAAACAGCTGCACATTTTGGTAATTTACTCGTAAGAAAAAAATCGCACAAAAACGCAGCTTATACCATGATAAAGCTTACTTTATTGCGATTAAAACAAGTTTCCATTTGTTTATGTACAGAAATTGGGTTGGAAAATATCCTTCGCGAAAAGATGAAAACCGTGTTTTTTTTGCGTCACTCTGCAATATATTAATAATAATTAACGTTAAATGCATTTGAACATGACTATGCTATCTCTCATAATATGTAGAGAGTTGTTGTATTTTGCTTAAACTGCTTAGAAAGTTTCAACAAATGCAATCGAATAGTAATTAGGAATAAAAATCTTGAAACCTATTAATTAATAACAAATAAACCTGGAAGACCGATGTATGGTAGTGTGGGTGTGAGGACACAGCGGGATACCATAGCTGAAGGGTCTACTCATTGAAAAAAAGTAGCTACTGCCTGAAGTTTTATTAAACACCTGTCGCATTGTAAGAAACTTTCTGGACCATCAGGAAGCAAGCGACTAAAAACCTATAGAGTGGTACATGGTAGCTCTAAGAAAGTATCCAGAGGCGACTTATGTCACCTCCAACACTCACAAGCGCCTCAAATATCTGCAGAATCAGACAAATTAAAAAAAATACCTTCTTCACCTTCTTCTAAACTTTCGAGGCTATCGCGAGAACTTTGCCGTGTCGGACTAGGTCGAGCAGGCGATCCCGGAATGGCTATTGGTCCCGAAGAAATGGATGAAGACGTGATGGACTTGATGGAATTGTTTTGCTGTTCACTTTGAGACTGATTGATGACTGCATCTGGAACGTCTTGCTAAAAATACAAAAGTGTGATATTTAATAATTTGACCAAAGTTAATGACAATTTCATTCCGAAAAAGCCTTAAGCAATAATTACATATATAAAACAAGGTTAGACAACCACCGCAGGGTCCCACTGAGAGCAACTTCCATCTAAAAATGACACAGACCTTTTTTGTGTGTTTGGTGGTACGGTGTTAACCAGATGTTTATAAGTAATTATAATTGATATTAGTTTTTCTCTCTACATGGTTTCAAATAAATATTTTTTTTAATATTTGATTTTTCTGCTTTTAAGACGTAAAAAACTTCCGGGGATTACACCATTAATCCGGGCGGAGTTAGAGAGGAGTTTTTTCACAACGTAAAAACAGAGAAATCAATATTTAAAAAAATATTGATTTAAGGCCATGTAGAGAAAAAAAATTAATTACTTGGCGACAAATAGTTTATAAAAAGAGTGTCAGTAGAGTGAATGACGCCTAAAACGCAAGACCTTGGATACTAATGGGCCCGAGTGGGGAGCTTCACATGATGACTTTGTGAGGCTCTTCATTTCAGATGATCGCTAGAGAGATTGATCAGCAACCTTGGTCGGAGCAGTGTTGCGGAACGAACGTGTTATTTGAATAAATAACACGAGAATCCTAGATCAATCTAAAATTCTATACCCCTTCCCACATTACTCCCTTCCTCGCCGAGTGAGTCAAGCTTGCCCCGAAAGGGAAATGGCTTAATGGTATAACTTACAAGGAGAGACCGGCAATTGTCAAATTTAGCTTCGCTTCATAATTTTGGTAATGAAAGCTCATTACCTGAGTATTAATTTGCCAAAGCAGTAATATGTCATTTTTCGCCGTTTTCAAGAAAATCGACTTTGAAATATCCGCAACAAGTCATATAGAGTTTCGCGAAATATTTTTCCAATAGACACTTTAAACAGATCTTGTTCTTGTAAATACTCATCGTTTATCTGATAAAATACGAGGTTTAAAAAACCTCGTTCATACTTTTAATTTTAAATATAATTGGAAACATTATGAAAACAATTAATAACATTTACAGAAAATAAAATTGTTTGCAAAAAACACGATAAAGTAAAAAAATACATTATAAAAAAAATTAGCAGTAGCATAATTTTTAGATTATTGCGGTACCTCCATGCTAAACTCTTTAATCTGGGGTTAGCAGTCTAAACTCTCCAATCTCTTTTTGTGTTGGCACCAAACGCCGCTACGCGTACGTGATGCTACGGCCAGCAAAAAAACGAGATTGGAGAGTTTAGACTGCTAATTCCAGATTGGAAAGTATAGCGCGGAGGTACCGATTGAACAAAATTATATTTATAAAAACTTCGATGAAAAAAGAAAATGAAAAAGTGTAGGCAGCGAGAATCAAACACGCAACCTTTCGGCTATGAAGCCGAAGCACTATTGCCTGAGCTGACGGCCGATTTAAAGTATGTTTCGCCAAACTCTATATGCCTTGTGGCCGGTCTCCCCCTGATAATAATATCAGACTTTGGGCTCAATTCAGAGATAAAAAATAGTTTCAATGGTCTCATGAATTTTGAAATATAGTAACAAAATAGTGTTATAACATTTTTTAAATATTAAACTTAATACAAGTACATAGATAACGCAGGCCTCGAATCGAGTAGTAGCATACAATCTCAAAAATGCATTTTTTATGAATACACTCTAATTTTAGTATATATTTTTTTAAATTAAGAAAATTAGATCAAACGCTATAATTGTAGACAAAAACATAAAGGAACTTAAATTTCTTTCTGTTTATTTTGTTAATATTATTTTTAAATGAGACAAGTTTACAGTTTATATTAATTTTATACATGAATTTTCTGAATGTTGAAACTTTAATTTTAAAACTCTTTCAATTTAAAATAATTAATTTTTTGAATGATATTCAACTAAAAATTGATCAGCTTTTATTTTTAAATTTTACCAAACTAAATATATTCGAATGTTATACTCTAAAATTATTCAAATTTGAAAACTTTTTCAACCTTTTAATTAACATTTCATTAATTTCAAACTCTTTGAAATTGCAATTATTGAGTTCAGCTATTAAGGCCTTAACTTTGAAACAGTAGGATTGAAATATGAATTGGTTCATTTTTAGGGTTTCGTGGCCTCGGGCTGAAACCCTTATTCTTTCGGTTGGGTATCCGCTCGTCCGACGTAATTTTCCCTCGGGACCCCCTATCCCTCAAAGTCCCCATACACTACCGGTAAAAAGTTCAGGTTCACCTTTTTTTGAATGATTGATTAAGTTCTCCTAATTTTAATTATGTGACAGCTAAAACTTTTTCTTTTCAAAGGATTAAAATGCTCTCAAAATTCTGTATAATATGAGTACAGGATGAAGCCTATTTGTCTATTTTCTAAGTAGATGTTGCAAAAATAGTGTAAATTTCAATCTTTTCTTAAATTTGAGGTAATATATGAAATAATCAATATTTTGTAATGTTCCTAGGCTAATTTTAAAGCTCTTTTTCCACAGTACGTATCGCAATAGCTTATGCGAATAAATCTAAAAAAAATTCCTATCACAGTACAAGAACTTAGAGTTAAGTTGTCATAATTACATATATAAAATGGCTCTATAATTAAAGTTGTAACTGTAACTTGTAACGTTTATTCTTGCACTGTGATAGGAATTTTTTTTTCAAAATTATGCTTATAAGCTGTTGCGATACTGTAGAAAAATAGCTTCAAAATGAGCCTAAGAACCTTTCAAAATGTTGATTAATTCGGATATTACCTATAATTTAAGAAAACATTTAAATGTACACTATTTTTCCAATATCTACATAAAAAATGAACGAATTGGCTTCATCCTGGGCTCATCTTATATACAATTTTGAGAGCATTGAATTATTTGAAGAAAAAAATTGTTAGCTCTCACATAATTAAAATTAAGAGAACTTAATCAATCATTAAAAAAGAGATGAACCCAAACTTTTGACCGGTAGTGTATCCCTCGGAACCACCCATATCACACCTGAACCAACCTATCCATTTGGGACTCCACATATCCCTCGCAACATTCATTATCCTATAGGAACCGAGTTATCACACGGGATCCAATCTATTTCTCGGACCTCTAACCCCGCGGAACGTCCTGCCCTAACCTAGAGAATGCTCCCATCCTACGGGACACCCCTATTAGCATGTCGCCTACTTCGTCTAATTTCTGAATAATGGAGTTTGAAATTATTAGGTTTCAAAAGTTTTCGACTTAAAAATATTCAACTGTTAAGACTTGAAAATTAAAATAGTACGATTTTGAACATTTCTTCTCCAAAGATTCAAACAAAGTGGAAAATGTCGTACAATCCGAGGCCTACGATGGAAATAAAGAACAGACAAATGTAAAGTATTCTAAATAAAATGTTGTAGGGGAAACCACCCTACAGTAGATAGGAAAAAATGCAACCGCATTTACTGCATCAGTTTCCAAAATTAAAGAAAAATTGTCTTCTGAAATAAAGCTTACATACTTAATTGAATATTCTTATAGAAAAAAATATCACGAAATTAGTCAATTAGTTGTATTAAATATTTGTATTGGACCCGGGTAAGGGTATAATTTTGACACCTCTATCCATCAATAGATAATCGTTTCTGGTATTGCTCCTGGGAATGACAGAATACTTAATTCTCGATAATTATAATTTATCAATAGTATACTTACGATTAAAATCAGTTTATGTAGTAAATAATAGTTCAAAAAATGATTATTTTTACAAAAATCACAAAAGCTTAAATTTTTGACATTTTTTTTATCTCTGATATTCCGTGAGATTGGTACGATTAATACGAGATGTTTAATCTTCGTACCATATAACCTGACTTGTGATGAGAGAAAAATGCAGAATTAATAGCTTAAATTTAAAAACTTCACAAATCAAAATAAACAAACACAACTTTCAACTTAAAACAACTGCGAGACAGCCGCAGAGCTGCCAAGTTTGACAGCGACATTTTTCGCAATTTTGTGATTATATACTGTTAAAAATTTTTTTTTAGGTTGAAAAGTAATTTTTTGCTCGCACACATTAATTATTTATAAAATTTCAATGAAGCTTCGTCAGAAAATATAGCATCCTTGCTGAAATGTCATACTAACTAATAGAATGAACATTTTTTGCCAGTTTTCCAGTTAAATAAGATTATCTACTGTAAATAAATAATTATCTACTGTAGGGTGGTTTCCCCTATATTACCCGTTGGGACCATTTTCCGACATATATTTCCGTGCTTGAGATGGTGAACATGTTCTTTTAGGCAATCAGCTAAGAGATTCGAAAATATTTTCAAAGACAAAATGAAAAAATAGTTGAAAATAGTGTGAGCAATGTGAGAAAATAGTAGCATTAGTAGCATTTTTACAAAATAGTAGCAAAGTTGTTGCATCACTCAAAAAGTGCCAATAGTGGCGTGAGTCCGATGCTTGCCACATGGTAAATTAACAATAATTACCTCTAATTCGTCACCCGACAACTCTGAGGCGACATCTTGGGTTCTTTGGAAAGTCATATCGCTCGTGGGCATATACAATGACGTGATATCGTGAACAGGAAAGTCTGGTGGGTTTTCAAGATTCATAGAATTTTGTATTCTCATGCTCCAGGACATGTCACCAGTCGGTCTTCTAATGTAAATTTCTGCCCATCCTTGACACCAACATGCACAAGGATCAAACTCTTCTGACTTCTCACAGTTGAGTATTAGTTCCAGTTTTGAAGGTTCTGACTGTTCTTTCTCAGGTACTTCAGTAGAAACTTCCCGTTTCAAAGAATCGCTTTCCTCCAGTGGTTTTTTAGATTCCTCTGTTGGAGAATTCGTGGCGGTATTAACATTCGAACTAGCATGTCCAGCTGATGATTGCCTTGATAATTTATCTTCTTTGGAACCTTCGCTGCTAGACGCTCGCCATAAGCCAGATTGACTTGATTTTGAATGCTCCGGTGTTGGTGGGGTTGCCTTACAAACAGCCCAACAGTTGTCACAAAGACCACCTCTCATTGCTTTGTTGCTGCACCCACTGGTAGTTACTGTAATTAACTTGTGTCCTAATAGCCAGGTCATCGATTGACCTTCTTTTAGCAAAAAATCAGCAGTAGGAAGTCTGCAAAATCAAATTAAATTTTTTTAAATTAGGAATATTCCCACTAATAGGCGCTCATGTAATAGTTCTAGTATTGTCATCATCTTCGCGTTCGTCTACGCCTCGTTAGTACAAGCTAGATAAAACATGGAGAAAAAAAAACTAGATAAAACGCTTGGATAAAAAGACTGTTTGCTTCCTAGGTATACAATATACTGTAGCTTCAAAGTCAACGTTTTTTTTTAGCAAAATGATTATTTTTAAATCTTAATTTCAACTCTTTGTCAAACCTAGAAAGGTGTTGCTAAAAATGGTTTAGAATCATAAAATCGGGAGTAAATCCTACTCTTTGAATATAAATCAAGAGCATGATTATATAGTATGCAATTGCTGAGTATTCATAAAAAATTATTACTCGTGCAATACAAATTTTTGGGAAGCCAAAAGTCCGATATCCGTCGTTATATTTCATTTGTTATAAGGTGCATCGTCAAATGTTATGATTTAAAACAATTTTTAGGAACACTTTTCTAGATTTGGCAATGAGTTGAACTCAATATTTCAAAATGTTAATTTTGGCAAAAAAACGTTAACCTTTGACGTTAAATATTTTTTTACCTGTCTATTAAAATAATTTTAACCTAGGTATTAAATTCATGAGACCGATTCCATTTCAAATCATGCACAGTGGTTCAGGTTAGAGTGTCAGAATAAATTGGCTTTTAAATACTATATCATTCTACAATGAGAATTAAGGGATACGTAAATCATAGTTCAGCCGAAACAAAATTATCTTTGTAACTGAGCACTTCCATGCCAAATCATCTGAAGAATTTAATCTATTGTTAGTAATTTTGATGAAAATCCTAGTATCCGTTCCCTTAGGTGTTGAAAAAAATCCTAAAATAATATTTGAAAAATGCAAAAAAATTAAGAGATATTCAAAATTAATAATTTTGGTCCTTTTTTTTAACATTTATAACTTTGGTGATTTTAAGGATATTAAGATGTGTTTTTTTAATTATTTTTAATAAAACATGGTTTAAAAAAATACTTTTTGAACAAAACATTTCAGAAACCTTTTGGATTTTTCAAACACAATTTTTTTTTATTGAATTTTTGAAAAAATTCATTTTTGATTTTCTTTACATTTTTTGTATAAATAGCTTACAATGTGCTCTAAAAGCCCTCTAAATGTTAAAATGGGATCTCCTTTTGTTTTCGAGAAATAATTTAGAAGGTACGCCAAAATGATGCACATGAGGTGAAAAACCATGTAAATAATAAACGAAAAATAGACGAATATTATACTCGCATGCACGAACTTCAGAGTTCAGACCATCAGACTCTCGGGCGCTGGGCACACCATGCCACGGCCTACGTTCTTAATTATTTTTTGAAAATTAAGAGTGATCCCATTTTTATATTTACATGGCTTTTAGAATTGAGAGGACATTGTAAGCCATCTATAAAAAAATGTAAGAAAGTCAAAGAAGGATTTTTTTCAAAAAATCAGTTTAAAAATTTGTTCTTGAAAAATCTAAAAAGTTTTTGAAATTTTTTCTCAAACAATATTTCTTCAAAACTGTGTCTTATTATTCATGATTAATAAAAAAAAAAAACATCTTCATATCATTAAACTCACCAGTTATGAAAGTTCAAAAAAAGGACAACAATTTTTAATTTACGTTTTATTTTATTTTACCAATTATCTAAATCTGTCAAAAATGACAGATTTTTCTTTAAATGCTGTTTTTTTCTACTGATTACATATATTTGGACATATTTTTTTTGTAAATGATGAAGGAGTCTTTCATCTATCAAATGATCGGCTATTTTTCCGAAAATATTAAAAAAGGATTTTCTCATGAAGTCCACTTTTTAAAATTGTTGTTTTTTATGTGGTATTGCTGACAATGTATACTATATTTTTATAAATGCTTTTGTTTGCAGGTAAACCATTTTTTCAGCGAGAAAAACATTTTTTCTAAAAAAAAGTAAACTTTTTTAATTTTTGCGTAAACTGATAAGAAAAAGGGGAAATGTAAAGAGTACATATTTGTTTAAAATTAAAATTTCTACCAAAAAGTCTTTTACACTTTTTTAAAGGTTTTATTACATCGACTTAAATATTTACTTTGTTAATAACGGCTGCCTCTGCACTCGATGTCTTCGCTCGTACAAGATCTCTAAAAGATCACTTATTTTTCAGTAAATTTTAGTTTATTTTTATTCTGTAATTTCCATGTTAAAAAATGATTTTATTTTTATCAACGCTTGACATACAATAAGTTTTAAGTTGTATATGTATATAAAAATATCAAAAAATGTAATTTTAGATCAACTTTACTCAGTCGATGGAGCGCAACATTTTAAAAAGTGTTAAAGACTTTTTTGTAGGAATTTTAATTCGAATCAACTTTGCACTCTTAACACTTAACCCTGTTTTTAGAAATGTACGCAAAAATCAACAAGTTTGATCATTTATAAAAAAAATTTTGTTGCTGAAATAATAGTTTACCTAAAAAAAAAACATTGATGAAAAATATAGTACACATTGTCAGCAAAATTTTCCTACAAAAATACAAATTTTTTATATGTGGATTTTTGAGAAAACCTAGTTTTAATTTTTTCAGACAAATAGCTGCCATTTTGTTATTTTCTAACATTTTTATATTTTGTTTAGATCATTCCATATATCAAGGATTCTACCATCATTTACAAAAATAGACATCTAAATATATTTAATCAGAATAGAAAAATACAGCATAAAAAAATCTGTCAGTTTTGACAGATCCTGACAATTGGAAGGTTAACCTCCTCGTAATTTCTCTAGTAATTCCCAATATAATTTTTTTTCGGCTGAACTATGAAATGCGTATCCCTTTATCTTCATTGTACAGTGATATGTTGAATGGCCAATTTATTCTGACACCCTAACCTGGACCTCTCTGCATGATTTGAAATGGAATTGGTCATTAAATTATTTTTCAGATAAAATTGATCAATAGTTGAAACTTCAATTTATTAGTTTATTGATGAACTTTCCAAAATCAATACTAAACTGTTTAAATTCAATCAGAATTTTTTTCATACAATAATTAATAAAGTAGAGGACCCTTATTACCAGCTGCGATGTTTTTATTGTTGATTTTATTATCATTTTTCTACTGAAAGTATGACAAAAGGGCGAAATATGCAGCAAACCACGCTGACTATCGTGGTAAATTATACTTGAGTTGTAAAATATCATGGTGAATTTATTCGTCACACTTCGTCTTACCTTTTTGAAACATTATTTTTTACTACGATTTTGATCGTAATTTTCTGCATTATTTCTAAACTTGAATAAAAAATAATATTAAAAGCGACAATTATAAATAAACATTGCAGCTGATAATAAATCAAATATTTTCTTATTGAATTTAAACATTTCATTATTGATGTTGAAAAGTTCCTCGATAAAATCGTAAATTGAAGTTTCAAATATTGGTAAAATTTATATGAAAAAAATTTCAAGAATTTAATACTTTATATAAAATTTTTCGAGTTCTAAAATGTATCATTCATAATTTTAAACCATTTTTAGTGAAAGCTGTGATGTTTTTATATTTCTTCTAATTACTTTTTTGTATCAAACATAAAAATCGACTCTTTCCAAAAAGGGAACGAAGGATTTTTGTTTCTGGTCATAAAATGTCCGTAGGATTATAGACTACCATACTGGCGTCCAAACTAAAAAGATACATAAGTCCAATCTAACTTGAACTGAGAAAATCGAGAGAAACTATTTGCCTAAAGTACTCTAATGTCGAATAAAATTTTGATTAATTTAGGTACAGTTTTTTGATGAAAATAATATTCTCTTTCATATTTTTCAATAAAAAATTGATTTTTTACAACAACTTCTATTAGAAAATGGACGTGAAGGTTTTTACTAGTCGCGAAAAGTCGAAAATACAAGGCAAAACGAACATAGTCACTTGCTAGTGCATAGCCGAATTTAGTCGAGACTTATTTCCCTTAGATTTCGGATCAGTGTTCAAGTTATTTTACAAGACATAGCATACGTAAGGGCAAGCGATTCTTTTCGTTTTTAAATTCGCTCTGCACTCGGTCACTTTTACAAGTCAAAAAAGACACAAAGTACTTTAGATTCTTTTTTATATGTATGTTAATGACGTATTAGTCGCCTTTTACAAATTCAACGAACCGTAAAGTTCTTTGCGCATCCTTTTCTCTTGTATTTCTCAACTTTGTTGACTTTCCTAATTTTTAAACAGACCAATGATTCAATGTCTAAATTGAACGGCCTTGCAATTGAAGTTGATTCAGCATCACCGTGACCAGAGATTGTTTATGGCGTAAATCTCGGATTGCACGATGAAATATTTAAAAATTATTTTCACTTCTCAAAAAAAAGCTGTTTGGAAATTGCATTCCTGGTCATTTTCTGGTTTTTGCCTATTTACAAAATTCTTGGTTATTTACCGCTTCACAATGAATCTTAAGCTGATAATATTGAACGTTTTGAAATGTTTGAGATTTTTATCTGATTAATCAATACAATTGTTATTGGAATTTCTCGTCTCTCCTAAAGTAACACGTGGAATTTTCACTTACCGCTTAGGTCGAGCCGAATAAGTCGAAAACGTGTACCTCGCCATGAGATCAATACAAGTCTCTGTGAGCTCTGCGTGAAAATCCATCAACGCTTCGTCGATAGGGGGTTTTAAATCCAAAGCTCGGTTTTCTCCCATCATTCGATTCGACAAAATCGGTCTCTCCCTTCGCCCTCTGCTGCCTTGCTCTGTAAGACTAGAACTACGTTTTCGATTGGATGAATCTTCATTTACAACATTAAAGTCTGACTTCATCAAATGCCCCTCCTCAAACGGTGCTAAGACATTGGATTTGAGTCCGGTCGTGATAAATTTAACAAAGTCCCTGCGGAATGGGAGCCGACACTTCAGAAACCACACAGCAATCACGTGATGAGCCAGCGAAACAGTGTAATGATTATATTTATACGGATTCGTGTATGGCAACAGTATGGCAAATACAGACATGTACTGATCTCCAATGAAACTCGCAAAAACCTTTGGTAGCCTTGTGAGTGTCGAAAGAAATTCGAGTATTGGAATAGCTATGTGAACGGTGGCCGAAATTTTCGATAAGTTGAGCAGAACTTCTGTGAAGAGTTTATTCATGGCGTCCCGCATCTCCAAAGTGCAAGTAGTGAGACTGGTGACACATTGGCTAGCACACCTAGCAGTTAGACCAACTTCTAAACATTGAATCAGTCTTTGTTGTAAACTAGGCTGTAAATACGCATGGTAAGATGCTAATGAGGCAAGGACTGGAAAAACATGGGTCTTGAATTCCGAAACAGTAAACTTGAGAGGCACATTGCTGAGACTTTCTGGCAATCTCAAACTTTTATCGCTCACCATGGAGCAGAGCGCGCTTGTCAGTTCGTGGATATCGTTTTGTCTCGAGAGAATAAGAACACGATTTTGCATCACCTGAGGCATTTCCTTTAATATTAACTGCAGGACTTTCCAATCCTTCTCCTGTCTGATGCAGGAGATAACTGCTCTGCAAGCATGTGCCAGGGATATTTGAGTGATATGACAGGAGATGTGCTGCAAAGGAGAAGGACTTGCAGGCGGAGGACTGCTACCGCCACTTCCGGTGCTCATTCTGTCATTTGATAAGTGCTCCAATGCAAGGTAAGGACTAAAACGTGTCACAGTTCCAGTGGAGGAGTCTGGAAAACCGAGATGATAGAGAGCGTTCGCCCTGAACTTTAAGAAACACTCAAAAATCTGTAAGGAAATCAATTTAATCTTTAAACTGCAGTTTAATATAAAATAGCTTCAGTTTTCGAAAGTGAAGCATTACTTTTATTTAAGTTATCATTAAAATTAGAATTTGCGGGTAAGGGTAACGAAAAAAATTACTTTATCGATAACTTTCTTTGTTTGATAAGAGGCCGTTCAAAAAATACATAACGCTTTTTCCTGTACTTTTTGACCCCCCCCCCCTCACATTAAGTAACGCTTTTTCTATAATAAGTGTGTGAAAGTTGAACATTGGCGTAACGCTCGAGGTGACCCCCCCCCCAACCCCTAAAAGCGTGACGTATTTTTTGAACGGCCCCTAATGAGAAAATATTACAACTGGCTTCTTAAATATACTGAAATAGATTCGTACGGATGAAAATCAGTGGATTGATATTCAACTATTTTAATTACATGAACTTGCAATCTTACGTACTAAAAGAGAACAGGGCGATCGTTTGGCTGGAAAACAGGAAATAGCCGAAAATTTTGTAATTTTTAGTTTAAAACCCCTATCCAATCACTTTAAATGTCACATGATACATGAAATTATGCAATTTTGAAAGAGTTCACTTTGCAATTTGAAATCGTACAATTTTAAGCACATACAGCTTTAAAGCTTTGAGACTTCGAGTTTGAAATGTTCAATTTGTTACATTTAAAAATGAAAATCATTCGGATTGCAATGCCTAATTCTAAAATTGGTTACGTTCAAAGAGTCTGGTGTCACATCCGCGTTTACACCAGCGTACCTGCGCGATCTTCTTGCAACTGTCGAAGAAAAACGAACGAAGAAATCGCTAGTTACGAGATCTGACAGCAAATTCTTGGTCTCTCATTCCCGTTCTGCGAAAGCAGAAGCGACTTTTTCCTGTTTAGCGCCTCGATTACTGAATGATCTTAGGGATCCAATAACACCTTATACGGTTCGGTCCATGTGATAGAAAATGCTTCTGAAGTGGCACGTAGACTCTCGAAGCTTTGAGTTTGAAATGTTTAATTTCAAAATTTTTTAGATTTTAAATTAAACAGAGTTTTGAAAGCTTGAATTTAGGCATGTTAGTTTTCAGCCTCCTAATTTTTAATTGCTCAATTCTGAAAGTTACAAGTTAAATTGAATTTTTTTAATGCTCATTTCGAGAAATTTTCATTTTTGAAAACATTAAATTTAAAATTGTTCAATTATATTTGGCTTAGTGCTAACCTTTTCATGGCCTTCAGTTTGAAAGACAAAAATTTTTAAATACATTTGTGAACTTTTGAACTTAAGATTACTGAATTTTAATTTTAAATATTTTAATTTAGGCCGAATCAATTTCAAATCAGACAGGTTCTACATTCAAAGTCGCAGAATCTCTTAACGACGAAATATGTTGTTTTTTTTTTAAAGAAAATCAGACGACAAGTATTTTTCCGACTTGAGAAAGAATTATACATGAGCGGAAACTTACAAAAAATATTTTGAAAAAATAAAAAGGTGGGGTTTCAGAAAATCTTCTGCGAGAATTTTTTTTCCTGAAAATATAATTTTCGATTTTTTTTTCGTAAACTATGCAAGATATTACAAAAGTACCCACATGAAACTTACAGGAATGTCTTCCTTACTCAAAACTCAAATACTCGTAACTTCGTGGAAAACTTTTTTTTCTTCACTTATTGGAAAAATACGTGGTCCCTACTGTTCCGCGCGGTCACTTTTATTGGAGTCTGTCACTCTAACCCTCTCGACCGCTGGTGTGAAGTCTCAAGTGTCTTACATTTTTCGTATTATTGTGAAGTGAAGTAATTTTCTCGACTCGATCGTCTTCTGGCGTTATGAGAAGTAACGTGTCGGTTAACATATACCTCCAGTCGCGTCGGGATCAATCGTTCTGAGAACGATCGTGGTCGTAACTTCCGGATTCTACATCGGGGATAAGTTTTTAAAACTACCTAAATATTTCTTGTGCATATTAAAAGTGACGTGTACGCAATGACTCGTGGGTTGTAACTCGAATGATAGTTGAGTCAGATTATAATCAAAGTAAATTAGTAGAACATCGACTAGCCTATTTAAATATCGATTGATTTGATTTTTATAATCTAGCATTTTCCTTTAATTAACTTTTAAATTGACAATATGTTATGGTCTCGCTGCATTCATTAACACCTAATTTCCTCTAAAAAACAATATATTTCATCGCCGAGAAATTTTGTGACTTGAAGCGCAGAATCTGCCTGATTTGAAATTGATTCGGTTTTTAATTTATTTTTTGCTTCGTGTACGATTAATTGCTTCGAATTTAGAAGAGTTTCACCTTAAATGTTTTAATGTTCAATGTAGTTTTAAATACTTAAAATAACAAAGTTTTCAACTTCGAAAGCTTGATTTTAAAAATTTGCAGGATGAGAAAAAATTATTACAATCTAAAAAATGGTCTGCTAAATTAAATGTGTCTTAGATTTTGTTGGCCACCCTAAAGAATATTAATTGAATGAAACTTACCAAGTAACGAATGGTAGAAACATTCTGGAAGACGATAGGGACTTTGTAGTGTTGTTCTAGGTGGTTAGCCAATACCTTGTAAGCTCGTATAGCATGGTTTGATGGCAGGCGAAATAATTTTATTGTTAAAATTTTTATAACGCCAATAACAGCTGTCTTCACGTCTTTGATATCTGTGTCCATAGTCACGGGTACCTCCGTTGCGAAAGGTTTGTTGATGATCTGAATACATTAAAGCTAAAAGTATTTTCCAAAATATAGAGTGAAATATAATGGTATATTATTTTCAGCTCAGCGATTTGTAAGAGAATCTCAGTTTTTGTTAAATCAAAACAAAACTTTCCTTTTTATTCGAAAATGAAAGAAACCGAAATTTCTGTACCGGATATTCTATTTTGTAATATTAAAATATAAATGATTGTACCTTTTCTAATATATCTAATAATTCCAGACATCTCTTCGTTTCGCACTCGAGACAAAGATCGACCAAAAGATGAGCAGCCTCAGTTCGTATCGTAATATCCGAGTCTTGTTCTATATACTGTACGTGAGGAACTACTACTCTTTCTATAAGTTCATCTTCGTACCTTGACCTAAAGAAAGAATGTATTCTATTTAGTTCTTTTTGTGGTCTTCGTGCTGTTGCAGCATAACAGGTTTTTATTTTGATCGAAATTGTCTCATAGAAAGAAGAGTTTTATTGTTTTAATTTAATTTTAATGTAGACCTTTCAAAGAGCCTAAAGAGTGGATTACACTAGACAAATTATATAAATTTAATTTGGAAAAAATATTTAGCATTAAATTTAGAATAATATTAAATATAATACCTATTGACTTGGATCACATTGGTTAAAACGTCCAGGACCTTAACTCTAATATTAGTTCTGGTTTCTACTTTGTAATAACGATCCATCAACAATCCCAGCTTATGTTGCCACTGATGATGAGTTGGATTTATGAATGATGCTCTATAATCGATTAGTTTTAATATCGACGCTTCCTAAAAGCAAAAAGAAAAAACTAGATATCTATGTTTACAACTGAAAACCCAATAAAAATATGAATGAAAGAAGTACTACTTGCAAGTGAAAAAATTTAATTACTTACAGGTCTTGCGTCTGAGCATCTTTCAACCAGCTCATAAAACCTTTGTAAACAACCACTAAAGCAGTTAACATCAAGAAGTTCCTCAATACTGCTTAATGTGTCATGCAAACTTGTAGATACTTGTCTCGTTGCAGGTTGATTACTGGATTCTGAAAACAATTCGTTACTTTTAATATTCCAATTTACCCTTTCCACAGACATTTGAAAAATATTGATAGAAATAGTAAATACCAACCTGTATGAGCAATAACTTCCTCTATTATGTCTAAAATAATACTCCACGCTGGTTCCTGAAGTGTTGCACCGTACTTATGTACCAACCTTTGAATTGAGAGCGTTACTTCGTACATAACAATGGGATGATTACACTGAAGAGCCTTACAAAAAAATCGAAATTTAAAAAGCATTTATTAAATCAAAAAATCCACAATTTCAATATATAGAAATTATATTTTATTCTTTATTAGTGCATCTAAAAACGTATCATTTCTTTCGGAGCTGGATTAAGAGGCCGAGAATGGGGCGGAAGAGGCTGCAGCTCTGGGCCTCGCTTTTCAAAAGGCCTTAAAATTTAAAAATAATTGATTCAACCCTCATCGTACAATCCTCAAAAATCCCATCCAACTATGATTGTTTATATCTTTTGTTGAAATTGCTCACTGTTCATGTTTTTTTTTGTTATCGAAAGGAAATTTCATCAGGAATGAGATGGTTACTGGTAAATATCTGTCGCCCTCTGCGCTTCATTCGAGAAAGGAACAAGTCGAAAAAGGTCGTGGGGTTATCGTAACCCCAATAGTACGACGACGGTTAAAGGTCAGTTTTTTAGAATTTATTAATTTGTTTTAACGGATTTATTGTTTTATATTCTTTTAGTTCAATTATCGCGTAAGAAAAAAGAGGTCTCTTTCCTTTTTATCTCTTTTTTCCCTTTGTTATATATTTGTCTCTAATGAGCCGATCACACATATGTTTGAAAACATACTTTTCTCGTTGTAAGACTTTTTGTGCAATTATGTTACATAAGATGAATTTGTCAGATCTCGAGGCAGTGAGGGTACGTGGGCTAGGTTTCGCAGATGACAAGGTTGTTATAGCAGAATCAATCAAAGACTTACAAAGAATGTTGAGCAAACTAAATACAAACATGAAGAACATGGGCCTCAAAATTAACATAAATAGAACAAAAATCGATAGTGTTTGAAGGAAAAGGTGAGAAAACAATGTGCAACATTGTCCTAAATGATGAGAAATTAGAACAAGTTGATAAGTACATATATGTAGGTAGCCTATTCACTAGTGACGGGAAGATAGATGGGGAGTTAGATAGGCGCATAAACGAGGGTCAGAAGGTTATCGGTAGAGAAGCGTCCATTCTAAAGAGTGAAAATGTATCAAGAAAAGCTGAAATGGCGATACATAATTCTATATTTGTACTGACTGTGCTCTACGATAGAGATAAATGCAATTGTCAAGAAAAGGATAAGAGTAAAATTAATGCGATTGACATGAAACCTCTGCGCACAATATGCGGGAAGACACAGAAACAGGAGAGCTTGCATGAAAAAATGCATAGACCTGAAGGAAGCTAGAGAAGTGTACCAGGACAGAAAAGTGTGGCGATAAATAGTTCATAAAAATAATGTGAGTATGATGCCTGAAAAAAAAGACCTTGGATACTAATGGGCACGAGTGGGGATTCTCACATAACATCCTTGTGAAGCTCTTCACTTGTAGTGATCGCTAGAGATACACTACTATTTTCCAACCGAGGGAGTCACGCCTACCCCGAAAGGAAAATGGCTTAATGGAATAAAAATAATTTTTTAATGTCAGTTTTTCTAACTGGCCTTAATCTCGCAACAATGAAAGGGTCATTCGTTTTAAATCATCTGTCTCCAGGTATCTGCCTCCTCTCGTTTGACAAGGGTTTCAGAGCACGCTTCGAAAATGCAGACAGCTAGCACTGGGCGTCACTGCTATTGCTCTTTTATTTTCGATCATTAAACGAATTATAAGCCTTTTTCCGAAAATCAGTTACAGTGTGCTTTGAGATATTGTTATGTAGATGACTTATGCATAAAATTAGACAAAAATATTCAACCATGCGGCCTCAAAATTCAGAAACGATTACCCATTCTAATGGAGAGTCTTAAAGCCGAAGTAGCTTTAACAAAGGAGAATTCGCAATCACCAAATTACAGTTGTCGATGCTTTGATCTATAGTTTTAACAAGTCTGTGCGCGAATGTGGATGAAGCGCAAGGGCCGAGCGCGCAGCGCGAGGTAGAAACATTATCGAGCGAGAAGCGCGAGAGCAGACAGACGCGCTACCTAGGAGCCCGTAAACGTGCGAGCGAAGCGAGCTGCGCCCGCCGGTTCGATATTTCACTATTTTGTTGAAAATTCATATCTTCGATTGAAATTTCAACTGTTTTGTAGATAATGCGTCTGTTTGACCTGAAAAGTACACTATTTGGTTGAAAATCAACCTTTTCGTTGAAAATATATATTTTTTGTTCAAAATTGAACTACTTTGACCTAATTGACTGGAAAGTCTTTCCTGACTGTCTTACATGTAAAATGAAAATCTTTTCTTGGTTAAAGTATTAACTATTACATTTTCTGTTGAAAATTCATCTGTTTTTGTTGAATATTCAAGTACATGTTTGAAATTTGAACTTCTTTCTTAATTAATAGAAACAGTAAGATGTGGCCCCTCCCCTTTCCTCCCAAATCATCTGGTGTGATCTTTCCAATGATCCGTTAGATTGAGGGTGGTAAGCGGTTGTTCTGAATTGCTTGATTTTGAATCTTCTTGCTAATCTCTTGTGTAAATTACCTAAAAAATTACTTCCTTGGTCAGTTAATACACATTTTGGTGCTCCATATATACAGATGAATCTTTTTATGAAAGCATCAGATATAGTGCTAGCAACTTGATTAAGCAATGGTATCGCTATACAAAATTTTGTAAAATTATCCTGGATAGTCAGAATGTATTCATTTCCTAACGTAGTTGGGGGTAGAGGGCAGACGACGTCCATAGCAATTTTTTCAAAAGCTGTGCTCGGTGTATCTGTAATTATCATAGGGATCTTAGTTTTAACCCTGACTAACTTTTTAAATTGGCATTGCAGGCATTGCTGAATAAACCTTTGTATATCAAGTTTCATGCTAGCCCAATAATACCTTTGGCGTATTCTGCTATATGTCTTTATAACACCTTTGTGCCCACCTACTGCTGAAGAGTGAGCCTCTTCTAAAATTGATATTTTCTGCTCTTTCGTTGGATACAGAACCATTCCGTTACAAACTATTATCTTTGTATTTGAATCCTTGAATGCTAAACCAAAATTGACTAGTATTTCTTGCCAAGATACATGATTAATTTGTGTAGTTTTTGCTAGACTAATTGATCTTAACTTTAGTTTTTCTGCTATTGCTTGTAGTGAGTATATGGCTGACCTAATGTTGTTCAAATTTTCAAAAAGATTACCTTTGTTTTCATCTTCATTTGGAAGGGCAATATGATATATTTGACCCTTTTTGATTTCTTTCGATAATCCTACCTATAAATTTGGAAATTTTGGCATTTCTCCTCGGGTTCGAAGCATTTTGGAACCGTTATCAAGTGGACTCCCATCAGTTGCTGAAAAATAAGCGTAATTATCTTTCCTCATGAGTAACTGATCACGACATTCAATTATGTTTCGTCCTAAAGTGTTCTGTCCGGCTGAAGTTTTTTCTTCAGGGGGAAGCTCAGGTGGAGGAAGACTGGTTTCGTCATTGCTTATTTCTATAGCGTTTTTTGTTATTGGTATTTCTATTTGTGCAATTTCCTTTTAATCGTTTAAAGGATCTTTTATATCTAGAGTTAATTGGAAGTTTTCGTAAATATCCTGTTCCTTTTTCTCTTCTTCTTTTCCTTCATCTTCTTCTTCATCTTCTTCTTCCTCTTCACTAAAAGAATTAGAATCTGTTGCACTTTCTTCAATAAATATATATCCTGATTTCTTTGTTTTCTCAATTTGTTAGAAATATTCTTCTTTCTATTTTTATTTAATTCAAATTCAGGGTTGGAATCCGAACTATCAATAATTTCGAAATCATTTTCTCTTTCTTTATTCTTCATATTCTTCCTTATCATTGAGGGAGCATGTTCAGGAAACTTCCTGGGTCTTCCGCTTTTCTTTATCGCAGGAAAATTACCTTTTTGAATGTCCTTTTTTGGTCTTCCCCTTTTCTTTTTCTCTAGAAATGTAAGTTTGTTCATGTTATCTTCATTAAAAATAGAATGATGTATCATTTCAGCTTTTTTGTTTGGATCATTTTCATTTTGGGTTTTTGCACTTACTTTCATCAAGAATTAAATCTGAACCCTTGTCAGATTTTTTATACTTCAGAGAATTTAACTCTTTAAGATTAGGAGCTTCACATTTGCCCTTACCTTTTTCTTTTATTGTTTCATAATTAAATTCCTCATAGCATAAAAGATCCACTGGATTCTGCAATTCACAAGCTTCATCCAAAGTTCTTTCATTAGCATTAATGTTGGCTCTTTTAATATATTCTTCGCTAAAATATTCGTTTTCTTCTTCTATAATAGGATTCCTGGATAAAGCGTCAGCATTCACATTCATTTTTCCTGCTTTATAGACAACAACAAAATCATATTCTGCTAGCTTCAATCTCCATCGGGTTACTCTCGAACAAGGGTCTTTGGAATTCTTGAAACAAACCAATGGTTTATGGTCGGTTACAAGAGTAAATTTGTGACCATATAAATAGGGACGAAATTGGGTTACTCCATAAACAATTGCAAGTGCTTCTTTCTCATAGGTATCATATTTCCGTTCAGTGTCACTGAGGGCTCGTGATCCGAAAGATATTGGTTTATCTTTTCCTTATTGGACCTTGGGATAATATTGCCCCAATAACATAACCAGACGCATCAGTTGTAAGAACAAAGGGTTTTGAGAAATCAGGTCGTATGACAGGAAAATTTTGTACGGCTTGTATCTTTTTAGGATCAGGGCGAACACCGTGTTTATCAATTATGTGTCCTAAATATGATACTTCAGGTCTTAGAAATTCACATTTATCTGGCTGTAACTTTAAATTGGCATTACGAAGTCGATTAATTAATTCTGTGAATTTTCTCTCATGTTCTTCGAGACTATTAGCATAAAGCACAATATCGTCTAAATATACAAACAGTTATGTACCTTGCAATCCAGTTAAAACAAGATCCATAAGTCTTTGAAAAGTAGCTGGCGCATTTTTAAGGCCGAAAGGCATCCGATCAAATTCATAGGGTCCGTAGGGTGTAGAAAAAGCTGTTTTGTGGGCATCTTGGGGACTTATTTTAATTTGGTGGAATCCTGAGGCAAGGTCGAATACAGGAAAATACTGGGCTCCTCCCAGTTGGTCTAGAATTTTACTTATATTTGCAAAAGGATAAGAATTGCCAATAGCTTTTTCATTCAACTTCCTAAAATCTAACACCATTCTCCACCGCTTATTTCCCTGCAAGTCAACCTTTTTTGGAACGATCTATACAGGTGTATTGTATGGTGATTGGGATGGTTTAATTATACCGTTATCAAGTAACTCATTGACTTGACGAGTTCTTTCCTCTTAATGAATTGGAGGAAAACAATATTGACGTGAAGCGATGGGAATATCATCTGTTGTAGGAATATGATGTTCAAGGACAGTTGTAGCATCAAGTTGTTCACCAAGGATATGAAAGCAATCTAGATTGTTTAAAATAAGTTTGTCAACATGCCTTGATTCTTGTGCCTGTAAATGATCTAATATAAGTAAACTTTTAAGATGTTTGAACGTGTCCTCATCATTGAAATTGTATATAGGAAAAAGTTTATCAACATTGTAGTCTGAGATCATAAATTCGTCAAAGATTTGATTGGGAGATTTTTCACAAAAAGTATCGCTATTTGAGTCATTGAAACTTGTAGATTGTCTCTTCATTTCGTCAAATTCTTCTAATGTGACTAGTGGTACCGTGATTTCCTTAGACTGCATTGATGTATTAGCTATTTTTATGTATGCTTTACCATCATTGTTGGTTACTAAAGCATCGCCCAAAAATACATCATTTTCAACTAATAATCTTGGTACATAGCCTTCCCTTTTTTCTGGATTTTTAATCTTTACATAGAAATTGGAAATCGATCTTGCTGGTATGGTTATAGTTTCGTCGGTTATAAAGGGATAGATTTGACCTTTTACATAAAGTATTCTGGTTGCATAATTAATTTTAACGTCATTATTTGAAAAAAATTCTGAACCTAGAATTCCATCGTAATCTGCATGTACCTCATTAGGAATTACATTAAATATGGTTAAGTACCCAAAAACGTTGACTTTAATTTGCCCTAAAGTATATACAGGGTGGCTATTTATTCCAGTTAATCTAAGTAGCTCTGCTTTATTTATAGATAAAATATTCTGAATAGAATGTTTTTTAATTAAATTTGGTCCTGCACCTGTGTTCATCATCATACACACAGGATGTTTTAAACCTTCAATAGCTAAAAGGACAGATGGTACCGAACTTCCAATACTTAGGTTAACTTTTGCTGTTCCAATTTCTGGATCTTTTTCAATGATTGCAATGGGTGCTTTTAATTCTTGGTAGTTGTTACCTCCCTCGTTGCACCCTGATTGAGGGGGGTTCTCGCGTTTCCCTGGTTTAAATAGGCTTGTTCTTGTGTATTTTGTTGAGAGAACCGTTGTAAGTTTTCACCGTCATCTATAATTTTCTGAAAGCAATTTTCAATAAAATGTCCTGGTCTGTGACAGTACGCACAAGTGTTATTGTTAGGATTGAAATTCCGTTGCAGGATATCAAAACGTGGTTGATAATTATTATTTATTTGCCTTTGACCCTGATTCCAATTTCTATCATTGTTTTGTCTTTGACCCTGATTCCAATTTGTATTATGATAATTATTATAATTATTGGCATATTGATTGTACCGTCTTGGTTGCCTTTGACCCTGATTATCTCGTTCTTGCCTAGAACCGTTGTAAAATGCATTTTGGGGTGCAGCCGGATACTGTGGACCGCCAGCTGGTCGTAGATACCGAGGGTTTCCCTGAGATTGAAACGTAGGGTACAGATGTATGGTGTTCGGTCGTTGACCTCGGTATTGGTTAGGAGGGTTTTTCCGTGTCTGACCTTGGAAGCTACGGTTGGGAAAGTTTTGTTGAGTATGACCTAGAAAACGACAGGTGGGGGCTGCGTGACCCTTCTTCCCACATATTTGACATCTTAAATCTATTTCTTCCTGTTCCGTAGCTATTTTCCCTGATTTAATTAACTCATAATCATTATTACTTGCTTGATTTCCGGTCCCCTGAGGTGTTTTAAATTTTCCGTCTTCCCGCAATGCTTTTGTAGCTGATAACCTTTTTTTTACCTCAATGGCAGCGTCTACTGTTTCCTTAAATGACCTATGTTTTCCTATTCTTGATTCTAATTCCGATCCTAACCCACGCAAGAAACAATCAGTAATATCTGTCGCTAAACTTCTTTCGAAAGTGGGATCTGTTTGTCCATCATTGCTCATTTTGTGGACATCTAATATTTTATTTCCGATTTCTCGGATACGCAGTAAGTAAGCTATAACTTTTCCGTTTTTTCATTGATATATTCTACCTAATTCCCCCTGTAACTGATAAACCGTTTTATCTGGCGCATACGCCCTTTTTAATCGATCTATCAAATCCTCAATTTTAGTGTACGATGACCCAGAAATGCACTTTCTAGCCTCACCAGTTAGTTTGTTCCGGATTAATTTGGCCAAATTCGGTTCAAAAAATTCAGGAAGCATTTCCTTTGCTTCCTTACAGACTTCAATAAAATGATTTAAGGGAATATTTTCACCATTGAATATGGGCACAACTTCTAAGACATCGCGTAAAGAAATCATTTGGTTATTTGCTATGGTTATTACTTGTGGATTTGACATGGTTGCAGAAAATTCCTGTTTATTTATGTTAGGGTCAGTTTGGTGAGATTGTGGTGAAAGCTGATTTACTAACGGGTAAGCGTTACTGGGTGGAAATAAAAATTCCTTTGTAGTTTCTGGAGTTAAATATTTATTTTTATGTAGCAATCCTAACAGAGCTTTTTCCCTCGTGGTTAAATCTTTCTCTATATCGGGCCGTTTCACTTAATTGATCGCGATGAATAGGATCACTTGAACTAATTATCACACTTTTATCTTGATTTCCCGCAGAATGTACTGGAAGCGTGTTACTTAATTGCGATGTTTGCTTGTTGATTTTTAAAGGTTCGAGATTTGAAACACTTGAAATATTTGTACCCGAAGAACTTTCACCTAATGTAGGTAATGTTTGCGAGAAATTTCTTTGAATTTTATTGATTCGAGTTTTCCTTATTAAGTCAGTTATTGCGTTATTTTCCCTTACTACTCTGGCAATATCTGGATTCGCTTGTGCTTGACTACATGTAATTATAACGTTAGTCAAAGAAAATGTTTAAAAAATATACATAGAAATATTGTAAAAAATATTATTAACCCTAAATAATTGGCAGAAAAATATGAGTCCTTCTCTTATCTGTTTTTCTTTTTCAATTAGATTTTATATTTGAGGGATTCTAAATCCCTTGTTGATCAATTCATTTGAAAAAAAGCAAAATTCTTATGTATTCAATAACTTTTATGACTGAACAGATTTTCTTGTAAACATATGAAATTCAATGACTTGTGTTTTTGTTTCCCGCCCTATGCACCAAAAATAAATGTATGTGACGTCTTGGCAACATGTACATACATTTAAATTCCCTAAGTTGCTCGATTTAATTGTAATCGGATAAGACCACAATTTGGGACGAGCACACACGTCAAATTTTAGATTAGAAATTTAGATTAGATGCATAGGTTAATTTGTGAAGAAGTAAAGATGTGCAGGTGTTCCAAGATGGACACTTCAATTGATTTTGAGAAGGAATGTTATTTATCTCCGACTGTCCGACTGCAAAGAACGGATTCATGAGTGTTTCGACAGATAAGAGAGGACAAATGACCGGGGTTAATGTTTATTAGGACTTACCGAGTTTAGGTTTGTTTAAGTTTGTAGAATCTCTCAGGGCTGGTTCCGGATATGCAGTAGAGCAGGGAGTTTGGCAATAGATCCTTGACCCTCAGTGTATCCGGTGAGCCAGATAATTGATGGCTTGGCACTTGGTGAGTTCAATTAAGGTACAAGTAAATCCCAAATGAAGATTGCCATGATGAACTGGTATTGTAGAAGATACTGGGCGAGCACGATCCCGAAAGATTTGGAAACACCGGTTGAGCCGAACCGAACTGAAGGGTTGAAGACTGGTACCGAACGGCTGCTCAAAAATACGGGTGAAGACTGGCGAATACTGACGGAACTGACTGATAACTGACGAATAACTGCCTGAATAACTAACTTGTATTCACCTGTTCCAGAGTTTTTATACAGCGTGGTAGGAGGAATCTCCTTGGAGATCCAAGCGTTGCCATACATTCCACCCTCATTGCAATTAGTTTTTATGACTATCTTGACATAACATTAGTTGTCCGCTTGGCAGGGCTGAACCAATCCTCGAGAAGGCTTTATAGCTTCCTTCCTTTCCAGGTACTGGGCAGTTCGTAAGATGCATGATTGTGACCCCCCTTGGTAGGTACGAGAGACGCTCGTCATAGTAACCGTGCTTTCCCGTTCTTCTCATATGAAGATATCGACCACCTCTCAAGACCAATTCTATTTTGATCAGCACGTGAACTTTTCTTCCACATTTTAAAATACATCAAATTCACATGATCAGATAAATAATTATAATATATTGTCGCGGTCACGTGACACCTTCCCCCTTAATTTTTTCAAATATGATAATTTATTATCATATTTGAAAACTCACAAAAATCCTTTACCGAACTGTTTATTAGCATTACTAAAATTTTAAAACGAGTTAATTCTAAATGTCTACTTTTATATTTTATTATAATTCACTCTGGCACGCATTGTTTTAAAATATTCGGAGAAAAGCTTATTATGAGTCTTAGGGTTTTAAAACAAGACAATAAAAATATATTATTAGACTTTCATACAGAAATTATAATATATACTAACGCGTAAACGACTCTTAATTTTAAATTGAAAAAATAAAACAGTAATTTTTAAACTGCAAATTAAAAAAAAAGAGTAGAAATTTATTTTTCAGTTTGAAATAATAACAAATTTTCCAAATTTGAAAGAATAATTTTTTTTAATTAAATAAAATTATTTTTTGAATTAAAATATAAAAATAAAGTCTGAATTCAACATTTTATAAATAACAAAATAAACATTTTGAAACTCATCATCACCATGGAAAGTCTATTCCCTGGGCACTTGGATGGAGAACTCCGTATACTTACTACAGGGAGCTCGAAAATGGAACCAATCCGCGTGTCAAATGGACCCACCTGTAAACAAATAAACAAATAATAAGTAACGAAATAACTTGTAAAAATTATGATAAATAATAATGAAATAAGGAAGTTTGACTCACTAGGAAAAAAGCAGAAATATTAACTTTAAATTGATGTCCATCAATGATAAAAGTCGGCCCATGCAGTGGTAACACGGGATCTATATCCTTCGTTGAATCTTTTTTTTTGCCCTTAATATTTTTACATTCTCATTCATGTGAGTGTAATGTAATCGTCCAAATTTGCGATTCCTGGTCTTTAACGGATCTTTACGTTTTGGCACTTACAGATTCCGAAAATCATAAAATTTTGTCGGTGTCTGTCTGTCTGTATGTATGTATGTATGCATGGTTACCTGAATGATGTAGCCCCGCTAACTTTTGAAGCATTTGTCGAATCGGGTCGGCCTTTGATAAAATTTTTAAGGGCTTCAAAATGAAGGTGAAGTTCGTTAATCAGATATTTTCGGTCAAAATTAAAAATTTCAGAGCATTTTCAAAATTTGAAAAAAAAAATTTCAAGTTTTAGAAATTTTTGTCCAAATTTCTTTTAGATGGGAGAGAGCCTTGAAAATTATCCTTATGAAATTATTTATTTCGATGAAAATTAAAAAAATTATATGCTTTTCAACATTTTAAAAATTTTCAAAAAACATAGAAAAAAAATATTTTTCTGATGGATGAAAAAATGTCTATCGAAATTTTTACAAGATATAAAATATATTTCGAAACTATTCTCATAAAATTTTGTGATTCGATCAAAATTCCAAAAATGAGAGCATTTTCGAATTTGGAAACAAAATGTTCCGTTTCATTTTGTTTACATGGTTTTATTTCTCAAAAGCAATCGTCTTTATAACCTAGCTCCCGAGCGCAAAGCGCGAGTATCGCAATTAGAATGTAATCTTCAAGGCCGTGGGTGCTTTGAGAACCCTCTTCAGAGTCAAATTGAAAAAAAAAACATATTTAATTTCACTTTATGATTGTAATTTATGAGGGGCTCGAATCACAGTTTTTGATTTGCGCGTTCAAACTGGACGCATTTTCAGGGCAGCTGAGCATAAAAATTAGTGCAAAGTAAGGAGGAAATATTAAAGTCATCGTGAAAAATAAAAATTGTACATTATTTTGCTATATCTGAATAAGCAGTAACAGATGAAGGTACATACATAAATATAATATCCACTCTTCCGGGATCGTAATCAATTCGTTTCAAATTATGACAGCACATTCAGACAAAATTTGTCTTATATTGCCTATCTGGGAGACATGTGAAGCAGGGACCTGAAAAAGAAAAAGATTTATTTTTTATTTTCGAAATTATATTTATTGTAATGGCTGCAAAAAATACACATGTATTTTGTTTTACTTACATTAACCAAATGCGACTTAGTGCAATTTTCTTTTTGTTGACATATAAGAATCACTTAATTAAACTACAAAAGTATGGATTCATTTATAGTTTGAGTTAATCCATCAAACAAAATTGAGTATTTCCGTAATTATATTTTACTGTGAAGTCCAGTTGAAAGATGATACAATAAATTTTTGTTCATTGTATAATTTTTCTTCCTTTGATAATTTTCACTTATGAGGAAAACTCGACAATACTGCGATCATTGATGTAAATGCCATATAAATGTTATTAAGACGCCACATGTTTTATTTATATATTCGAACAAATCTGCACTCTAAATACTTCACAGACACATCCATTATTCTATGTTTCATATGAAAGTTATTCACATTTCTCTCATATATATGTTAGCCAACAATCTAATGGAAAAGACATAGAATATTAAATAATTCTCTGTTTTTCACAATTGTATCAATGATCGACGCGTGCCGCCCATCCTAGATCTGCGAGGGGAGGGTATAACTCTGAATAACTTCGTTTAAATTTGTAAAATATCGGTTTTACTTAAAAGTAATAATTTAGTAATATCGAAAATTTTATTTCGTACAAGCAATTGTGAAATCAGCGTTTTACCCAATATTATTATTGAAAATGTAATTCCGTACCGAAAATATGTAAAATTAGCGATTCGCTCATAATGACTTCTTTTGTAATATTAAAAATACTCTTTCATACAAGTAACTTGTAAAATCAGCGTTTTAATCGAAATTAATAATTTTGTAATATTACAAATATTTTTTGATACAAGAAACTTTCAAAATCAGCGTTTTACTCAATATTAATATTGAAAATGTTATTTAATGCCAAAAAAATGTGTCAAATCAAATTTTCACTCGAAACTATTAACTCTTTATTTTTGAAAATGTTATTTAAAACAGACAATTGTGAACTCAGCGTTTTATTCAATATTATTATTTAAAATGTTACTCAAATACAGAAAATGTGTCAAATCAGAGTTTTACTTGAAATTAATAACTTTATAATATTTAAAATATCATTGAAAACAGACAATTGTACAATCAGCATTTCACTATCAGGTAATAACTTTGTAATTTAATTGTAAAATCAACCTCTTACTCAAAATTAATAACTACGTAATTTGGAAAATTGTAAAATCTGTGTTTACCTCAAAATTAATAATTTTGTTTTATTGCAAATATTCTTTGACATAGGTGAATTGTAACATCAGAGTTTTGTTCAAAATAAATAACTCTATCATTTGGAAACTGTGAAATCAGCGTTTCGCTCAAAATTAATAACTTTGTGTTATTGAAATGTTATTTATTATAGGAAAATTGTAACAGCAGAGTTTTTCTCAACATTAATAACTTGGTAACATTAAAAAATACCTTCATTCAAAATTTCTAAAAAGGCATCTTTTTTATATTAAATGTTAGTAGACGTTAATTCGATTAAAAAATCGCCAAATTAACAATTTGTTATAATTTGTTGTAACGACGCATAATTCAACTATTAGTTTTGCCGAAATATCAAGTATAGGCAATATTCTTCCTGACTATCATCGATCTGCGAGGGGAGGTGTTACGAGACATAACGGCCTAATTTTATTACTTTTACGACTTGGGAAAACCTTGCCGAAGAACTCGTCTTCAAATCCTGTGCGGAAGGTCAGTAACCAATACAAGGGTAATTACAGAATACGGTTTGACGGACGCGTTTGGGAAAGCAGCTTCCATAATTATATACGGGTCATATATAAGCAATAGAAAACTACTATCACATTATACAGTCGTAGAAAAACATCCTTTCCGGACATTCCAACGATTGAAAACAAAGGGCGAAAGACCGGAATAAACGACCAAAACCGTTCTGACTGGTAGTTTTCAAGAGGATTGACTCAAAACTGTTCTTTGATGTAATCGAACTATATACGACGCATAATGGAAAGGAAAATACTTCTTTGGGACAAAAATCCGCCGACTCCTTAAATCTCAACCGAACAAAGTATTTTTTTTTAATATTGAGAAAGGATGGTATTCTGATGGATTCATTATTTGACTTTATAAATGCAATTGTTTATATTTGTACTATCTACTTAGGCCTATTTATTGACTTTTCCTCCAAACAATACAGATTAGTAAAGTCACTTTTGTTGAATAGAAATTTTGATTACAGATGAAATTTCTCCATTTTTTCAATTGTTATAAACAAATTAATGAATAGAACTTATATCTGCTTTATTTTCGGAATTTCAATGTATTGCTCACAATTAATGAATATAACATATATCTGCTGTATTTTCGGAATTTGCATGCATTACTTACACAGATTTTCTTATTATTATTTTTAAGAATAATGCTGAATTGTAAAAGAGAACCAATAAATAATAATAGTTGACATTCTAAACAAGTTTTATGAACAAATTCTTTATTTGGCATTTTAATTCATGTGAAGAATGGAACTGAAGAGCATTATGATGAAATAAACGAATGAAGTCTTTATTTCATTAGCAAAAATAATCATTTTATTTGTTTTTACGCGAACTAATCGAATGGCATTTCGAATTACACTCAACGTAGTTGGACCGACATTTACACTATTCATCAATATTAAAATCAATATAAAAATTGGTTTAATAATGAACTGTTCTTGTCCTATGGCAAAGTATGATAGCAAAGGGTCATTGGCAATACATTTTTAGTTGGTTCCGCAAAAAATTTGGGCCCATTCGTGGCATAATAGTGAACATTTGAATTTGTTCATGAATTTTGTTTGAGTAACTAAGAATGGTTGATTTGAAAAAAATGACAACAAAGATTCATTAGCAACGTTCTCGGTTAATAACGCAAAAAAAAAATAGTCTATTCATTGTGACATAAGAAAACTGTGTATTTGTTTATAAAGATGGTTTGAGTAATTTTCCAGCAGCAGCTGCTAGTCTTTAATAATTGTAATGAGACATTATATTATCTTATATTTTATATAAAAACTGTATATATGAAGCAGCTAATCATTGCGACAGACTTTTGTCCACAAAAAGTGACCAACGTAAAACCAACGTAATATGTTTTGAGTCCGCCCTTTTAAGAACTACCAATCAGAACGGGTTTAGGGCGTTTTAAAAAGGAAAGGCAATTCAAATAGCTCATGTAAAAACAAATATAATTATTACTTTTACATAATTTCGCGTCAGCCCTTATATTACTTATATATACTTATATTAGTAAGTCTTTTTGTATCACGCCTTTAATTCATATTATAAATAATCGTTTGGAATCAATATAAATATTATAGAAATAATAAATCTGGATAAAAAATGTGGTATAAATATTTTATATATGTATACAAGCTACAAGAACTATACGAATAAATATGAAAACACTTTAAAGCAAGTTAAATTGTTTTAATGCCGTCCTTACCTTCTTGTATTTTTGATAATCCTTAGAAACTTTTTTACGGAACAAAACAGACGAAGCGAAAGTAAATGATAGTTTAGCCTTTCTAGCTTAATCGACGTTAAAACCCCAATAGGAGGTGAACTTTTAAATAAGAGTCTCAATGGCATTACCGCAAAACATGGCTTTCTGAGCAACGTGAACTGTACATTTAATATTAGCCAAATCGTTGCTTCCGATTGCAGCCCACACAGCATGATATATTGCTGCAAGATTTCTGCAAGGTTTCTTACAGATCGTGCAGAATATTGTGTGAAATATTCGTAAAATGTTATTTGAATATTTTTAAAATATTACAAGCAAGATTTAGAAATATTTCACAAAAACATATCAAAAATATTTTGACAACATTTTCAGGAATATTATCTGTATGGTTGCTGCAACTTTTATTAGAGATTGGAATAGAATATTTTCATACATTATTTCTGAAATCTTCAAACAATGGTTTAATATATGTTTTAAGCAACATTTGCAAAATATTTCATAAATGATTTAATGCAGTATTTATGCAATTTTTTTTACATTGTTTCTTCAAAATATTTTTGAACACGACAAGTAATATTTTAGTGTATTGTTTTTGCAATATTTCTACATCTTCAAATTATTTTTAAACATGACAAGTAATATTTTAGTGAATTGCTCCTGCAATGTTTTAGATTTACATCAGGAAAAATTTCATGGAAATAATTTCAAAACGTCTTTGAAACCGGTGTGCAACGTTATCAAAACGTTTCGCTGTAACATTGTAAAAATCCTTCATACATGATTTCGTGCAATATTTATGCAATTTGTTTACAATGTTTCTTGAAAATATTGTCGAACGAGGCAAGTAACATTTTAGTGCAATGTTTCTGCAATATTTCTGCAAGGTTTGTTGAAATTATTTTTAAACATAAAAAATAATATTTTAGTGGAATATTTCTACCATATTTTAGATTTACTTCAGGAAACATTTCATATAAATGATTTTGAAAGTCTTTGAAACTTATGTGCAAAATTATCAAAAGATTTCATTGTAACATTTCTTTGAAATCTTCACTGCAACATTTCATGCCGTGTGGGAATTAGACGGCGTGGTTCGTCAGCATTATGTTCCGTTGCTGAGGCTGATGTGTCATCCTAGAAATATAAAATTCATCTAAAATTACTAAACATTCAAAAATTTTACCAAAAATTTATTTGTTTTGGTAGATTTCTATGAAATTCTGTATAAGGGGTGTTTCACAGCACAGAACACAAATTTTGAGTCAAAATAAACAAATTCCACAATTTTACGCAGAATTCAAAGATTTTACCAAAAAATTAAGAATTTAATTTAATTGGTAGATTTCCATGAGAGTCCGTACGAGGAATGTTTTCGGAGCACAAAACACAAATGCAGGCTACATAGAGAAATATATTTTGAGGGTCATTTTAGCTATTCTAATTTTATTTCATTAATTTAAATTACAATAGTAACAAGAATATATCAATATACTCATGATTTTAGGTAACTATCGTTATAAATTAAGACAAATATATGAAGTGGTCGGATGACTGCTTGTTGCAACACCAGAAAATAAAGTAAAGAGGTACTTAGCGTGAAAAGTCAAAGCTTAAAGGTTCAAAATGTTATAGGCCAGTGGGCCTAAAATAATTCAACAACCACTGACTAAACAATTTAGCTGCGTCATTCCCCAACTCAAGTTTCCGGGCTTAACTTAAGTAAGAAATTTTCCACCCTAATCGTTAACATCTGTGTTGACAAAAACGAGCTTGCTTTCTCCCATCGAGTGAGTCATAACAAACACGGGCGATAGAAGACCCTGAACCGGCTAATAGCCGACAACTCTTTTGTCATAGTCACGTTCTCTTAAGTGACGCACCCAGCAGCTGGCCGGCGGGATTTTCGGATCACGTGCTTACGCCGTGATCGAAACAAGAGAAGGCCTAGGCAGTCACCTACGCCAGTGACGCTACTTTTCTCTTTCTCTCTCACTCCAACGCGCACGTAAACACAGGGGAGCTCAACGCAAGCGTCGTTGCCTCCGTGATTTTAAATACTATCAAAATACATTTAAAACATACTTTCTTCGCGAATGATTTTTCTTGGACATGTAATTTAGGATTAGAATACATGATATCATATTGCCATGTCAAATATTAACGAATAGTAATGATATTTTCGATTTTTCTCTCTCTTTCAAAATATCAGTATTTGGCCAACCTAGTATTAAACTTTAGAACCATAAGACTCTTTCGACGAAATATTATTCAAAAATATTAATTTGAAGTATTTTTAATGTTGAAATGAAGATTGTAAAATTACTGTACATGGCGCGTGGCGCGCGGGCTCGATGGAAGGAAGCACGGAGTACGGTGTCCCCACCGTCCCGTTGCGACTCCAGTTTGGGGAATCTCGGCCAATCAGCGGGCCAGCAGCCGCTCCCTTTTTCACTCTAGCTCTCGCCCCTCTCGCATATAAATTCCGGTGCTCCGGCAATACTCGACACTTGCGCTTTGTACAACGACTAGAGTGACTGGGATTGTGTGGTGCTCTCAGCCCCGCATCCATCGAAGGATCTCTTCCTTGTACAGAGAACAAGAATAAACCTTTTACCAGAGCAATACTTCCTTCCTTATCTCTCCCTCTAACTCCCTTCTCATCACAATATTTGTCGTCTCTCACTCTTTCTTTCATTCTCGTATTGTGGGCTTTCGTGGCCCCGGTACCTAGTTCTATGAACTTATCAAGTTTAGAATCAATCCTAAATGTTTTTTTAATGTTGAATTCACTCAAAATTCTTTTAACTTCAAGAGACAAACTACCATGAAAAGTTATAGAAACAATACCTTTAAAATCGAAATTATCATCTAGATGTAAATTAATTTGTTGTGGTAAAAGATCTTTAAGGTTTTTTACTTTATCACCAGTGTGTGTTTGAACAAACTCTTTTCGATAATAATTAAGAAACGAAATACCTTTTATAAAATTAATATTAGAGTTGTGAAAAGATTCGCGTGATAATTTAGACGATGTGTCACGAGATTTTTTATAATGGCTATTTTATGCTGAATACGATAGTTAGAAAAAAAGTTAATACATCTGCCTGAATAAGTATCTTTTCTCTACCAATCCGTGATAATAGTCTAATAGGTTTTTTACACAAAGTATAAAAAAACACAATGTTTCATTAAATCTAATAAACAACCTTTTGATTACACATGCAGACAGAGGTAACAGCACTGCTCTTCCCAATAATGAAACGTATACTAAGAAAATGCATCATTTATTAAATGATGTCACAACATATGAGGACTTAGTTGAAAATCCAGAAAAATAACTAAGTAAGAAAAGAAACTTTTAAATACTTGAACTCATGGCGAACCAGTGGTTATTTAGGTGAATATATATTTCGCCGTGATGTACTAACTCATGACACTAACATCCTTGGAATATATGGTTTACCCAAAATTCAAAAACCAAATTTTACATCACGAGCTGTTGTTTCCTTAATTGATACTCCCACTTACAAAATGACTAAGTTATTTAATAATATTCTTAAAGCAGATTTATTGGTACTTATAACTTATTGGTATTATTTGTATAATATTGGTACTTATTGGTATTTATTGGTAGTAGATGGATTCACATTCCAAGTTTTTCAGGTTTACCTTTGACTGAATTGAAAAATGGAATAAAGTTTTCAATGAGTCGAACAGTTTTTCAATTTGATAATAATTTTTACCGATAAGTACCTGGGACTCCAATGGGGACTTCCATTCCACCTGTATTAGCTGACTTTCTTATACAAGATTTAGAGTCAATTGTTATGAAAAATTTAGATTTTACCATTCACACATATTTTCGTTATTTAGATGACACTTTTATTATTTTACCCATTATGTAAAATCTCGTATACACAACGTTTAAATTATCACATAAATCTTTTCACAACTCTGATATTGATTTTATAAAAAATACTTTGTTTCTTAATAATCATCCAAAAAAGTTTCTTCGAACACACATTGATGATGAAGTAAAAAACCTTAAAGATCTTTTACCACACGAAATTAATTCATATCTAAATGATAATTTAGATTTTAAACGTATTTTTCCTATAAGTTTTCATGGTAGTTTGTCTTTTGAAGTTAAAAGAATTCTAAACTTGACAAGTTCATAAAACTAGGTCAAGATTCTCTTAAAAATTTTCAGCTTAGTATTGTTGTATATAAAATTGTTTGTTTAAATTGTGATAAATGATACGTAGGTGAGACTGGTAGATTGCTTTCCACTATAACTGAAAAAACATCACCATAATTTTAGACACAACCCGAAGAATCATAAAGTTACTGCAAAACATCAGGCTCAAACTGGTCATCAATTTGACCGGGAACATTTATTGGTTTTACACCATAAATCAAATGAGTTTGAAAGACTTGTAGCGGAAATGCTTTTGATTAGGAATGAGGGTGATAATTGTTTGAATGTAGTAACTGATCTAAATAATTATAGTCCATTATACAAAGTTATACTAGATTCTTTGATTCAAGATCCAAAGTTTTTTCCTTAAGCATATTCTTATCATTATTTCCCGTTTTTTCTTGCAATGGTGATTTTTATTTTATCGACAGTTTTTTCAATCTACTGAAAAAGTCTGGTTTTGTTTCTTATCCTGTTCTGCACTGCAGCCCTTTACTTGTGATGATAGAAAAGTGCAAATATTTTACATACCTTAGTCTTCCTAAAACTAAAATGTTTGGGTTTTTTAATAACTACAAATTAACCCTATCTTTCGGTTTATTATTTATAAAAACATAAATTTGAAAACTTCTCAAATCAAAATAAACAAACAAACTCAACTCTCAACTTGAAACAACTGCGAGATAGTCGCAGAAATGATAATTTCGACAGACTAATTTTTCGCAATTTTTCGATTATCTACAATTGGTTATCTACTGCCGCAAAATGTAATGTCAAATAAAAAGTCCTTAAATATTTATAAATAATAAAAAAGAACGCTTTGTGTTCTTTTTTAATAAATATTGTTTAATATTAAATTAATAATAAATATTATAATATAATATAATAATATCCAAGGAGAAAGAAAAGGAGGAAAGGTATCAAGACCTTAAAAGGGAGCTGCAACGACTGTACCCAAAATATTCGGTAAAAGTAATTGTCCTTGTGACAGGTGCTCTCGGAGGTGCGAAACTACCACTGGTTCGTAACCTGTAAGCCATACCGGATACCAACATAGCGCCCGGCATCGGACATCTGTACGCAGCCTGATAGTGAGATGCATTATAAAGCTTATGCACTTGCGAGGGACAAGATTTGTCATAACAGCTGGAAACGACAAGTAACTACCAGCTATATCACGTATAAGAGGGGGGTCTTCCAAGAAGACTCTCTAAGTCCGATACTTTTCTGCATCTCCCTCTTGCCTCTATCTATTCACAGCTGAAAATTCCTGTGCGGGAACCTCGGAGGATCCTGTACATTGCCCTGTAGACGAACCTGCACATGTAATCTTGACGGTTCCTGTGCCTGACCCTCATTCGAAGGAACCTTTCAATGATCCTGTACAGGTTCCTGTACAGGTCCCTTCGCAAAGAAAATTGAGGCGCAGGTTCCTGTAGAGAAGCGTCTATAGGATCCCTTACAAAAAGCTATCAAAGAAACCTTCGGAAGGATCCTGTACAGAAACACGTATATACACAGAAAGCCATCGTAAAAACTTACGTCGCCTATAGCTATAAAGTTGCCTTCCTTTTATTCCCTTGAAGATTCAACCCGCCATTGAGAGAGCCAAGCCACTATCGAGCCCTCGCGGATTAGTTCCTACGGAGGTTCATGTATAGGATCCTGAACATGTTCCTGTACATTAACCCACACCTCAATTGACTCGGTGAAGAAACCTGTATAGGATCATCCAAAGGTTAGCTTGTGTACAGATTCCTTTTCAGGATCATATAGAGTTTCCTTCACCAAATACCTGTACAGGCACCCTCAAGATTGCCTCCACAGTTTCCTGTGCAGTTTCGTGTACAGGGACATGTGCAGGATCCCCCGAGGTTCCTGTACAGGAATATATATTATGCATGGACGACCTCAAACTCTTTGCTTCTTCAAAAGAAGACCTTAACATCCTTGTGGCGGCGGTAAATAGGTACTCTAAAGCGATTGGAATTAGCTTTGGACTGGACAAGTGTGCCTGCGCCCACCTACACCAAGGAAGACTAGAAACTACATCAAAGCGTGACGATCAGAATGATCAACTCATAAGCGGAAGTCCCATTCAACTTCTTGGTAATGGAGAAAAATATACATATCTTAGAATACCGAAAGCGGAAACCCAAAATGTGCGTGTTTCAAAAATGGTCCTTGAAAGAAGTTATCGTCAAATTTTCAGAAAAATTGGGGCTTCTGAATTATCTGGGAAGAATAAGGTCCAGGCGACCAATATTCTGGCCGTTCCTAAACTGTTTTACACGTTTGGTGCAGTAAAGTGGAACGTCGATGCGTTGAAGCAACTTGACCAAAGCACACGCAAGACGATGACAATCCATCAAAGTCATCATCCTAGATCTTCTGTACCTCGAATATACCTTCCTTAAGATAAAGAAGGTAGAGGCTTGCTAAGCTTGGAGTGTCTTCGTCGAAGAACGGTTCTGGCTACAGCCTGCTCAGTTCAAAATAGCACAGATTCTCTTATGCAACTCGTATATCAACATGAAGTCGCCAATGCTGCGGCGTTTCCATACCGTGCCGCAGATAGGGCCGCAGAGGAGCTTAGCCTCCCATTTGATTCCAGCAAAACTACACACGGCCTAGCATCAACAACACCTTTGGTGCTTTAAAGTCGTGTACAGGAACCAGAAGATTCTTTTCTACTAACAGAACATGCTGACAAGCCCCTTCATGGTAAATTCTACGGCATCATATGTAGAGAAGAGCTCTCGATAGGTCTGTGCAACATGTTTCTTAAGTTTGCTGGATTGAGATCGGAGACTGAGGGATTTCTTGTTGCCTGTCAAGACGGCGTTATAGACACCTTAGTTCACCGCGAGCGCATAATGAATGTACCTGCAGGCGATACCAACTGCCGAGCGTGCAAGAAAGAGCCACAAACACTTGGACACGTTCTCAGTGGATGCTGAAAGTATGTATGCTACGGGTACATAGGGAGACACAATGCGGCTCGAAAAGTGTTATATTACCATCTTGGGCACTTCTATGGTGTTGACCCATTGCTCTTCTTGCCATATGCCTATGGGGAACACGTGTCCGTTGTGGAGAATGATCAGTGTAAGATCAACTGTAATTCCTCATTCTCCACCACTCAGCGTATCAGTGCTGCAAAGCCTGATATTGTCTTCCAAGATCTGAAGACGAAGATCATTTATGTGATTGAATTCTCGGCACCAGTCGAATGGTAATATCATGGAAAAGGAGAAAGAAAAACGGGCGAAATGTCAAGCACTTCTTTTCGAGCTGAGCAGACTGTACCAAGGCTTCGAAGTCCATCTTGTAGTTCTCATAATCGACTGTCTTGATGGTATGGAAGCTTCAATACTTAGCCAACTCAACAAAATCCCGGCTTGCCAGCGTCAGGCTCAGTCCATCGCGAGCCGGATACAAAAGGCTGTTTTTCTAGGATCACTTCATCTGCTCCGCCGAGACTACTCCTCATAACATTCTACAAAGATTGGTATTATATCGCCTCGGATTTTAAGTGTTATTAAAACGCTCTATACATCTATTAAAAATTGTTCATCACATCGTATAACCAGAACTTTCTGATTTCCACTAAACTGTCTTTCATATCCGCTACTCTTGAGTTAGTTCCGTAAATTTGATAAAACTTGTTTTATCCATGTAGTCAGCGATTTATACCCAAGAACTGGGTGTGATTAATGCAAGCTAGGAACTAAGGAACTAAATCTTACCACTCTGTTTCATGTAGTCAACAATTCATTTCATTTTACCCATATTCGAAATAAAACTTTCAATGTAAAATGCAAATACAAAATATAATTATAAAATATAATATGAAAGAATCCGTTGTTATTTATTGCAACTACAAAATGCTATGAAAGATAATAAGCAACTAAAAACATATTTTAGAAAAAAAGCATAATCTGAAAAAAATTAAGTTCTAATATAATAGTAGCAGCTTGCTGCACATCTCATTTCGACTGTTGTTGAAAATCCTCAAAACTTGGTATATACTTTTGTTTTACTATTTTCATCCACTTTTCCAAACTAACAATGACCATAATTAAATTTTTCTTGTTGACTCTGATATAGGGAATTTTTGATTGTTTTAAAATCAGCAAGAAAAAATATGAAAAAGTTGAAAGCTGAAAAAATGGGGACCGTTTACCTGAAAATAATTTTTTCTCTAGAACATATGCTAGGTCCAACGAGTTTTTCGAACAACATACATTTTTCTTCCGAAAAATTTGTTAATCCAAAACACTCAAAACTATAACAGAAACTTTTTGCAGATTTCTGTTTGACTAAAAAATATTTTATTTTATAAGAGATAACATAAAAACAATGTTATTTAAACTTTTTAAACTCGCCTACTCATAAAATATACAAAACCGAAAAATTCCTAATAAATAGGGGCACATATATATTTATCCCTTGACTCCGTGATGCTTTACCAAGATTTCGAAATGAAAGTCCAAGCCGTCGATAGATGAATTGGTTAGTGCGTGTGGCAAAGCGAGATTCAAATTTATCGTTCGCTGGTTTTTCGATACACAGACAGGTAGGCAGGGTTCCAATCCTCAGCGACTGAGATTGGTTAAATGGTTTAAGCGGGCGATTATAAATGAAAAGAAGTGATCTTGCGAAATCCCCGATGTCACAGTCAAAAAGACAAATATAATTATCTTCATTAGTTTGAAAAAAGTGGATGAAAATAGTAAAATAAAGGTATACACGAATTTCAGTATTATAAATATATATTATCATATATTAATTCTTTGAATAATGATATTGTAATTTAAGGGTGTTGGTTATATCCGACTCTGAATTTTTTTGTATAGGTATGGTACTGACTCAACATATATTTTCCTCCAAGTATTTGAGAACGAAAGAAAGAAAACTTATCAAATATCCGGGGTTTTGCGAGATCCTCGGATTAATAAAATTTAGAGAAATTAACCCTTTTGCTGAGAAAATAATTATTTTACGGAAAATATCAGTTCTCCGAAAGGGGTAAATCTGCGGATAATAGACTACAGAATTTGAACGGCGAGAGCCGTTCGCTAATTTATGTTTTAACTAACAATTCTGACATCATTGAAGCATTCTCAGACGTCATCGTGCATCCGAAGACCCACGAGTTGATGATGGCGAACCCACATTTTGCGATCTACGTCGTGAAATCGAGAAAAAACGGTAGAAAATTGGCTGTCCTGTGTGTGCGACGCCATGAAACTGTAGTTGTAATCAGCAAACATTGCCACGCAAGGAAACGGGGCGCCCTTCCTTATCGAATGCGAGTCAAGGCTTCGAGCAAAGATATTATAAACCTAGATGTGGTACGGGGTGTCAGAGTGGTGTAACTATATATATAGGACATCACATTTTTCTGCCATATCGAGGTGATGCTCTCACCATACTATGAAGTCGAGCGCTGTTTTTTGCGTTCTTCGTAAAATATGACGGTAAAACAGTAGACAGATTTTTTACTGAACCGAATTTAAGAATATATAGAGTTTTTTGAAGATCTGAAGCTTGAGACAGGTTTTTTGTACATAGTTTTTTTTTAATTACAAAAAACATTCTGGAAAATGGAATTTTTAATTTTAAAAAATAAATAAAAATAAATTTCTAGATAAATCAGTGCTAAAAAATAATTTAATGATTGAAGTTAAAAAAAATTATTGTTTGAAAATGTACATAGAATTTTTTAGAAATTACAAAAAATGTTCTTAAAAATCGAATCCTTAATTAAAAAGTAAATAAAAAGAAACTTCGAGATAAATTAGTGCTGATTTGAATCCTCTAAAGATTGTTTGGAAAATTTTATTAGATTTGAAGACAATTGAGGGCAAAATTTATTTTCCGTCTTTGGCGCACGTGTTTTTACATTAATCTGTTTATACAGGTTTTGTAAAATTATTTTCATTTCACATTTAAACAATAATTGAGTAAAACTTTAAATATTAAACGAAGATTTCTGTGATAAAAATATTTTATCACGGTATTTTTGATAAATAAATATTATTTATTGAAAAAAACTTTTTTAATTATTTAAATTTTACAATTTTATAATTAAGGAATATTCCAGGTCGGACATTTTATAATTGGGCAATTTTATATCATGAATTTTATTATTCGGTGATATTATAAACTCATCGGGAATTTTATTGAACGGGAATTTTACAGTATCAAGAATTTTATTTTTTGGGATTTTTTAGTCGTCCCTAGAAGTACAGCAAATTTTCAGAATTTGGAATTTGCTATTTCATATAATTATTTTTACTTTCTCATTCATGAGAGTGTAATGTAATCGTCCAAATTTGCGATCTCTGGTTTTTTACGGATCTTTACGTTTTGGCACTCACAGATTCCGAAAATCATACAATTTTGTCGGTGTCTTGTTGTCTGTATGTATGTCTGTACGTATGGTTACCTGAATGTTGTAGCCACGCTAACTTTTGAAGGATTTGTCGAATCGAGTCAACCTTTGATAAACTTCTTAAGGGTCCCAAAAAAACATACCAATTTCTCATATTCCGTTTTATTTTGTTTACATGGTTATACTTTTCAAATCCAATCGTCTGTATAACCTAGCTGTTGAGCGCGAAGCGCGAGTATCGCAATGAGAATGTAATCGTCAAGGCCGTAGGTGCTTTGAGAACCCTCTTCACAGTCAAATTGAAAAAACATGTTTAATTTCACTTTATGATTGTAGTTTATGAGGGGTTTGAATCACAGTTTCTGATTTGCGCGCTCAAACTGGGCGTATTTTCAGGGCAGCTGAGAATAAAAATTAGTGCAAAGTAATGAGTTAATATTAAAGTCATCATGAAAAATAAAAATTGTATATTATTTTGCAATATTTGAAAAAGCAAGACCAGATCGCGGTACAGATATAATATACATTAGACATAATAGTGTTAAACATAATGTAGAAAAGTTCAAACTTTGGACAAAATCGAGTGCGAAGCACGAGGTAAGTGATAGAATGTGTTTGTTAAAGCCGAACGAGCTTTAAAAAAAGAGAAGTCACAATCATCAAGTTACAGTTGTTAACGCTTTGACTTTCAATTTTAAAAGGTTTGTGCACAAATGTGTGGAAAATACAAAGACCGAGCGCATAGCGCACCCTAGGCGCGCTCAAACTTTCGAGCGAAGCGAGCCGCGCGCGTGGCGCGCAATCAGAATGTGCCCGCGCAGCGGGCATATTTTTTTTCTAGTTTTCCGTCTCTGATTTCTTATTTCATGCGAATCCAACACATAGCTCGCTTCCCAGTATTGGTTAATATTTGGACATAGGTATGAGCAGGTCTCGAAAGTTTCATTGCATTTGGTCTATTCTTTCCAATTGTCTCGATGTCGACAAAATGCCATGTTATGTTTTGCGAGATAAAGCGTCATTTCTAAAAGTTGTCAAACAATTGTTTTTTCTTAGTTACTTTCTCATTTTTTTTTCAATGATTTCTGGCAATATAGGAATGGAAATTTCTTTGCGTTCCTTGGAACATATTTCTGCACAGTAAAAAGTAAAACTTCAATTCTGCTAACATATCGCACGGAAAATCAGCATCAGTTGGAAATCTTAATGTCCGCTCGCTTTGCGGAAGAAAAGTCTGTCATGTTTTGTTCGTAAAGTCAGATGTATAATGCGGAGATTCAGTAAACTCACGACGGACAGTCTGCCGATCGAGATGACTTTACGTCTGAAGCACGCAAACAAAATTCGAGCTTAAGTGCAGCGCCGTAACAGAGCTAACAGAATTGAATTAGAAAATTACGTTCTACAATTATCAATATATTATCAATACATGCGATAAAAATTCATATAATTTTTGCTGAAAGAGTTCTTATGGCTCGACAGCTCGATTGTTTTTACCCGCACTCCAAAACTTCCAGTCATTTCTGTTTCGCGTTAACGAGAATAACCTGTATTTCAGAATTAACATCATTTCACGTAGCGCCACTATCCGTATTTCTGTGCAAAATAAAAATAAATACTTCTTCGCGCATCGCACTCTCGCACACACGCCGTCATGCGCATGAAGTATTTGGGAGAGTTTCGCCCGCATGAAGTGAAACTCATCTCCGTTCTGATCTACTTTCTTCTATTTCATACTGACTATGAAAGATTTGGATTAGTCATGCGGGTTTTAAATTCGTTTTCGACCTTAAAACCCGTTTCCGCCGAGAACGCCACTCGCGGTACCCCGGTCTTTGAGAGTTTGTAGCCGACGTTAAATACGTCAAAATAAAATGAGATAGTCATATTCTAAAAGTTTAAGATCTGCTCTTTCCGATGGTGGCCATCAACATTGTTAAAAAAAGTTTTTACTATTGCAAAATGCAGTTTTGAAAAAAGAAACATGAATTTTTCACCTTTTTTTTTTTGTTGAAATCGAGTTTTCAAAAGGTTTCCCAAGTGCAATCGACTCGGAACCTCAGTACACGATGGAATCATGACACAAGCAGTAGCATGAACTTTATAAGTGTGATTGACTCCAAAGAAGTATCTGTTTTATCTACAGCAGTTGGTGTTACACCTATAAAACCGATGAAAAGCTATTCACGAACTGCCAAAGATAAAACGGAAATAGGATTTCCGTTTGCATTCTCATTATACAACAAATTTATGGAAGGCGTAGACTTGCACGATTTTCGATGTAAAAAAGCTTCCTCAACCATAAGCTCAAAAAAATGGACATTTAAAAATTTGTTACGTATCATTGAAGCTTCATTCACAAATGCTTTAACACTTTGGAACATTTGCAATAACGACAAAACTACACATGTAACAACAAAATATTTATGTAAAGAAATCAGTAGAGTGTATTTGTCGAATTCTAAATTGGGTGATTTCCAATCTCACAAGTATGAAACTAGAACTAGAGCATCATGTAATTACGAGGGGTGTCGTCAAAGAAGTAGCATATTTTGCACTGATTGCGACAAGTGCTATTGCTTGCACTGTTTTTCTCGTTTGCATCGTGTGCAATAATTTTTTTTCGCTTAAATGATCATAAATGATAAAAAAAAATATATATATAAAAATCACTAAAATGTAAAAAAAGAGACTATCTATATTCGTCGATCTCCACGATGGTGATAGTTGGGCAACGTAAACTTCGTTTACGGTGCACAGGCAAAGGATGCACTTTGATACCACTTTGATACAAATAAGACGAGAATTTTCACTAGGAATGCACATTAGCAAAAAATGTATAAGAATAAAATGTTCGTAGAATCGACCATAGAATGAATGGAATTTTTTTATATTTTTTTCAGCAACTTTTGAATTTTGCAAAAAATTTACCTTTTGCAAAAATAAATTTTTTCTTTTAAACGTTCTGGAAAAATTCGCGTGCATTCCTTGAGTAATTCTGAGAACTTTTTCTCTCCAGACAATTTTTCCATGACCCCATAGTTATTGAGTAAAAAATTCATAAACATATTGACAAAAATTTTGCAATCAAGACACCGTTTTGAAAACCCCCAGGTGAAAAATCGATCCGCGAACCATAAGTCCCCAATATTTAAACAATAATTTCACCGGATACTAAGGTTCTGAGTCGATTCCACTTGGGAAACCTTTTGAAAACTCGATTTAAAAAAAAAAATGGGTGAAAAATTCATGTTTTTTTTCAAAACTGTATTTTGCAATAGTAAAATTTTTTTTCAACAATGTTGATGGCCACCATCGAAAAGAGCAGATTTTAAACTTTTAGAATATGACTCTCTCATTTTATTTTGACGTTTTTAACGTCAGCTACAAACTCTCAAAGACCGGGGTACCGCGAGTGGCGTTCTCGGCGGAAACGGTTTAAATCACTATCAGCTAAGGCAGACTGACTTTACATTCACCTCAATATCATAAATTAAATTACATGATGAATTTAAGGCCATCCTGAAAGTAAGTTCAATTAAATTTTAAGGTTTACTTTTTACTGTGTGACTTCGCAAATAACATGCAAGAAGTGCATAAGACCTTATCTAATGACAGAATATTGCAGCCATTTTCGTTTCTCTGTAGTCCCATCAGGACAATTCCTGGAGTACCAACCACCAGGAGTATACTGAAATTGTGAGGGCAAAACAAGTTGTGCGGAGTTTTCGTGATTTGTTTGGTTTTCCTTCTCTTGTCTCGTGGTTTTTTTTTTTTTTTTTTTTTTTTCTTTGGCGCTTCAGGAGTGCTCGAATTGAAACATTCCTAGTGATTCTCCTGGTGAAATATGGAATCCTCAATTACGGCAAATTTAAACAGCAACCAAAATGAGTAGTTTCTTTATACTAATAGTGTTTGTGCATATGGTAAATGTAAACTACCTATTACGCATGACACAGGGTATGTTAAATATAAGGGGTGTATTACTTGATATCATACAGAATGTGCTTCCAAAATCAAATGTAACTCTAAAGGCCACTTTAAGCGCTGTTGTGGATCCAGATCTAACTCTCCTGTTAATGAAGAAAGAGACAATGAAATTGTAGTTAGCACTAACGCACTCAAATCCATGTTTAATGACATGCAAAAAGAGCTCATGACGGAATATAAGAAGCGGCACACTGAACTTAAAATCGACCTTGCTAAAACTTGTGTCTCGGTCGACAATTTATCCACCAAAATTGACAATGTTTCATCCAACGTATCACATGTGGATATTCGATTGACGGAACTTGAGGAGAAAGTCATGGCGCATGAGAAACCTGTGGAGAAAAGAATAAATGATATTGCTGATAAGGTAAACAGCAACCCCAACCCAACTCCGGAATGTTCATGCCAAGATTCAAATGATGTGGAATCCTTTATTAAGAAGATTAACCAGCGTAACTCACATAAGTAAACATCCTAATTTTTAACATGCCGGAATCCGAGGTTGAAGGAGATGTTTCTCCAGAAAGCAAGGATGTTATTCAAGTTATTGACTTTCTAAAATCAATTGTACCAACACTTTCGATATCTACTAACACTATACGTGCCTTCCGTATTGGACAGATGTCACATGCACTATTGCGACCGATGAAGGTCAGATTTCGTACCGATGCAATTGCCCTGGACGTGATTCGCTTATACCTCATGCTGAAGGAAACGAAGTCTGCTCCGAAGGTTGTAAAGAATTATTGGGCCTCCCGATATCATACACTCTTGCAGCAACTCAATTTCGAAGAACAAAAGAGGATATCAGAAGAACGCCTAGCCAGAGGAGAGAAAGATCTTCGAACAGCATGCAGAAACGATATTCCTGTCATAGTTTCCAAAAGGACATCTCCAGTTACGAAAACTTAACGACGTCCAGGTTTGCAGTTGGTTTATATTACCAGAATGTTAGGGGTTTAAATAGTAAGTTGTCTATTTTAACTACCTCTGTTGATGTTTCGGATTATAATATATTAACTTTCACCGACACATGGTTGAACTCATCTGTTCATGATGCGGAAGTTCTTGATTGTAATACTTTCCAAGTTTTTAGGGATGAAAGACTCGATAGACCAGGTGCGGGTGTCCTCCTTGCAATGAAAAAAATATTTAGTTGTTATAGAATTAATTTATCTTCTGTCATTCATGCAGTTCCATCTATAAACATAGTTGGTGCAAAAATCTATTCCTCAATATTTTCAATAATAATTATTATCATTCACATCCCCCAAGCATACCGATCATTATTCTGAGAGACTTCAATGTTCCCCACTTTAAAAATCATGTTACATATAATTAATTTGATAGTAAATCAGCATTGTTTACAGCATTTTGTGAATTTTTTGAACTAAGGCAATTTAATTGTATTGAAAACTGTAATCAACGTTATTTAGATCTATTATTTTCAAACATCGAACTCTTTGTTAGTAAAGCTAATGATATGATTCTGCCTGAGGATATGTACCACCCCTCTCTAAAAGTAGATTTTTACATGCATAAAGATCGAACCACAAGAAATTTCAGTAACAATACAAAATCTTCAAGGTATAACTTTGAACGTGCTGATTATGTTCAATTCTACCATGGTCTCATTGATACTGAGTGGTCACTAGGGTGGTCCTTATTTTTCGATTTTCGATTCTTCTTGGTCTCAACCCCATATTTTGTTCCAATGACAAAAAAAAATCATCTCCACCAAATTTTAGCGAAATCGGTTAATATTAACACGTGCCTCAAAGCACTTGAGGTTTCTCATGCAATTAACATGGGGAAAAGTAGCGTCCAACTTCAAATGCATGTATTTTTTTACACTTCACCGGAATCCTTTGGCTCTGTACAATTGTGATCATCAGGCTATGTTAAAAAAAGACATCTAAACGAAAATTTTTTTTTCACAAATTTACAAAATGGCGGCAGATTCATGTATTAAAAAGCAGCTGATGACAATGAAAACTCAAAATTTTGAAAAAATTCAGGATGGCCGCCAATTTTTTTTTACACATTATCTTTTTTTTCTCGATAACGTCTTTTCAGGTATCAATTTAAAGACTACATTATTGCAAAGAAACATATTTCAGGATGTAAGAAAGGCAAAATTTTGAAAAAATCAAAATGGCGCCTTATGAAATACGCTAAAACTCGTCTTTTTTAAACTTTTTGTCCTAAAATCTACAAATTTTGAGGAAAAATCAATTATATTGTTACCAAGCTTATGGTTGGAAGTACGTCTCGAGATTTTCACTAATGTAAAAATGGGTGCTTTATTACTATTTTCAAAAAGTTACGTAATATTTATGAATTCAAACAAAATATGAAATATATAATCAGAAATTAAGAACACATTATACATTAGATTAAGAATAAATTTTCAACTTGCATTAAGAAATTAGATTCCCAGTATAATTGCAGTTTTACGAACTTTTCAACAAAGTGGTTTTCTTCTCATTCGGGAAGCGACGGCGATAATCACTTATGACTTGTAGTGAATACTGCTTCTGTTCTTTGCTCTTTGTTAACAATTTGTTATAATCGGTCAATAATTTGACACCCTTCTCTGCTGTGTCCTTCACAACCTTCAGATTTTTTAACTTCTGCAGACTTTGAAGGTAATCTTCGAGCATTGGCCAGTCCTATGGATCTTGGCTAAGAAAGGAACTTAGAATCCCGAACCGTTCAAAGAAATTCATAGCCTTGACTAAAACCAATTCTTTAGTCCCTTTTATTACGAACTCTGGAAGATCCTTCGGTTGAATTATCAATCGTATACAATCTCCAAAGGAAGAATCAGATTTCAGACTTTCAACCAATTTCAGTTTGGTTGCAGCAGGTACTTTTGAATCGAAGAAAGACAACCCTACCGTTTCTGATGTCAAGTACCAGAGATGAGCACAAAAATTTTTTACAGCTACGCGGGATATATCGCAATCTATTTTCTCATATGCAGAGAGATTTCTTAGAAACTCAAGAAGACGATAAGGCGTTTGTGAAGCGTTAGACGCGCAGAACCAAGCCTGAAGGTACAAACGTATGATGAAAATACAAACATCCTGACAGGCTGTCTTCTCAATTGCTGTTAGTTGGAGTTCGTCACGAAAAAGAAACATCTTGATACAATAAATCGCTTTGGCTATCCATCTTGCCTGTTGCATAGCTCCAGGGTGACGAAAATTTATGCCGCGCGGTGGAGTACCTTCCAGAAAGATGATTGTCAACTCAAGTAGCTCTCTATAATCTTCTCTGCGATGATGTTCCACCAGAGATTTCAGTGCAAGGTGCATAACCTTCGCCTTGACATCCTTGAGTGTCGTACGAACGTAATCATTTTGTATTCCAGGTCTAAAGAGAGCTTTGTCCAAGCCAGCGCATGACTCCTGGAAACGTTTGAACAGTGGTACCGTTTGTGCTGAGGACGTTCTAAACTTCACTTTGAAGACGCTTCTTAGGACTATCTGATAAATGTGATGCCTGCAAATGGAGTGAGAAAGATCACGCCACAGTTGCTGTTCCAACAAAATGCAAGCACCATTCAGCCGTCCAGTATTTGATGCAGTCGAATCACAGCAGAGAGCCTGAACTTTCCCGTCTAAATTCCATTCCTTGAAAGTTTCATATACGACATTAGCTTGTTCTTTACCTGTTCCTGTAGGCAATTTTGGAATACAAAGAAGTTTTTCACCATCTTTATAGGTTACTATAATTGATAATCTGGCAACAGTTTTATTCTCTGTTAACCCTGGAAGTATCTTTCAATCCCAGTGAACAGTACATAACTGAAAGTCAGTATTTAATACCTGACTTTTAACTTTCAAAGCATGTTTTTGACGGATGCGTTCACGACATTGGTGTAGCGAGTATCTGTTTATTACGAGATCATTGCAATTATGTTCTAACGCTTCAGCAGTTGAGATAAAAATATGCACTGCATCCCTATCGCTCACTTTGTATTTGTCGAATGCTGCTAGATGTTTCTCAGTAAAAATAACCTATCTTGTTCTCCTCTTCATTTGAGAAGATCCTGGTGCAGATTCGTCAGTAAGTGGTGCATTTGTTGATTTTTCACTACTACTTCTGTCACTGTTGCCGCTGATACTGTATTCAGACATCAGCTCCACAAAATGTGCTTAAAATTAAATCCTTCATTACATAATATGTAAAACATTTCTAAATTATGTGCCTGAATTTTTAAAAATTTATATTATTCAGCGATTAGAAATCTATAAGAAATCCGTCCCTTTGGTCTTCGTAGATTAATAAGAACCAAGACGAAAATGAGGTATTTTCTGTAGATTATATTGAAAGCAATATTTCTCTTGTCTAAATTGTGAAGTAATAGATTTTTTCTGCGCGCGCACTCTCTCATTACTCACCGGTTTTCTAGAATGACAGATTCACTCTCAAGGTTATTTCAAAGAAATTGTCAACAAAGGATAATTTTCACAAAATGTTACTCATTAATTCGAATTCAGCGTTCGAAAATCTACGGAGAATACCTATTCATAGTTATGGTACCTTAGTAAGCTGACTGTCTAGAATTTTGGAAAACGCACTTCCAGGCTCAGTCGTAGGTCAGTTAACCTTTTTCTGTTAAGCTTAAAGTACTTATTTTAGAATACAGGTCAATATCCGGAGAGTTTCTAAGGTATAAATTATCGTTTAGACGCGCCTACATGAGCTCTCCGGTGGCCTGGCCCTATAGACAGATGTCCGAATACCTTTAATTGCTTTATTAATAGTAATCCTAGCATTCGTCACTTTCGTCCTCGAAGTTTTTTCCTAATACTTGGGAACATTTCTCTGTACCATGAATTTTAAGTTTTGTGAAGCACATTTTCTTTCCGAAAAGGTACTTCATATTTTATATAAATTTATAAACATTGCGTAACTTTTTGAAAACAGTAATAAAGTACCCATTTTTACATAAGTGAAACTTTCGAGACCTACTTCCAACCATAAGCTTTGTAACAATATAATTGATTTTTCCTCCAAATTTGTAGATTTTGGAAGGAAAAGCTTACAAAAGACGAGTTTTAAAGTATTTCATAAGGCACCAATTTGAATTTTTTCAAAATTTTGAGTTTTCGTAATCAACAAGTGCTTTCTAATAAATGAATATGCCTTTTGTATAATTTTGACGAGATTTGAAGTTGGACGCTACTTTTCCCCATGTTTATTGCATAAGAAACTTTAAGCGCTTTAAGGCGCATGCTAATATTAACCGATTTCGCTAAAATTTGGTCGAGATCATTTCCTTAATCATTGGAACAAAGTAGGGGGTTGAGACCTAGAAGAATCGAAAAAAAACCCACCAAGGATAAATAAGGACCACCCTAGTGGTCACCTATATTTACATGCGAAACGCCCAACCAAGCATGCTCTTTTCTCTATACTTATATATAATAAAAAAACTAAAGGTTAACAACCACCGCAGGGTCCCACTGGGAGCAACTGTCATCTAAAAAATGACATCGGCTCCCAGTAGTAGTTTTTGTTTTTAAAATTAGAAAATTTTTTTTAATATAAAATTTTATTTCATAAACAATCGAATTTCTCGAAATTATCCTTGAAATAATTTTGGATGAAATAAAGAAACGAGTTTCAAAATAACTTGTGGAAGGCAATTCTTGACCGATTTTGGATTTATTTTTTTTTTTTTTATATAGGCTTTTAGTTTCGAAGAGATTCATGTTGCCTGATTTTTCAATACTTGTCTGTTTCAATATTTATGGCTATGCCATAAATTTCCGTGGACAATTTTTTCCTATGTTCAGCATGGAAATTTTTGAAATCTTTTCCGGATTTTCAAAAAATCGTAGGAAAAATTTGAGTTTTAAGACAAAAATAAATTTTCATTAAATTCTTGGAAAATTTTTAAATGTTTTTTTTTCTCACAATTGTTAAGAGAATTTTTAGAAAGTTTTCAGAACAAATTCTGACGTATAAATTATGTTTTTAGCTCAAAATTGCTTAAAATTATATAATATGAAAAAATGTATTCTCAGGAGTTCGAATATTTTAAGTTCAATGACCGTGATCAATTCTTTCTCTATTGTTCAATCTTTATTTGCAGTGAAAACGTTTTTTTCCCCAACATATGATGACAAATATATTAAAAAATAATATATATATATATATACATACATATAATTAGTAAATACAAAATTCATATGAGATACATAATTTTTCAGCATATTTGAAACAATTGGAAATATGTGAAAATTCAACTTTTTGGTTGAAAGTTTATGTATTTTATTAAAACTTTATCTTTTTCGCTGAAAAATTAATCTTCTTGGTTAAAAATTTTAATCAAAATTAATTTTTCAACTGAAAGTTCAACTTTTCCATTTTTGTTGAAAATTCGTCCTTTCCTTTGAGAATTCATTTTTATAAGATGTATATTCAACTATCTTGTTGAAAATTTAATTATTATCTTGAAAATTCAAACATTTTAGCAGAAATTTCATCTTTCTTGGAGAAAAATGCAATTTGATTGAAAATTCAATAACTTCGTTAAAAAGTCATCCGTTTTGGTTGAAAATTCGTCTTTTTGGATTAAAAATTCAATTATCTTCGTAGAAAATATACTTATTGTTCAAAACTCATATAATACTGATATTGAAAAGTCAAACTGAAATCTTTTTTGGTTGATAATTCATATATTTTTTGTTGTTGAAAATTTGTCTTTTTTATTTAAAAATTCATCTGTTCCAGTAGAAACTTCATCTTCGTTAAAAAATATTTGGTGGCCCCAACAAGGACCTATTGTAAAATATTTTCTATATGTTTAAGATCTATAAACCTATAAACAAATGTCCGGTGTCAACGTTTAAAGGCATAAAGATAAAGTCGTGTTTTTATTAAATTTTTTAACTTATTATCAACTGTTCAGTTAAAGCGAACCAATAATTATTTTTAATTTAACATAAATAACTGTTTAAACACGTTATTATGATTCATCACAATATTCTCTTAGAATAATGCTAGAAAGTTGCAGTTTTTTCTATAATTTTTCATCCACTTTTCGATTAGTGTTAGGTAATAATGGATGAAATTTAACAAACGTAATTGTTTAAATAAACAATTATTGTTCGTTGTTTTTATTACTGCTTGTTAGTTGCGGTTTTTTCTGAAATGTTGAACTTTTTATTCACTTTTCACATTTGCATTAATTATTACCTCACTGTAAGTACAAAGTGGACTATAAGTTGAAAATTTCAGGAAAAAACCGCAGCTATCTAGCATAACTATAGGAGAAGATAGTCATAAACAATAACAATTTGTTAAAAAACATTAGATTTGTAAATTGTATCCATTATTACCTCATACTAATTGAAAAGTGGCAAAAATGTTGAATATTTCATCAAAAACCACAACTTTCTAGCATTATTCAAAGTAATATTATTAGAAATAATACTACATTGTTTAAACAAATATTTCTGTCAACTTAAATTAATTATTACCTCACTCTAATCGAAAAGTTGAAAATAAGTTAAAACTTCGGAAAACCCGCGAATTCCGAACTATATTCTAAGTGAAAATTAATAAAAACTATAATTAATTGTTAATTGTTGTATATAAGCATCTAATTAATAATAGAAAGTAGTATTTTATGCATTATAAATAATTAGCGCCAAAAACCAGCTAAACCCAATTTTTCACTTATTGGATTGTTTGAGGCACTATAAAACAGACTTCTGGGGGCGATATTTATAAAATAAGTTTTGATTCGTATTTAAACAAATAAAAATTGAAAAAAAATACACAGCATTCTTATTTATTTCTCGAAAACTAAGGCAGATCCTATTTTCACATTTACCGGGCTTTTAGAGTACATCGTAGACTATCTTTAAAAATTTTTTCCAGGAAAATCAAAAATGGATTTTTTCCCACAAATTGAGTTTAAATATTTGTTTCTAAAAAATCCAAAAACTTATTAAATTTCTGTTTTCAACAAAAATATTTTTTTTACTGTGTCTTATTATGGATTATCTAAAAAAATACACCTTAATATGTTTAACATCACCAAAGTAACGAATGTTTAAAAAAAGGAAACACAGTTCAAATGAAGAATATTTATTACACACTTTGCCTGATCTCTTCTGAGCATTATATATAATATCTAGGGACTGATGCTTATCGAGTATATGTTTTTTTCTAAACCGGGAGAAATCACGAATATTAACCGGGAGAACCGAGAGAAAGCTGGGAGACAAAAATTGAAAAAAATAGTGGCCACCCTGGTAACAGAAGACATATGTTCAATCTCGTCACTTCTACAGGTGAGGAAATTCCAGAAACTCTGGAAAATTGGTCAGGGTAGTCAGGGAAACCTCACAGAGTCAGGAGATTTTCGATAAAATGAGGTTGAAGTTAATTTGATTATTTTGTTAAAAAATTTAAAAAATGGTTAAAAAGTCATTCTTTTTAGTTGAAAATTCAACTGTTTTTTATTAAAAATAAAAATCTTTTGATTGAAACATCATCTATTACATTTTTCGTTTCGAATTCTTCTTTTTTGGTTGAAAATTCAACTGCTACTTCGTTGAAAGGTTCATAAACTATTTTGTTGAAAATTTATCTTTTTGGTAGAAAATTAATCTCATTAGTTAAAATTTCATTTTTAGTTAAATATTAATTTATTTGGTTGAAAATTTAACTATTTCATTTAAAAATTCATGTGCTTTGTTGATTTTTTTTTTCGTAGAGTATTCAACTATTTGATTAAAAATTTATATTTTTGGCTGATGATTCATAATTTCAGTTAAAAATTAATTTCTTAAACTTAAAATTTAACTTCCATTTTTTGTGTAAAATTGATCTTTTTGATAGAAATTTCATATTCTGTGTTCAAATTCATCTGTTTGATTGAAAATTTATTTTATTTTGTTGAAAATTAATTTTTTTACTAAAACTTGAACTATTCTATTGTTGTTTAATAATTAATTTCTATGATTAGAATTTTAATTACTTTATTAATTTTGTTTTGTTTTTGCCAACAATTTATTTTCCCAATGTTTCAACTATTTATATTTGGCTGAAAATTTATCTTTTTTTAGTTGAAAATTCATGTATTTTAATTTCTTTCGTTGGAACTTTCACTATTTTGTTCAAAACTCATCTTATTTGGATTATAAAAAATTCAGTTAATTTGGTAGAAAGTTCTCATTTTTGGGTTGAAAATTAAACTTTTTTATTAAATATTTATATTATCGGGTTGAAAACTCGACTATTTTGCAGAAAATTCGTCTTTGGCTTGAAAATTCAACATTTTGGATTTTCTTTGTTTATTGATTGAAAAATCTTTTCTTGGTTGGAAATTCAACTGTTTTGTTGAGAATTTTTATTTTTTGGTTAAATTTAGCTGTTTTTAATTGAACGTTAGAATATTTTTTGGTGAAAATATCGGCTATTACACTTTTCGCTGAGAATTAATTTTTTTTATCGAAGATACATCACTGGTAGAAAATTAAACCATTCGGTTGAAAATTTATTTTTTCTTGGTTGAAAATTAATTGTTTTAACTGAAAATTGAATTCTTCCACTATTGGTTCAACATTCATATTTTTGAGTTGAAAATTAATATATTTTACGTATGTCTTACGTAATTTGACGATGACTCCTTATAAAATTCTGTATGACTGTTGATACTAAAAGTTTAAAAAATAAATTTAGAAAAGACCTTCTTCTGATTAACTTTATTGATCTCGTAGGTATAGGTTTTTTATACCCAAAAGAACAATTTAAAACATTCAGGGAAAATGCAAAATTGGTCAAGAAAAAGTCAGATGATTTCGAAATTGGTATTTTCTAGCAACCCTGATGTTTGGATCGAGAAAAAAACTGCAAAAGTGTTTGCTTATCGATAGGTCTTAACCTAAAGTGCTTGAAACTGCAAGCAAAAAATCGATTTTGAAAAATTTAGGTTTTACCTGTAGTTGTCATTCTCAGTGCCTGAATTAAATTCATATTTCTTTCTGATTTAGACCAGTTAGACAGAGCCTTTGTAGCTATTAGAAATGGCAGCCAGGATGAGAGGCTAGATGTCACGACTAGAGTTCACTTGCTGGAACTGATAGAACTCAGAGCCAAACAATGGCATCATTCTGATTCAATGGATGCGTACTACACGCAAAAGCTGACGTGTCTAGACAATGTGAGTCTCTTCTGCAAATTAAATTTCGTTCCCATTAAAAGCCATCATACTCCAAACGTTCACTCTACTATTTCAAAACAAAATAATCAAATAGAAAATTCAATTTTTATTTTAGCAGAACGAGCCCATGACTCCCGAAACTCCAACAAGTTTGTTAACAATGTCGATGCCGTCGCCAACTAATCCAGTCTTGAATCCAGGAGAAGTTATCAAGAACAGCGGAAAGTTTACGAAACCAACGCGGATTCCTGGTAAAAACTACTGCAAAGACGAAGTCGTCATTCGAAACAGCGATTCAGGAAAAGGTAAATAGGAAATATATTAATTTAAAAATGTCCTCAAATATTCTTTAGTTCTTACAGGGCTCGGATCGAGCTACTTTTTAGAAAAAATGCAACTTTTCTCCGTTTTTCTCAGAAGTTACTAGTTAGCTATACTTAGTTTCAATTTTAATCACAATGAAACTTTTAAAAGTGAAATTCAAAACTAGAAAAAATGGTATCATTTTAATTTAGAACATTGAAAATTGAATCACGTATCATTGAAGCTTTATACTTAGAAAATTTTTAATTAGTAGCGTTTAAAATTGAACAATGTCTAATTTCGTTATTCTTTATTCAAAGTTTTAATGTTTTCAATTTGAAAGCCTTAATAGTTGGGCATTAAGTCGAAAACGTTTAAAGTTGATTAATTTCAAATTTAATTACAGTCTTCACAATCTTTCCCCTTTTTTAAAAAATTCCTCTTTTTCCCCTGCTTTTAAGAAACTTCCCCTTTTTCTTATTTTTTTCAACTTCCATGCGAACTGAATTAATAGAACACAATAAGAAAATTAACTATTTTTGGTTAAAGGTTAATTCTTTTTGGTTAAAAATTCGATTATTTGTTTTAAAACTCAATTATTTCCTTGAAAATTGATCGTTTTGGGTCGAAAATGGAACCATTTTATTAAACATTTTCCTTTTTGGATTAAAAATTAATCCATTTGGATTGGAAATTAACTTTCTTGTTGAAAATTTAACTAGTTTTCTGAAAAGTGCGTCTTTTTGGCATGACAATTGAACCTTTTGATTAAAAATTCATCTATTTTTTTGAAAATTCGACCATGTGATTGAAAATTCAATTACTTTGCTCAAAAACTCAACTGTTTTGTTAAAAAATCGTCTTTGGGTTGTAAATTCAATTACGTTGTTGAAAATTCAATATATTTCGATTTGAAATCTTAGATTTAAAGCGTTTCATATTGAATGCAATACTGTAATTTTTTTCAAAATTCCATGCGACTTTGTAATTTTATGCGACTAATGTGACTTTTTTAAAGCCTTTTAGTCGATCCGAGCCCTGTTTCTTATAAACTTACGTTTATTCTGAGTTTAAATTATTTTTGCTACTTCTGATTGTGACAAAGGCATATATTGGTAGAAATTTTGCACAATGTTTTATTTTCATTGAGCACAATGCTTCATATTTTTAAATTGTTTCTACGTAAAAACAGTGATGGGAATAAAAGGGCGACGTGTTCACATGATCGAAGAACTCAGCGAGACCATCATCTCCTTCCAGCGAGGTAAAGCAAAGAGTGCAAACAGCTTTGCAGCATTAATTCATGCATTTGAAGCATTAATCGAATGTTTTTTCTTTTTTTTTTTTAATCATAAACTATAATTTTCCTTTGGCATTTTAAACAAATCCCGAATTAATTTTGATACATAATATCTTCTGACCTTGATTCATTTTTTTTATTTAACAAAATTTTTAGTTTGTTTGGACCGTGACAAATTGGTTTCGTACGTTATTTCTTAAATATTGTGTCACTTCAGTCATCTAACTTTTAAATAGATCCATAATTTTTTTTTTTTTTTTGGTTTTGGAGTGAATGGAGGGTTAAAAATCGGAATCATTTGTCATTTATTAACAGAGTGCTGTATCTCTGGTCAACTTGCAGTGCCTTTATCAGCTGGACTTCTACTTCGCACTCGCTTTCTTCCCTTAAACATATGACTGTTCGAAATACTAAGCATGTAACACGAATCACAAAACTAGCACCGAAATGTTCGTTCCGAGTGTCACGATTGAACTAATAGCTCGCAAGTTTTGTAATATTAATTCACATGTGACTATTAAACCAGTAACGCTTGAATCCTTTCATTTTACGATTAAACAATTAGGTTTATCCTTTCGCAGTAAACCCTGGAGCTAAAGAACGACTTGTCCAAATTACGGGTACTTCCGAGGACAAGATACAGTAAGTAGCTAATGTGCAATATTATTTATAAGCTTGAAAAACTTGAAAATATGACTTTTGATTTTAAAACATCTTTTGTCTTTTTTTGTGTGTTCAGCTATGCGAAGGATTTAATTAAGGATACGATACAACGAAATGCTTCACCCGTGCGATTAGACCAAGGTGGAGGAGAGAAAGGCGGAATAGGCGGATCAAGTTCTTCGTTAAACAGCAGTGCATCCGACGAAAGCAACAGACTGCAGCAGCAAAGTTCTCGTTCTCGTCTGGCCCACAGCTTCTCCACCAACGACGCCAGCATTGGCGAATACAAATATACCGTTACAGTTGGTAACCAATCTTTAAAGATCACTGGCTGTGATTTGGACCTTGTCAAGGTACGCCAAAATCAAAACACTTTCAGGGTTCCTATCATGTGACTATTTTTACTTTTTGAAAACAAATACGACTACTCTCTGATTTTTTCATGTAGTCCGGTCACTTTGGCCGTGAATATCTCGGAGACAAAAAAATTTTAAAAAACTGTAAACTGGATGTGAATGTATCTTCATTTCTGTGTCGATTGCATGTTTTGCGGTTATTGTGCAAAAATCTGGCGAGGAACTGTCATCGTTTGTTTGCCGAAAAACACCAAAATAAGGCGCTTCGAGTACACAGGTCAACTTTGGAAAGCTCCTGTATTATCAATTTTGCCTTGAAAATTTTGAAAAAATACAATACAGGAGCTTTTCAAAGTTGACCTGTATACTCGAAGCGCCTTATTTTGGTGTTTTTCGGTAAACAAACGATGACAATTCCTCGCCAAATTTTTGCACAATAACCGTAAAACATGTAATCGACGCAGAAATGAAGACACATTCACATGCAGTTTACAGTTTTTTGAACCCATTTTTCGTCTCCGAGATATTCATGCCCAAAGTGACCAGACTACATGAAAAATCAGGGAGTAATCCACTTTTTAAAAACTGTTTTCTGTTTTTCTCACTAGTTTGCTACTTAGTCTCAATTTTAATCACATTGGTACTTCAAATATTGAAATTCAAAACGTGAAAAAATTGTACCATTTTAATAGAAACCGAATTTCTTTCATATCGGGCATGTTGTTTTTCAAGGGATTTTAATATTTTAGACACGTATTTCACCGATTAAATGAAAAATTTTTTTAGTAAGTTATAATGTATTAGAACTTTTAAAGTTGGTGATGCAGTTTATAAAAAATTTGTTGAAATTTTATTTTGAAGTGTTGTAGTATCTGAAATCTAATTCAATAGAGATAGGTATTTCTCTTTTTGGCCTTGATTCTGATAGATCTTTTCATTCACTTTCGAAATACAACATATTTGTATAAACCAAGGCACAGTGGGAGGAATCGGGAATTTACTGTTCATAATCAACCACAGCCTACAATTCTTGACCGATTTTGATGTTTTTTTTTAAAGAAATAATCAGGATTAAATCCTGCAGAACGAATTCAGGCCCTTTTTGTTAATTTCACTCTGTGGAATTCATTATACAAACAAATAGAATGCAAAATTTGGACATTTTACGAATATTATTAATTTCAGAATTATTGCAGATACACTTCAGGAACATAAATATTCAGTTTAAAATCCAAGCTAATTGTTGTAAACAATTTATATAAACAATTATATTCATAAGGAGCTCAACCGCAACAAAAAACTTTATCTTGATTAAAAATGCCTAAATATCTCGTAGGAGTAGTATTTAGAGTGGAAAATAACCATTAGTTAACAATGACCATTATTATAAATATTATAATAAATAAATTGTATTTTTTTCGAAGTTATGTTTTTCTCATAAAACAACGTTCAAATTAATTGTAATTATAATAAATAGCTGCTAAATCATGTTTCAGCTATCTCAGTGGTTATGTTTCATCAAGAAAGTATTGCATCAACTTGCAATTGTTATTGTTATTAACAATATTCTAAATAAACAGTCATCTGTAGCAATGTTACGCCTTAATAAGCGCTTTTTTCGTAATGATTGTTTTAATGCATCTTGATAGTGGTACTTAAATAAGTAACTTTGTCGCTATTTTTTTATTAATATTATTATTAAATAATAGAAAATTGTAACTTTTATAAAGCACATATTTAAGAAAAATTATTTTGCTATGGAAATAAGAGGTTTTTTCTATGGAGATATTTTTATAAAACAAAGTATAAATTAAGCGACTGGAAACATTGGAAGACCAGAAGAAGGCATATTAATTTTCGTTGCCTATAAGAATGTATGTAAATTCATCAACTTTAAGATACACCTCACCTGATCCAATGAGATTCATTGAAGGAAGAAATTTATCTCATAGAATATTATAGTGTATAGAAGAATAATATAGCAAAATAATTTTTCTTAAATAGTTTGTTCATAAAAAGTACAATTTGCTATTATTATTTAATAATAATATTAATTGATAATTACCACTATCAAGATGCATTAAAGTAATCATTACTAAACCCCCGCTTATCCCGACGTAAAATTGCTATAGATGACTGTTTATTTAAAATATTGTTAATAAAAATTACGATTTGAGACCATACTCTCTTGATGAAATATAACATCTGAGATAGCTGCAACATGATTTAGCAGAGAAAATAATTTTTTCCTTATGGAAAACGCTACATTTTTTAATTTGTTTATAATTTTGCTATTCGCAATACAAGTGTTAACACTTCTATTTTTGCAGCTTTTTATTATAATTTATAATTAATTTGAAAGTTGTTTGATGAGAAAAACAATACCTTAAAAAAATGCAATTTGTTTTTTAGAATATTTATGTTAATGGTAATTGTTAACTAATGGTTATTCTCCATTCTATATAATACTCCTAGGAGATATTTAGGCATTTTTAATCAAGATAAAGTTTTTTGTTGCAGTTGTGCATTTTATGAAAATAATTGTTTATATAAGTTGTTTATAACAATTGGCTTAAATCTTAAACTGACTATTTATATTTATGTCTTTTCTTCGACGAAAAAAAAATATTCGTAAAATATGCGATTTTGACGTTCTATTTGTTTAAATAGTAAATTTCACAGAGTGAAATTAATAAATCGGGCGTGAAGCCGTTCTGCAGGATTTAATCATGAGTATTTCTAAAAAAAACATCAAAATCGGTCAAGAATTGTAGACTGTAGTGGATTATGAAAAGTAAATTCCCGATTCCTCCCACTGTGGCAAGGGTTAAAACCAATAAGCTACTGCTAATTTTATTTTACTTAAAACAATACATTTTCCGAAATGTTGTGAACAAATTTTTTTTAACCTATAGATGTACACATTATATTTTGTTTACTAAATTTTCGAAAATTGTATTGTTTTAAGAAAAATACAATTATAGTCCACTTTATTCATGTTTTAGCAAACGTTTCCTGGAAAAAAGGTATAGAAAAGTTATAACAAACTTTTTTTAGAATTTTTCGAGTGACACCACTGCCTTTTTGACTTCTTGCGTATCTCGTCTTGTTATTGAAAAAAATGCGAATTTTAATTTTTCACAAAAAGAAATCAATTTTCTCTTCTCCATGACGGGGGAATAAGATCATTTATATTAACACAAACTTTTAAAAAATCGTGAAAAAGTAAAACGATAGCCTTTTTGAGGAAATTGAGTTTAAAGATTTTAACCAGCTCCATTTTGTCCATTTAGAGTTTTTTTTTTTAAATTTTGGATGAATTTCGCAAGTGAACGAAACGATCTATCCGAATCACGAATAAAAAGTGAAATAACTATCTACATTGGATTAGGTACTGCAACACATTAAAACAAAATTTCAACAAATTTTTTACAAACTGTGTCACCAACTTTGAAAATTCTAATACTCTATAATATTTTTTTCGTGTAATCGGTGAAACACGTATCATCTAAAATCCCCTAAAAAACAACATATTTTGTCCCAAAACGATTCTATGATTTGAGCACGTACCCTGCCCGATTTGAAATTAATTCGATCTTAACGAAATTTAAAACATTTAAAAGTAAATAATTTCTCTCTGAAGCTTTATAATTATATAATTTTGTTTGTTTGTTTAAATGTTTATTCATTCAAATGCCCTTGGTTATATCATGAGTGGGCAAAGTTTTTCGATGTCTCGTGTACTTATTTACAATAAAGGTGGGAATTCTAAAATATAACGATGCAGGTTTAATTAATAGCGTTTGTAATTGAAAAATTTCTAGTTTCGTGAATCCATCTTCAAAGATTTTATTATTTTTTTCAAATTGCAAGCCTTACTAGTTGAATATTTTTAAGTCGAAAACTTTTCAAAACTATTAATTTTAAAAGCAATTATTAAAAAGTAACTAATTTCATCTTTAAAATCTTTATGAAGTCCTCTGAAATCTTTGTAAATCATTGAATTGTTGAAAAATTGTTGAAATCTTTTGGAATCTTTGTGTAATCTTTGAAATTTTTGTGACATCTTTGAAATCTGGTGTACACTCAAAAGACGAGTGCTCGACCCTTTTGTTTGAAGTCTTCGAAATGAATGTTCTTGAAAAGCTAAGCTTTCAAATTACAAATTAATTATAATTTAATTTTTTTGAATTGATACTAAGTAATTATTTCATGTTACGTAAAAGTACAAAATAAGAATATGCATTAGGAATTAGGTACAAGTTTCTTTCGTGATTGTATGAACCAATATTTTTTTTCTGTTTCTATCTTACAAAGAATTCAATACAAAATTCGTTCATTTGAACGTTCAGAACTTAAGTACATTCAAAATTTAATAAAATGAAATTTAAAGCGTTTGCAATTACACAATTTTGTACTAAATCATTTGAATTAACCAAATTAAGGCAATTCATTTCAAAATTAAGGTCAGATCTAGAAAAATTCAGATTTTCGAAATTGCTTCTTTTTGCATTTATCTTTACAAAGTTCATTTGACTTTTTTCGAAATTCCATCTGACTGCCTTTGATATTTTACGCAACTAAATGAAATTTTTTAAGTCTTCTAGTTAATCCGAGTTCTGCGCCTTCAAACTACGAGTCATAACTTTAATAATTTAATGAATAATTTTCTTTTGCAGACCGCGAAACTAGTTCTCGACGAGTATTTTTCCGGAGAAGGGGAACAATTTGGTAGCGGAGTAGAATTTTTTAGTCTAGACGAGGAGGCTGCGTTCCTTCCTAATCGTCAGTCAAGTCCGCACAATCATCCGACTGCTCAGGCTCATGGCATTGGCAGAGAATTAAGTCTGGAAAGCAACGCGACCTCTGAGAGCGAAGAAACTTATAAAGCTCGCACGAATTCTGAATCCCTGAAAACGAAGCCTAAAAAAAGCGGTTAATATATCTTATTTACTTGTACAGTCTAGGAAAAAAACCAAAGCAACGATCACGATGAAGTTTGTAGACTTTGAGAATACATAATTACTGTCAAAAAGATGGAGATTTAAAACGTTCAAAGATAATATTAAAGTTAAGATGAATGTTTGCATGGTACAAAGTAGAAGTTGAATCGTATTGAAATTCCAGTTGGAATTACCGGATCGTGGAACATTTTGTTTAAAAGATTTAGTTATGTAATTATGTAATATTTTTATTTATTTATTACTTTATTTTATTAATTGTGTAATATTTATCAGCATTCAAAAATGTGTAAACCTTACTTTTTAACCGTTAATTTTTGTATACTTGAAAAAACCTGGAAATGTCAGATTTTTTTTTAAGTCGGGGAATTTTTTCGAGCGTGCTTAGATATTTTTAAATTGTAATACAAAGTTAAGAAACAATTTTTTTTTTCATTCGTAAAAGTAACTTTATGGTACTGGATTTATACTGATTTGAATCAAACTTCTTTTTATAATTTTCCCTAATCTCAGCAAAATATTTTTTATTCGAAATATTAATGTTAAATATGCACTGAATTCTCACTATGAAAATAAAATAAAAATTTATTTTAATTATTATGCATTCAAATTCGTGGACTTAAGGAACAAATTAAAGAAATTATCAATAATATGTTTAGTATTATTAATTTATTTAATTATTTGATGGTGATAATATATTTAGGAATATCCTGCAATCCTTTGCGAAAGCTTCCCAAATTAAACGTGGTAATTAATTTCCTAAAAGCTTGCACCATTTAGAAATTACTTGTCCCTTTTTAAGTTACTTTCGTAAGTGAAAAAAATAGTAGATGTCTAAAAAATTCGATACTTGATACTTAAATGGCTGAAGAATTAAGAAAAATTATACATGGAATAATCTAGAGATACCTGAAAAAACCTGCAATTAACACGCTAATTCGGAAAATGACAGCAAATTTATTTTTTGATCGGGAATTTTACAAATTTGAAGAAAAATGTATCTACTCACAAGATATAGTGCAATTGAAAATAAGTTTTATTCAACTTTTTTATTTGAATGCTAAGTTTAATAATTAATTTTTTAATTATGAAATCATTCAGTTTACAATGCGTAATTCTAAAATCGTTTGCTTTAAAAATTTTCTATTTTGGGTCTTCATTTTCAAGCGTAAATTTCCAATCAAAATAATTTAAAAATGAAGTTTTTAAGACTTAAAAGGAGATGATCAGAGTTGGGATTTGTTTTGAATCTCATAAATTCCCTACAGTGTCTGTTGGATGACTATTAATTTTTTTAAACATTTTTCAATAGTGACCTGTTTACAAAAAAGTCGACTTTTTCCCAACACTTGTTTTTAATACAAAATTCGCTTTTTCTAAATTTTGAACTGTGGAAAATTGAAGAAAATTGAATTTTTAACTATTGAAAAATTTAAATTTGAATCGAATTTATCAGCAGCTGAATTTTTAAGAGTGGAAAATTCTATTTTCAATATTCTTAAATTTTCAACTTAAAAGCAAATGCAAAAATGTTATATTTGCATGAGAATTTAATATACATTTCAATCCATAAAAAAGTCGACTTTTTCGTAAACGGGTTGCCATTGGCAAATAATGTTTTTGCAAATTAATATTCATCCACTTGAATCTCAGATAGAGAATTTACGAGATTAAAAAAAATCCCCTCTCTGATCATTATCTTGGTAAACAATTAAAACCTAAAAGCGCTTGAAATTGAAAATTTTCAAACTTTTTCAAAATTAAACAATTTTACTGATTTTAACGTTAAAAATTGTTTCAATTCGACAGTTCTAGTAATCAAACAAATGTAAACGTCCGATTGAAGCTTTATAAAATATTTTACATTTTTGAATAACCTTAAATTAAAAGATTCATAATTAAACGCTTTTATGCAATTTGAAATCCTATTAAAATATGGTTTCAGAAATTCCATTTTCAACCCATTTAGTTAAAAAAATTTAATATTTAGAAATATTTGGCTGTTCACTTAAAATGACCCTTTTAAATATTTTAAAAAGGTGTTAAATTAAAAAAAAATGTAATTTTTATGATTGAAAATTGCTTGAAATGATATAATTTTGAACATTCACAAATTTATTGATTCATTCTTCAATTTAGAGCATTGAAAATTACAGCTTGGATTTATATTTTTTTAACCAGAAATCTTAAAACTGTTCGATTTAGAAAAGTTAAAGTTTTTAAATGTTGTAGTTTAATGGCATTTAATTAAAAAATTTTCAGTTGAAACCCAATAAAAGCTACCATTTTATACGTGCAAATTATTGAATTTGAATAAACTATTTCGGAATAAAAAATGTTTAAGCTTTAATTTTAAAAGATTAAAATTGAAAATACTTCCACTTTAAGTGTTCTAATTAAGTTCAGTTTTGATTACCGTCAAATGGGGTATTTTCAGACATGTGGGGTAAATTCGGACATTCCTAAATTGATAGTTAAAATTACTTACGGGGTTTTTAACCAGAATCTAGAACCAGTTAAAGCTTTAAGTGGTTCTAAATTCTAGTTAAAACCCCCTTAAGTAATTTAAACTATCAATTTAGGAATGCCCGAATTTTTTACCCCACATATTTGAAATTTCCCGTTTGACGGTACTTCTAATGAAATAAATTTCAGATATAAGAGTTCGAATTTTTTCATTTCAATAACCGTGACAAATATTTGCGAACCGGGATTTTTTTTCTCTGATCAAAACGACTACCTTGTATTTTTTTCAAAAACCTGACATGAACGTTAGCTTAATTTATATATGTATAGATTATCTATGCGACTAATATTTTGAAATCATAATAAAAAAAAAGGATTCTTATTCTACAAATAAATTAATGAAACCTTATTTCTTTTAGCATCGAGGGAGCTAACGTACGAGTTTTTACTGATGTGCTCCACCGGGCCATACGCTAAACGGGCTCCTGTAGATTGGGCTCGCATTCAGAAGGAGTGTCCTAACATCGTACGCAAGGTACGCGACAGGAATGATAATTACATTAACTGCGGCACAGACGATACTAACGATGAATTTTACAAATCACCTAACTATTTTATTGACGCTGATAATAACAAAAGACAGACACAATTCGAATACGTTTACTTCATATGAGAAACAAAATCTTTAAAAATCTCAGAGAAGCTTTTTTGTTGATCTGGTAACACTATTAGCTATGAGAAAAAAGACTTTCACGTCTCGAGTATTTCTAATTTGTAGTTACTATTTTTATCAATCCTATAGTAAGCTCTCTATTAGTATTATACTCTGTAACTAAGATTGTTGCAAAAATATTGTCTCTCAATAATGTTTGATACATTTCTGAGGCAGTTACGGCAATTTAAGAGTTGAAAAACTTAAAAACTGATTATTAGGATTAGGAAGAAATGTTTGTTGAAAGTTCAGAGATACATTTTTATATACGGAATATCTTAAGTTTAACAGTATTGTGATTCATTCACCATTTTGTTGTTTTGCGTTTCAAGCTCTATTATATTTTAAGATAGCTAGATTCTTCCAAAGAGATTGAATCTTAACACCAAAGTGCCTTTACCTGAGATTTGTGATAATGAACACGAAACTTGTATTACGATTTTTATCATTTCTTTATGTTGCATTTCCGTGACACTAGATGTATTCTGAAGATCAAGGGGGCCATTGATTAAAATATATTTTTGCGCTGTGCATAGTTTTTGTTTGAATTGCTGAAATGAAAAATCAGTATATTTTTTGTTTGTGAATGATAAAAAAAGTTAGTCTTCATAATAGTAATATTATTCAATGCCTCCTTAATTTTTATTATGTTCTGTTAATTTTTTGTTCATAATTTTAATATACTCAATCGGTTCGAAAATGCTTTAAAAATATATACTTCAAGTTAAATGCAATTATTAAGAGAAACAAGCCTATTTGTTTTGCCAAAAAAAAATTGATATTATGAATGATTTGGTAACAGTGATTAGTCGACATTTAATTAATAGATGAGACTACTGCTTTTGTCACATACGAATCGCTCGACTTTGACTGCAAGCATTTGAGAAACTAACATCCAAAGATAGAATATATGTTGCATGCCCTTGCATTAAGAATTGGAAACGCGTTTTTTTTCATTTTTTTTTCTGCGATAAGATTTGAGATCTGCTAGATGAAAATTCCAAACATTTTTATATATAGTGTTGTACTTAATAAAGTTACCGTAGTGCTAAGAACTATATAGGTACTAGTTTTAAAAGAAAATATTATATAAGTGAAAAGACTTCGCGTGACATTGTTTTTGAAATTCTTAACGCGAAGTTTACACATTTTTTGGTTTAATCTTACCTTCATTTTAAAAATAATAACTATGAAAAGGAAATTTGTACGTCCGACAGTGTTAATTGCGATTAATACTGAATGAAAAAATCGTATTGTCTGTGAGTGATTTGGTTTCCTAATAAAAATTGTATTTTTCCTAATAATTTGAGTGACTAATTACTAAATCCATACGCAAATTTGTGTATCTTCCATTCAAACTTGCATTTGGTTATTAATTTACAAAATCTAATATTTCTTCCGCATATTAATCAGAGTTACCTAAAAAAACTGTAAATAATTGACTATTCTATTCAATATTTGTTAAGAACAGATTTTGGTTTCAAGTTTATTGAATGAACGAAGCCTGCCTTAATTTACTATGCTTGGTGATATTGTGTTGTGTATTTTCAAGAGCTTTTAATAACCAGCACTGCGATTGATAATCTTCTTATCTGTCATTTAAAGCACACATCTAGGGCTATTTAGAAGGTAAGAGTTTAACCAATTTCAATTTCATATATCCGAGGGCCAGAACATTCCACTAAATAGTGGAATGGTCAATCCCTCGTATATATCGTAGATGAATTCGAAGTTGAAATAATTCCCAAGTTCTCTATTCAATAACTCTCTTAGGGGTCTCCATAAACTACGTTACCAATTTAAGGAGGGGGGGGGGTACACCAAGAACAATCAAGTTCTCTTAATTTTAATTATGTCAGAGTTAAAAAAAAATTCTTTTTAAAGGGTTGAATGCTCTCAAAATTCTGTATAAAATGAGCCCAGGATGAAGCTAATTTGTCTATATTTTAAGTAGATATTACAAAAATAGTGTAAATATCAGGTAATATCCGAAATAATCATCATTTTGTAATTTCCTTTGGGCTCATTTTAAAGCTATTTATGAATGAGCATACATATAATATTTAAAAAAATTCCTATAAGTGCTGGAAAAATTTGAAAACATCTTATCTGTAGGCAAATCAGAATAAAAATCAAATAAATATATTTTTGAGGGCCTTTTATAGAAACTTCATGGTTATATGTTTCATATATTTACAAAAATATTGTTCTTGCCGCAATGAATATTGAATTTATTCCAACTTTTTTGTTACAGCTCTAAGTTCTTGCACTGTGATAGGAATTTTTTTTGGAATCATGCTCATAATCTGTTGCGATACTGTGGAAAAGTAGCTTTAAATGAGCCTAAAACATTACAAAATGTTGATTATTTCGGATATTACCTAATATTTAAGAAACTATTTAAATTTACACTATTTTTGCAATATCTTCTTAAAAAATAAACAAATTGGTTTCATCATGAGCTCATTATATACAGAATTTTGAGAGAACAAATTTTAACTATGATATGATTAAAATTAGGAGAACTTATGAATCATCAAGAAAGAGGTGAAGTTCAACTTTTGACTGGTAGTGTAGAATCCAATTAGAAAATCCAACTATTTTTAGTTGAAAAGTCTACTATTGTATTTTTGGGCCAAAATTCATCTCGTTTAGTTAAAAATTTAATTATTTTGTTGATAATTCATTCTGTTAAAGATTCATCATTTTATTTATAAATTCAACTCTTTGGTTCAACATTTAACTATATTCTATTTTTATAATAGTAATTTTCTTGGTTGAAAAAAAAACATCTTCTGGGTTTAATGTTGAACTCTTTTGTTGAAAATTCATTTTTTGGCTTTGAAGATTCATAATTTTAGTTGAAAATTTCTTTTTTTTTTTGGTTGAGAATTAATTTTCTTAACTAAAAATGTAACTGTTCTATTTTTGGTTGAAACATATTTTTAATTGAAAATCGATCTTTTGTAGTTAAAAATTTAACTCTTTGTATAAATATGCATATATTTTCAAGTTTGTCTTTTTTTGAAGATAATTATTCTTCTTGGTTGAAAATTCTGCCTTTTTGTTTGTGGATTCAATTATTTTGTTGAAAATTCGTATTTTTTGGTTGAATTCAACTGTTTTTTATTTCGAATATAAATATTTTTGATTGAAATGTCAACTATTACATGTCTTGTTGAGAATTCATCTTTTTTTTATTGAAAACTTATCTACTTGATTTAAAGTTAAATTACTTTTTTTTAATGATTTTGTTTTTGTTTAAAATTCATATTTTCAGGATAAAAATTCAACTATTCGTAGAAAATTCCTCTTTTTGTCTTGAAATTTCAACAATTTGGTAGAAAATGCAACTATTTGGTTAAAAATTAAACTATTTGGTAGAAAATTTAACTATATGATAGAAAATTTAACTATTTGGTAGAAAATGAACTTTTTGCTTGAAAATTTAACTTTTGTGTTTAAATTTAGTTTATTTTTTGTTGTTAAAAATTAAGGTTTAGATCTGAAAATTTGACATCCAGTTTTGATTGAAAATTTATTCTTTATAAGTTAAGAAATAAAAATCTGACTATTAGGTAGAAAATTCATGTATTTGGTTGAAAATTTATCTTTTTCGATAGAAAAATAATTTTTTTTTAATTCTTTTTTTTTTGTTGTTGAAGATTCAGCTATTTGGTTCTTTTTTTATTCAATTTATTAATCCAATTATGGCTCAGAAAATAGATTTTTTTAGTTGAAAATTCAACGTTTAGTTCAACATTTAACTATAGCCCATTTTTATAATAGTAATTTTCTTGATTAAAAAAACCTTCTTTTGGTTTTAATGTTGAGCTCTTTCGTTGAAAATTCATTTTTGCTTTGAAGACTCATAATTTTAGTTGAAAATTCATCTATTTAATTGAAAATTTAACTATTTTGTTGAATTTTTTTTTGTTGGTTGAGAATTAATTTTCTTAATTAAACATGTAACTGTTCCATTTTTGGTTGAAACTTGATATTTTTAATTGAAAATAGATCTTTTCTAGTTGAAAATTTAACTATTTGGTTAAATATGCATGTATTTTCAAGTTTTTCTTTCTTTGAAGATGATGAATCTTCTTGGTTGAAAATTCTGCCTTTTTGGTTGTGGATTCAATTATTTTGTTGAAAATATGTCTTTTTTGGTTGAAGTCAACTGTTTTTTATTTCGAATTAAAATATGTATTTTTTGATTGAAATGTCTTGTTGATAATTCATCTTTTTTTTTTTGTTGAAAAATTAACTACTTGTTTTAAAGGTAAATTAATTTTTTAATTTTTTGTTTGTTTAAAATTCATATTTTCAGGTTAAAAATTCAGCTGTTTGTAGAAAATTCGTCTTTTTTCTTGAAATGTCAACAATTTGGTAAAAAATTCAACTATTTGGTTAAAAATGAAACTATTTTTATAAAAATTTAACTATTATTTGGTAGAAAATTAACTTTTTGCTTGAAAATGTATCTCTTCGGTTGATAATTTAACTAATTGGTTGAAAGTTGAACTAATTTGTTAAAAATTCATTTTTTAAGGTTTACCTCTTTGGCTGAAAATTTAACTTTTTTGTTTAAAGTTCGTTTTTTTGTTTGTTAAAAAATGATGTTTTGATCTAAAAATGTAACATCCAGAAAATTCAACTGTTTGGTTTAAAATGCATCTTTTTCTGTAGAAAATTCATCTATTTCGATGAGAATTGAGTTGAAAATTATTTTTCTTTTAAAATTTAACTTTTGGGATTAAAAATTCAATTGTCTTCTTCAAAAATAATCTTCTTGGTTTGCAAATTTAACTATTTGTTTAAAATTTCAACTATTTAGTTGAAATTCTTTTTTTTTTTTGCTTGAAAGTTCAATTATTTTACATTACTACTTTCCAACCGAGCAATTCACGCCTACCCCGAAAGGGAAACGGCTTAATGGTATAATAATAATAATATACTTCGAAGTGATTTTAATTCAAAATTGTCTAATATTTGGAATTTCAATCATTTTAGTCTATTCGATTTGGAAAATGGTGAATTTATAGTCGTACGAAAAGGCTTAAATTTTTAAATTGCCTAATTCTGAACGATTTGAATGTGAATAAATTTTTTTAAACTTTCCAATGAAAAGAATTCTTCTAATTTGATCGCTTTTCATTTTAAATTGTTCGATCCAAGTTTAAACAAACATGTTATTATTTCGAAATTGTCGTACTTATAAAGTATCAAACTGAAATTATCAAATGAGTTACTAAATTTTTGCTAAACTATAATTACTCGATGTTTATTGCTTGGAAATATGTAATTAATTAAAAAATCTTGAAAATTCAGTTAAACGATTTAAAATTACTTAGTTTTTAAAATTCAATAATTTTACCTGAAAAGTGATATAAACTGTACAATTATGGTACAAGTATGGTTTCCAGTCTTGGCGCTGACCAGATGGGCTGGCCTGGGCCTGGCCAAAAGTGTGACGTTTTTTTTTTTTTCGAGACCCAGGCCAGACGGCTGATTATTGGCTAGTCAGCCACTAGTTGGAGGCCTGTCAGCCACTCGCTAGCTGATCAAAGCCACTCCTGGGCCAGACTAGACCTTTCAGACCGTACTCAGAATTTTTATTCTTCTCGGATAGCTGAGCAGCGCCAGTCATGGGCCAGACCAGACCTTCGAGGCTAGACGCTCCAGTTTAGATAAGATTAGGTTTTGGGCCAGACTAGCGCCAGACCTGGACCAGATCAGATCTTCCAGACTAAATAGTCTAGATAAAGCCAGACCTGGGCCAGACCTGACATCAGACTGCCATGAAATTTGTTCATACTTGACGATTATAGTACATTTTAGGGTAAAAATGTGACCGGTTGACGGTACATTTCTCTACCAAAACTAAGAATTAAACAAATTCGTGTCTGGAAAATAAATTCCCTATCATTTTCTGGTTTTTTCTTAAACTCAAGCAATCCCCGGTTATTTCTCAATTTCTCTGACCAGTTGCCACCCTGATATACAACTACATACTACTGAGTCGTTTTTTGGTCAATTCTTTTTAATGAAAACCCTAAACTTCTTTTTTATTTTCTCAAAATTCTCAACTGTTTGACACACATTCGGTGAAACGGAAAGACTGTGAGAAAGACTATGATGACGAAAATGTTGGTCTTATGTCCATCCTATTGGGGATTGAGGCAAGAGGGAACTTTTCCAAACTCGTAAAAACAGTTTGCCGGTTTTCTTTTTTTTTCTCAACTGCAATCCATCCGATCGTAGTGTCGCATTCTGACGCATGAAAATTGCCCAAAGGGATGCGCCAACCGTGATCGATGTTCCATCCGATCAGAGTCTACCGAAACTGCCCGCCAAATAATATATTCATAGCTTCCGGATGGTTGAACGCGACTCTTGTCCCTCTTCCTCCCTCGTCGCTCTTTTGCCAGGTCCGTTTGCATTTCATTGCTTTTAAATTCATCAGTACATAAATCATGCGTTGAATAATTGAGGAAAGTGTTTCTCTGTTTTTGATCGGCAATGTGCGTTATCATTGCCCGCTTTTTATTGATGTAAAAACCAATATTGCGAGACCAGTTGTTGCAAGGGCCGCCCATAAACTATGCCAGACTGCCAGGGGGATGGATTAACGCAGAATGTGACATCACACATGGAAAACATAAATGTGAATAACAATTTCTTTAAATGCTAGAAAAAATGAAAATTGATGATTTTATTTTACAAGCAAAGCATCTAAATATATAATTCACACTCTTTTCCCCATTATCCTCTTTACCCATTTCTTAAGAAATTCCTCTTTTTCCTTCTGTTATAATTTGTTGAAAATTCGTGTTTTTTAGTTGCGAATTCAAATTTTTAACTAAAAATTTAACTTTTACAATATTGATTGAAAATTGATCATTTTTAGTTGAAAATTCAACAATTTGGCTGACAATTTATGTAATTTGTTGTAGATTCGTCTTTTTTGATTAAAATTAATCTTCCTGATTGAAAATTCCACTACTTGGTTAAGAACGCATTTTATTAGTTGAAGATCCCTGTGTTTGAGAATTTAACTATTTTATTAAAAATTAGTTGTTTTTTTTTGTGTTGAAAATAAATTTCTTCAACTGAAAACTTAAATATTCTTTTTTTTTTAATCAATCGTTTTAAGGATTTCATAGACCCTGGCAGAAACCCTTATAGTTTCGGTCGGGTGTCTGTCCGTCCAACCGTCCGTCCCTCATACTTTTTTCCAAGGAGGGGAAGTAGGGAAAGCTAGGGGAAATGAGGGAAGGGAAATTAAGAAAAATGAGGGGTGGGGAAGTAATGGGAAGTGAGTGAGGAGAATTAGAAAAAGTAAATAGAAGGGAATTAGGGGAAATAAGGGTAAGGAGGGGAGAGAAACAAGATAAAATGATTGAAAATAAAGGTAGTGGAAGTAAAGTAAGTGAGGGGTGGCGAACTAGAGGAAGTGAGAGGTAATAAGGGACAGGGAAGTAGGGGAAATTAGAGAGTGGAAATAGGGGAATTTAGAAATGAGGGTGAGTAGGAGAGGGAAAATGAGGGCTGAGGGAGGGAAGTAGAGGAAGGAAAGCCTTCGCTGGAGAAGCGTGGAGAGGGGGAAGTAGAAATGGAAGACTTTGGGGAGTGGGGAGAAAAGAGTGAGGGAAGGGAAGGTAAAGTATGAGAGGGGGGAGTTTGAACGACTTAATGAACGACCTAATAGGCAAAAAAAAACTTTTTTGTAGACGCGCGGCGCCTACTTTGACTAATTTTTAGATACAAATTCAACTATTTGTTGGAAAATAATATTTCTGTTAAAAATTCAACTGTTTTGTGGAAAATTTGTCTTCTTGGTCTACAAATTTAAATATAATAAATATTATATTATTTTCGTTTGAAAACTCAACTATTTGGTTAAAAATGATTTTTTTGGTTGAAAATTCAGATTTTTTCTAGATAATTAACCTTTTTTGGTCAAAATTTGATCTTTTTCGGTTAAAAATAACACTGTTTGGTTAAAAAGTAATCAATTTTGGTTGATGATTCAACTATTTTGTGGGAATTTAACAATTTAACAATTCAATTTTTTATCGAAAATTGATCTTCCTGATTTCAAATTCAATTGATTGGTTTAAAGTTGAAACACTTTGTCAAAAATCCATTTCATTAGTTGAAGATCCATCTCTTGGGTAGAAAGTTGAACTATTTTGTGAAAATTTAACTGCTTTTAGAAAAGAAAAATTTTTTGATAAATTTTTTGAACTGCATATATAACTATTCCATTTTTGTTCAAAATTGATCGTTCTTAGTTTAAAATTTAACTATTTGGCAGGAACTTAACTTTTTGGTTCAAAATTCATATTTTCGAATAGAAAATTCAACAGTTGTATAGAGAATTCGCTTTTTGGCTTACAAATTAAACAATTTGGTTGACAATTTTTTCCTCTCTTGAATGAAAAATTTTTCATGGTTAAAAATTACCCTCTTTTGGTGGAAATGTTATCTTTTTCAGTTGAAAGTACAACTGATTAGTTGAAAATATTTCTGTTTTATATTTTTTCGTTGTCAAATTTGACTGTTTTTTCTTTAAAATTAGAATCTTTTTTATTGAAAATTCATTTACTTAGTTGAAAGTTAAGCTTCTTTGTTAAAAATTTTGTTTTTTCAAGAATCATCAATTTAGTTGACAATTCAATTATTTTATGAAATATTTAATTTTTTTTTAATTCAACTTTTTTTAAAAAAGTCATCTTTCTTGGCCGAAAATTTAACAGGTTTATTGAACATTCGTCTTTTCGACGCGATAATTCGTCCTTTATGATTAAAAATTCAACTATCTTCAAAAAAATTCATCTTCATTGTTTAAAAATTCAACTATTTGTTCAAACTGCAACTGTTTCTAGTTAAAGTTTAATCTTATTTATTTAAGCATTTAATCATTTGTTTAAAAATTCATATTTATAGTTGAAAAACGCAACGATTTTTTTAAAAACCGCCTTGAATTTATCTTTTTCGTAGAAAAGTTCTTGGTTGAAAATCTACCTTTCTTTTAAAAAATTTGCCTTTTTGTCTTCAAAACTAAACTTATCATTGTTTGAAATGCAACGGTTTGTTTTAGAAGTTTAAGCTTTTTTGTTCGAATATTCATCTCTTTTGGTAGAAATTTCATCTTTTTCTTACAAGTTCAACTATTTGGTCATGAATGCAACTGTTTGGTTGAAAATTCATCTTTTCCGATTTGAAAGTCAACTTTTTTCTCAAACATTTGACTTTTTAGTTTGAATGTTCCGCTTTTTCGTTGAAAATTCATCTCTTTCGATATAAAATTAATTTTCTTGTTTTAAAATTTCAGTATTTTGTTAAAAATGCAATATATCTCGACTTGAAATTTCAAGCGATTCATATTGAATTTAATATAGTACCTATACATTAATTTTATTTAATAGAATTTATTCCCCTATTTTGATAATAATATTGCATAATATGCTATTCGATTAAAATAAAGAGAATTAATCATTGGACAGTTCTGCAGCCTAGAGTTTGATGAATCCAAGAAACCAGTGAAGGAATAGTTGAAGCAATTTAATTCCTTAAAAAATGATAATCTGTCAGCGGACACAATTTTCGTCGCCAATGTCAAAAACTCATTTTTCAATTTAAAAATAACAAGAAAGTGGTATAAAGGCTGATTATAAAACTCGTTTCCTCTACCTTTTTTAATGAAATAAGGCAATAATTTCATTTTATTTGCTGTGGCAATGAAGAGAGGCTATTTTTTACCCCTAAATCAAAAGCGATCGACCATGTGAGGACATTACTTTTTTCCGGCAGAAAATTCACTTACTAAAGGGAAACGCGAAAGTCTCGGAAAAAATGAGTCGCTGTTGGGAAGGAAAGAGAAATTTTCAATATGAAATTTAAAAATGCTTTCATAATGTTATATAGTTGTACAGAGAAAGACAAATATATTATTATAGAACTAACTGGTGAAGATTTGATAAATATTACGTAATATTAAAAACGGATAGCAAATATTGAAAACTAAAAAATTTTAAAATAATTTACTTTTCTATAAAACTTAATCAATCATTTTTAAAACTATAAGTGCTTTTTACTTTTTTACTTTTTAACGCACACTAGCCTAAGTTTTACCTTTTTAGAAACAAATTTTACACACACAAAAATTATTTTTGTTATTTTTATGTTCTCAATGTCATGGAAATGCATTTTTTAAATTTGTATACATATAGAATTGTCCCATTTTTACATCATCATTGTACACAACTAATGAAAACATTTTTTTTCATTTTCAAAGGAAAAAAATAATTTGATCTGACATATTTCACATTTTTCTATAAGAATTTGACATACGATGTGCCAACTACAAAAAAACGTATAGTAAATTAAAAAGTCTCTTATCATAAAAAAATGTGAAAGAAGTCAAGAAAGAACATTATTTTCCTTTAAATGTGAAAAAATGTTCCATAATTATTAACAATGATGGTAATATAAAAGGGCATAATTTTATATGTACAACAAAATTTAATACATGCATTTTCAAGACATTTTAAAGAAAATATTCGAAATAAAAAATTCCCGAAATGATGAAATTGCCGAAAAATAAAAATCCCAAATTAGACTATTCCCGAATAATAAAAGTGATGAACAGTTTATATTAACGAATTTAAAAATTTTCTAGAGTTCAAAATATTAACGAATTTGAAAGTTTCTGAATAATAAAATTGGCAAATTATAAAATATCCGATACTGTAAAATTCCCGAAACTATAAAATTTTCGAATTTTAACCATAAACAATTTTTTTTAAATAATATTCATTCGTTGAGAATCCAATATTTAAAAAATTAAAAATAATTTTTAAAATAGCAATTTTTTCTAATTATTTAAATTCAGGACTATTCTTTTTTTTTAGGAATTCAAGTGTTAAATATTTTATAATTTTTCTATTTCAAATATTTTATTTTTCGGGAATTTCACAGCGTCGGAAATTTTATTTTTCAAAATTTTTTAGTTGTCCCATAAAAACAACAAAAACGACAAAACTTCGACAGGGGACTTTTAATTTATATCCAATTTTGAATTTTTTGTTGTTGAAAAATTTGTCTAGTAAGAAGGTACAACTATGTATGTATAACTATGTATTTTTTTTTTTTTTGTAAAACAAGAAACACAAAAAAAACACAAGGAAACAAACTTTATTACTATTTGAGTCTATAATCTTCAAAAAATAATTTTTTTACTGCTGATCGCCCCTTAGAAATTTCTGTATTATGGAAAGCTGATTAGAATTCGATCTGGCTGAGAATAGATTGACTATTTGCCATACAAATTCTTGAAGGCTTCGAATGTGAAATTGAAATCTGAAAATTATTTCAAGTTGGAAATTAAATCTACTTCCTTATGAACTATTTCATCCACCAAAGCAAGAACAAAACAAAATTCACAAATCAATATAAGATTACCAACTTCCTTCTTTCCGAATCATTAGAGTCTTTTTTATACAACAAGGGAACCAACATGTTTGAAAGCTAATTCAGACTTCCTCATCAGGGATTATTTATATAGGAAAACTACCGGTATGAACAATAGAAACTTATATTAATTAAAATTTACATAATATCTACAAATAAAAACATATAGATTAATACAAACAGATATTCAGTCTGAATTTTCATTCTTTGGTGAAAATCGATTTGCATATAGAAGACTGTATTATCGAGAACAAAGAATCAATTTATCCAATTAATAAACTCATCTCAAGCTTTGTCATATTTCAAGAGATCCTTTTCTGAATAAATGTATTGTTCAACCTCTCTCTTTATTAATAACATCTCCATGAATTCTCTCTTTTTTTATTTCTCTCATGATAGATGATCTTGACATCATCCCAATTAATATTATGAGCATGTGTGATACTATGTTTTAAAATGTTTGAGTGATATTTAGGACTTTTACGAAAATTATGTTGATGTTCATATATCATCATTATAAAAGTTAAGTATTTTTCTTAATTTTACAATCATATACATTTTGAACGGAACTCTACTGTATATCGTGTGTAATCCTAATTTTCCTAACATTGATTTCAAAATCTTTGAAATTTTTCCAAATCAAGGAAAAAATACTCTATTAGAATTATTATAATCTCCAACATTATTTTTGTTTTGATATTGATTTTTACTTTGAATATGATTAATTCTGTTGTGCTTATGCTTTTGTACAAAATTTCAGGGATAATCGTAGAGAAAAAGAATTCCTTTACACAATTAAATTTTTTCCTCATAAAAAACTGGATGAGACAATGCAAGATATCTATTATATCAATCATATTCTTCACGACTCCTATTATTTTATTTTCGAATAGAATGATCAGAAAGAAACCTAGTCTTCTTCCCGCAAAAAATCGTTTTTCCATGCCAATTTGTAATAACATACATTAGTTTTTATTAAAGTCTTATCTAGAAAATTTAATATTCCTTCAATTTTAGTTTCAAGTTTCAACAGTATACATTGCAATCTTGGATGTATAATGTTAAATGCATTTAAGAAAGTATCGAAATTGTTTTTATGTACACAAAGTACAGAATGATCAACGAATCTTATCATAAAAGTCAAAATTAAAATCAATTTTTTCAAAGACTTCATTTTCTAAATCCTCAATAACGATTTTTGATAGAATAGGAAACAGAAATTTAAAATAAACTCAATTCCATCGTTTTTCTATGACAATTTCAACTCTTTCATATGGAATGTTTGGTAATGCGGCTATTTACGTCAAGAGAAACCAAAATGTGATACGATGATTCAAGTAACTTTAAAAAGGCAGTACTTTTTTTATTGCTGTTTTTGAAAGCATTATGGATTCTTTAATTTTACTGAACAGTTCTTCCGATTTTCTAGTAGGTGATCCTATTGTCGAAATTACTGGTCATAAAGGTTAGTCTTTTTTATGGGGTGCCATAGGCTAAAGAGAGATTTGTATCGAATGTGTCAATATTAAATTTTTTAATATTTTTACCCACACGGTTTTGAAACTTCATCCTCTCTAGAATTTAAAAAATAGCGAAAAGCGGTTACTGTAGACAGTGGATATTAGGATGGTTCACAAAAAACTTGTTTTAATTTTTCGGCGGCCTTATCGCGACAGTTTGGTCTTCTGCGTAAGAAAATACTCTCCTAATTTTTTCAGATTACAAAAAAATTATTTAGAGGTTGCGAGCATCCAATTTACATGAAAATCCAGATTTTCGTAGTCTTTTTTTTTTATGAATATACATATTAATTTTAGAGAAATATCTCATGAATGAAAATTGTAGCTAATACAAAGAAAACATTTTTTATTCGGTGTCCAATTAAAAAAAATTATTTGGCGCCGGTAAAAGTCATAAAAAGTACGACTTCTTAGGAACAGAGAGATATAAGAGCATAATTATATCCCTAAGCATTTTAAAGAATAAAAAAATTTCTTTAAAAAATCTTTTAATGACTTTGTTTGAAAAGTTTAAATGAAAACTTCTCTTCTTAAATTGTTGTTTAAAAATTGATATTTCTAAACGAAAATCATCTAGACTTTCCTTTTTTTAATAAAAAATCATCCAGGTCAACCATTGTCAAAATTTTCCCTAAAACTGTTGCAAAACCTATATGTACCATTAATAACAGTGTTTATGCTTTATAAACTCTTTTTCTCCATTGTTCATAACAATTATTATAAACGAAAGCCATGAATAATCAGAATTGTCTTTATTGATGTATTAATTTTTGACCCAACTTTTGAATTAGGAAATATCTCGAATAATCGGATTAGTAATTTTCTAATAATCTTTGGTGGCACACTTTTCGCTAATAGAATCTGTAAACTTTCACCATTGTCTACATAAATTTTATCAATTTTGACTGAAGGAGCAAAAAAGCATGAAAACTCACTCATGTTGATACTCATTCCTACATTCTAACATTTTTTCTAATAAGAAAAGTGCAAATGGTTCAAATGTATATGTTTGTTCTGATTATAAGAAAATATAAAAAATGATTTTATATAAAATAAGTTATTCTTTCTGCCTCGTATTTATGTATATTTATTTATATATATTTATTTATATATATTGCTATTTTGGCAATCCTTACAAAAATGTTTAGAGGTACAATTATGCTCTTATATTTGTCTGTTCATAAGAGATCATACATTTGATGACTTTTAGCAGAGCCAAATAATTTTTTTTTTTTTTAATCGGACATAAAATAAAAGTTTTTTTCTTTATATTTGCTATAATTTCTACTCATAAGATATTTCTCTAAGACTAATACGTATATTTTTTTAAAATCGTAAACTACGAGAATCTCCATTTTTACGTACATTTGATGCTCGCAAACTCTAAAAACTTTTTTTTTTATCTGAAAAAATTAGGGGAGTATTTCTTCACCTAGAGAAACAAACTGTCGCGATACGGCCAAAGAAAAATAAAAAGAAGTTTTTTGTAAGCCACCTAGTGTGTATATTCAATTATTTGAAAAAACAGTGGAGTAATATGTTTTAAACTTCAGGGATGAATAAAACATATGCGAACACACTACGTCCAAAAAGCTTGAGCCATCTAAATCAATTAGTTAATGAGAAAAATGGTATAAAAAAACTGTTCTTGAGATTATGCTGAAGAAGTATACCTGTACAATACTAAGTATTTGCACAGAAACAGGCTGCTTTTAAAGTATTCATGCCTATATGATTCATATTGCTAAGGGTCTCAACTATAGAACATCTAATGACATAGAATGTTTGAAATTGCATAATTGCATTAATGAATAAATATAAATAATTTGCTCATAAGCGGCATTTGGTCAACAGTAGGTTGGGCAATTTTAGCGTATCAAGTATTTTATGATAACTGTAACAGTTAGATTGTAATTGATGAGTAAAATTAAGATCCATTTGAAAGACTCAGAAGCATCACATTCTGGGTTTTCGTCGCTTAGGGAACGTAAACTGAGTACTAAATTAATTATTCTATAACATTTTTACATCAATCGACTAGAAAACTTTTTCTTGTAATTCCATGAAAAATAACTTTGTTCATACTGTGAAAAATGAAATATGGCGATCGACCCACTGTGTCCAGACGACTTTAGAAATAAGAACAATTTTTTCTCACGCAAAAACGTTAAATTTGTATGTAATCAACTGTACAAAACCCTTTGTGTCACATTTGCATCATGTTGTTAAGTATATAACCTTTAGATTGGCGGTGTAGCCACTTGCCACTACCCTTTTGAAGATTTTGTAGGATCATTTGGAACAACTTGAAAACTGTCTTCATCATTCAAGATATGCAGCGTTTTCTGATTTTAAACATTTCTGATAATCACTACTCTAATAGCCCCTTTATAAACCTTTATTACCAGTTAATCTGGATGATTTAACAAACAAAAAATTCCGAAGAAACCCTCATTTAACTCTTTCCCCAAACAAGTTTGTGGAATCCTTTTCTTCTCGAATTAGTCAAATTGAAATACATCAAATAAAGAATAAGACTTTTTAGAGATACGATAGACCATTTTGACGGAAGCTGGTGGAAATAAGACTGAGGATGATTTATCAAGTGCATATTAAATTAGGTTTGGCCAATGGGGGTATAATAGGGGTATCGGTTTCCGGAGACACGTGTTGGGTAGGCTACAGGTATGAGGTATGTACCGATATTTCGAAATGCGTTAATTCCCCACTATCCAGAGGGATATAGAGAGATAGAACAGAGCGAAACATCCACTCCTGTACATTGTTTGCGGCTTGGAATCAATAAAAGCATAGCTTTAGGCTACGCTGGTTTCCGTGGCAACCTGAGAGACCCATCCACTCTCTCTGTTGCCGTTCAAAAGTTCGGGCCCGCCTACTATGGGGATCATCCTCGAAATTTTCAAAGAAGAAATCCCTATGCATCCAGATCCTCAGTTTTCTGCTTTTCTCCTCGCTTTTCTCTATAGAAATGCTTTCCTTATCGGTCATTGCATCTCCCAGCAAATAGCAATGATCCTACATGGTCATTGGACAGTATTATAGCAGATTTATTATCATAGATTAACGGTGTGTCCAGTAGGGTGGACCATGATATTAAAATATTCTTTTGTTGGCTGTCTGACATCCCTATTTTCTTTCCTCTGTGGAATTATGTGAAAGCAATGAGTATGACATATAGGCATTACTTAAGATAATTTTAGCCTAATTTTTGTCAGAGTACTATCCTTACAAGTGAAAAAACACCCTCTTCAATTATTATAATGTGCTTTCTTCATAGTTAAAATGTGCACCATTGATAGAAAACTACTCTTAAACTTTTTTAAAATACCCCTTAAAACGATATTTTTCTTTTTTCATAGTTCTCCACATAATTTCTCAATGGTCCTAGAATGACTTCAAAATGTAAAGACAGTTTGAGCTTTGGTTTTAGTCCTTTACACCACCATTAATAAAAAATTGTAAAATACCGTCTTCTTGCGGAAAGAGAGGAACTGCTTTACAAGGATGTCAGAAAATAAGTCTAAGGCTTACTAAAAAGTAATATCATCTAATACAAACTACCATAAAATTTAGAACATTATTTCGTTAATAGGATTTTGTTGATTTCACTTTTACACATAATAAACACATATTTTCTTGCTTTTAAAACGTTATATTCTTTCCTTTTTTTATTTTAGACGCTACTCTTAAAATACTTATGTTGTTAAATAAATCTGCATTACAAACTGGCAACAGAAAACGTTTCATTTAACAGTATCACTTCGGAAAATTAAAACAGCAAGAAAATATGTGTTTCTTATGTGCAAAAGTGAAATCAACCAAATCTTATTGAAAATTATTAAAAATTTTGTTATAGTTTGTATTAGGGGATATTACTTTTCAATAAGTCCCGCAGACTCATTTTCTGACATCCTTGCCTAAAACAGTTATTCACTTTAAGCTAAAGGACGGTATCTTACCATTTTTTTTAGGGCGGTTTAAATAAGACCCAAAACTGGACATCACATTTTTTTGGAACTATTAAATATTTATGTGATATTTCTTAAGTCATTCTAGGACTTTCCTCATGCGAAATTATGTGAAGAACTGTGAAAGAAGAAAAACATCGTTCTAAGGGGTAGTTTAAAGAAGTTTAAGGGTAATTTTCTATGAATAGCGCACATTCTAATTTTTATTTATTTTATTATATTGTAAATATAATTATATATATATATAATATATATTATCTCAGTGTGAGGTAATAATTAATGAAATTTCACAAACATAATTGTTTTAAAAATCATTATTGTTTATTACTATCTTCTCATATAGTAATGCTATAGAGTTGCGTTTTTTTTCTGAAATTTTTAACATTCTGTCCACTTTTCACTTATTAAGGCAATAATTAATGCAAGTGAACAAATATAATTGTTTAAGCAATTTATTATTATTTTGTAACAATAAGTAACTTTTCTTTGACTTCTGGGTTATGAGAATATTATAAATGACCATCAACAAGAATCACTTTATCAAAAAGTATTCTATTTTCTCGGAATGAAGTGTTTTTAGTCTTTTGCTGATGTTTTAAAAACATTAAACTCTTAAAGTTAAAATTTTAAGAAAAACCCCCGAAAATTGTTAGTATGACTATAAGGAAAGATAATCATAAACAATAATAAATTGTTTAAACAATTATGTTTGTTAAATTACATTAGTTATTACTTCACTTTAAGTGAAAAGTGAACAAAACTGTCAGTGGAAAGTAACATTTTATTTATTAGAAACAATTTGTATTAAAAAAACCACAAAGAAATAATAATTAGCGCAAAAAAATCGCAAAATCCTATTTTTCACTTATGGTTTCTTTGGGACCCTATAAAACAGACTTGTGGAGGTGAAATTCAAAAGGAATCACAACCTTTTTACGGAATTTAACATGATTTTCAAAACTTCTAAGGGATTTCAGAAAATTTCAAAGGATTACAAAATTTGTATGGTATTTCAAACGATTCCAAATGATTACCTAAGGTTTCACAATTTTCAAATAAGTTTAAAAGATTTCAAGAGTTTGAAGATATTAATTACGGTAGTATTAAATTCCAAATAAAAAAAAAAGTTTTCTTCATATAAACAATGTAGCCTTTGTTTTTTTTATATTCTAAGTCGCTATTGATTGACCACGAATGGTCATCGAATGTTCGTCAATAGATCAATCCACGCGTCTCGAAGACGCGAACAATTAAATCAAATGCAGTACTGCCATATACCCAATAGCAAAAAAATTCTCTTATAAACTAGGTAAATAATTTTGTAAACAAATTTAAAAACGATATTGGTAGGTTACGGTAGGTCGTGAATGGTTCTTCAATTGTGCAATCGATGCGTCTCGAAGACGCGAACATATACATTACATATATGATACACATTATCAGAGCAAACATGTCAGATACAGTACTGTAGTTTTCCTAATATGAAAAAAGTTTTTCTTATATAAACAGAATACACACATTATTTTGAAACTTTATAAATCGGTACTGGGGGTCATAAAAAGTTGAACAATAAGTCGATTGATGCTTCTCGAAGATGCGAATAAATACACTACGCCTAGTATTGCTGTATTTTTAATATCGAACAAGATTTTCTCATATAAAGAAAATAAACCATTTTTTGAAACTTCATAAATCGGTACTAGCGTGTCATAAAAGGTGCAACAGTAGGTCGATCGATGCATCTTGATTATGTGAACAAATACACTACACATAGTGTTGTTGTATTTTATATACAAAAAATTTTTTCTCATTCAAACAGAATGAACTATTTTTTTGAAACTTCATAAATTGGTATTGGTGGGTCATAAAAGGTTCAGCAATAGGTCAATCGATGTATCTCGAAGACGTGAACAAATACACTACACATAGTATTGTCGTATTTTAAATACCAAAAAGTTATTCTTATTCAAACAGAATAAACAATTTGTTTAAACATTATAAATCGGTACTGGTAGGTCATACAAGTATCAACAATAGATCGGCCGATGTGTCTCGAAGATGTAAACGAATAAACTCGATATCGTATTGTTGTATTTTTCATATCAAAAAAGTTTGTCTCATATAAGTAAGGTAAAATTGTTTTTTGAAATCTCTAAACTAAAAAAAAACACTTCTGAATAGCCGATCTAGCTTAAAATACTATCAGGCCTGGATATCAATTAGAGCTACAATTGGTCTAAATTTCATGATCATAGCTCTTTTACAAAATAAATCAAACAAACAATGATTTAATATTTATAATAGCACAAAAAGTAATTTCAAGCGCCAGAAAAGGTTTCAATTCGAATATTTTAAAAAATTTTTTGCGCCCCCCCCCCCCCCCTAAATAAAGATTCGTAAGATTTTCTACATATTTGTAACACATATTTTCTTGTCTGATACTGCTGAAATTTATCGTCTTCTTTTGAAATCCGTTGAAAATTTTTCCCAAAAGTTCAAAATTGACAAAGTGGCGGCGGTTCTGAAAATATTTAAAGTCAATTTCCTCAAAAACCACACGTTTTTCTTTATTGATTTTTTCGTATAATCAACCTAATGTAAAGAGTATATTCAATGACAGTCTGCCCTGTGTGTGTGCCTTTGAGAGAAGAGAGAATTTTGTTTTGTCTGAAAAAAGTAAATTCACATTTTTTGCTGAAGCGACACAAGATAAAAAAAAAGTCGACGGAACAAAATTGTTTCTCTAAAAAGTTCTACTAAAGTGTCTCTTGATACTTCTATCTCGCGTTATTTTCGATATTTTCGCGGAAATATGAAAGCTATTTTATTAACCATTTTTTTCAATAATACAATTTTATGACTTTATCAAAAAGAGAGAAGAATATAATTTAATAGTTTCAACAACTTTTACATCAATTTCCTTCATTTCTCTTTAACCAACACGTTGTTAAAATTGTTAAATTATGTCCTGTTTGATTGTTCGCCACACAGTGAAATCGTATTATTTTTATAGAAAAAAAGAAATCTTGAAGGATTTTTTACATATTTTCTCAAAAATTATAAGAATGTTTCAGTACAAAAAAAACTTTTTTAATAATCAATTAATGTTTTTATGAATAAAAAATTAGTATGCACCAAGTAAGCGTATCCTGTATTTGACTAATTTCAAGTTTAAAGGTACATTTTATTAATTCGTATATATTTATCTCTAAGTGAGCCGAATCTATAACTAATGTTTGGAAGAATATTTTTCTCTGATTTTCCATATTTAATGTAATATGTTACATAAGCAGTTGAATTAGTTAGAAATTAACCAAAGGCATTAGCTACGAGGTGAATCTCGACTCGGGAAGAGTCGCGGTGTTAAGTAATTTTAAGCGCGGATAGCACTCGGATGGGTGACTATCTGCTGCGACGTACAGCCAGGCTGTGTATTTGCTGCCGAGGATGATTGTGTGTCTCGACAGTCAGAATACCGGCTGGGAGATGGTTTTCTGCAGTTTTCCTGTCCCTTGGCCAAACGTCCAGGCAAATACGAGTAACCTCGGACCTCGATTTACCAAAACCTGATATACCGGATAAGATGGTCCAAGGGGACGAGAGAGAGGCGCTTGCAAGGTCAGCGAAGTTCGGAGAACCCCGGTTTACCGTGAAGGTAATTCAGGGTGTCCCCGAAAAGCCCGGTAAATCGGGGTCATAGTGTACTTCTAATAAAGTTGGATGCAGCCGCGGTTTTTATCAATAATTAATCTCAATAACAATTCCTGATGAAGGGTCATTTCTGCATCGTATTTTGTAAATCAAATATCCACTCCTAAAAGTAAATCCTGCATCACAATTCGCTCCATAGAAAAGATATTATTTTGCAATTATCTCAAGCCCTTCTCTATTTGCAAAAGGGTTGATTATCTTCATCCCCTAAATTTGAGAACATCACGTGGCGCCACATAGAGAGAAATCTCGAAACCAAAATAAAACGAGGCTAGCCACCCAACGGGACATTTGGTCCTTCGAGCAACTCGCAAAACACGCAAACTCCGGCAAAAACGTCGATAAACGTCGAAACACCGTGCCCACAGTCCCGGGAAACACGGAAGTAAGTTCCAAAACCGACTTTTTTTTCTTCAATTTAGAAAGGGTAAGTTTTTCCTAAAATAGGCTAACTTTAAGGATTAAAATCTGTTAGATTTTTTTTACTTTAATCTTAATTTACATTTGTGCACTTTATTGAATTTTTGAGAGAAGTAACAGGTTCTCTGAACATAACCTGAGAGTAGAGAAGGGGATGATTCTTGTGAAAGCATCCCTCGCTCTGCCTCCCTTAACCAAAGATCAACGAACGCCGATAGTCACGAGGTCTGGCTCTCGCGCGGGGTTTTTAAAATGCTCAGACGTGGTGTCGTATTTCTCGACCTACTCATCAGAAGGGTATTCCTAACTCTAAAAAGTCTAAAGTGGCTCCAACCTCGATAATATCTCTTTATATTCAATTATTCATTACTATCTTCTTCAGTAGTCCCCTCTTGAAAAAAAAAAAATAATAATAATGTCGGTTCTTCGAAAAGAAACTCAAATTTGAGATAATTTAATCTGGAAAGATCCCATTTCATTATGTAGTTGCTAATCCTTTCAACTGTCCTACCTTATGTAAAAAAGTGGTATAACGATATGTCTCGAAAAAATCGCAATTATTGTTCTTGAAAACCTGATTGGCTTTTCATTACTTAAAGTTGTTTTATATCATGGCTTTAAAATTTTGAAAATTTAATCTACAAATAGTCAATTTTAATAATAAGAATCATAGAAAACCATAGGTGAATTAAGAAACATTTGTCCTTCTTAAATAATCTTCAACATTTAACTTAAAACTTGCATATTGTCCAATCAATTATTGTAAATATTATATATGTTTTATTTTAGTGCTTTTTGCTGGAAATAAGTATTTTTTTTAAAGAATTTCAATGTAAAATCATAAAGCTTCGAAGAAGACTTAAAATATCTAAAAAAAATAGGTTGTGTTAGTTTTTTCAATCAAAATTGACATTTTTAGATAAAAAACTTCATCAAGATTCGCAATTTTCACCAATTTTAGGTCATGATAGCATTTTACATCAAAAATGGGTATTTTTAATCAAAAATTATTACATTTCAAAAATTAGCATATTTCCAACACTTTACGTTTTTCAGTTTTGTTAGCGTTATTTAAACGAAAATCATCTTGGGTCACGCTAGGGTTTCACACCAAAAATTGGTATTTTAAAACAAAAATCATTATAATTGAAAAAGATTTAAAATCTATTAACAATTTTGGCAAAATTAGTGTTTATCATCGAAAATTTGTATTTTTAATTTCTTTTCAATAATTAGTTTTCAAAGAAGATTCACATATTTTAACAATTTTAGGTCATGTTAGCGTTTTACCCCAAAAATTGGTATTTTGAAACAAAAAATATTATATTTCAAATAGTACTTGGAATCTTTCAACATTTTTGGATTATGCTAGTGTTTTCATAATTAGTATTTTTTTATTCAAAAAAATTATCTTCGGAAGGAGATTTTTTTGAAAACCAGAAACAGTTCAAAAACTGAATAGGACTTAAAAGACCCTGTGTGTAAACGGAAGGTGCGAAAAAAAGGTGTGTAAACGGAGGGTTAGTTTGTCAGCGCGAATAACTTACAAAAGAATTAACGTATTGGATTAGGCTTTGGTTAATCCTTTAGTGCCCGAAAATGAAAGTCAAGTTCGTTAGCCAGCCATTTTGGTTTAAAATTTAAAAAATTAGAGCATTTTCAAAATTTTTGAGATCACTTTTTTTAGAATTTGAAAATTCTATGCACGGCTGTTGGTAGAATTCAAAAAGAAAACAATTTATCCTAATGACTTTTCTCGATAAAAAACAAATTACCATAGTTATACCATTTATAACATTTAAAAAATAAACGAAAATAAAAATTTTAAGCCAAAAAACGCACGATATGAAAAAAAGTCAAGAGGAGAAAATTGTTGCTTTTTGAACACCCTTTAATATTGGCATACCAACTTTTCGAATTTTATAAAAAATGCAAAATTCACATTTTTATCACATAAAAAAAAATAATGAAAAATCAAACATTCCATTTTGCGGTCAAACTATGCAAGATATGAAAAAATATCAAGAAACCAAAATTGTGCATATAAAAAAGATCTACAAATTTGTTATTGATCACTTTTTGATAGGATGCGTAGTCTGAGGCGATGATAAATGTAATATATATCTGTTATAATAGTGTTGCATATTGTAGAAAAGTTCGCATTCTGGACAAAATCGAGTGCGAAGCACGAGATACATGATTAGAATTTGTTCGTTAAAGCCGAAGGAGCTTTAACAAGAGAGAATTCACAATCACCAAATTACAGTTCTCGATGCTTTGACCTTTAATTTTAAAAGGTCTGTGCACAAATGTGGCGGAAATACAATAGAATTGGTTTTTGAAATATGAATTTAAAAAAAAAATTCGGTGATAGCTTTACTCTGTGAACCATATCTCAAGTTAGAAACGTTCAATCTGGTTGCAAAAGGTATCATCAAGGTAAAGGTCATCGAATGTGCAACAAATATTAGTGCCATGTTCCCTGATCAATTTGGTAGTTGAGGTGCAATGAACCGAAATATTTTTTAAAAAAGTAATTGCTTTAGACTAAAATAAACGTACAGAATTTCGAAAAGCAATCCATACAAAAAATTTTCAATATGATTTCCAAGTTTAGCAGGCTAAAATACATTGGAAAAATATAGCATCACTAAATATACAAAAAAATTGTTTAAATTTGTATATTAGTAAAATTCATCTCTTTCTAACTCTCTCTCTCTCACACACACGCACACTCTCTCTCTCTCTCCCTCTCTCTGTTTCTTTTTAACTGACAACTTAACTTTTTCAGATGAAGATTTATCATCTTATGCTAGTTGAGAATCCATCTATTTTCTTGAAAGTTGAACTATGTTTATGAAAATTCGTTTTCTTTGCTTAAAATTAAGTTTTTAACTGAAAATGTAACTTCTCCATTTTTGGTTGAAAAATATATATATTTTTTTTTAATTGAAAAATCGTCTTTTTTTATGAAAAACTAATTTTCTTAGTTTGAAATTTCGTCTTTTTCGGTTATAAATGAAATTGTTTGATTGAAAATTAATTTTTTTATTCATAATTAATAGTTTCGGGTTTAAAATTCAACTGATTTACAGTAAATTCATCTTTTGACTTGAAAGTTCAAAAACTTGAATGAACTTTTCTCTATCTTGACTGAAAAATGTTTTTTTGTGGAAAAATTGATCTTTTTTGGTGAAAATTTTTTTTTTTCACTGAAAAATTAATTTTTCCATTTTTAATTAAATTTTTATTAGTAAAAAAATTCAAGTACTTGTTTGAAAATGCATTTATTTTTTTGGTAATTGGTCTTTTTGGATAGAAAATTAATCTTCTCGGTTGACAATTCTTCTTTGTTTGTTTTCAAAAGTTCATCTCTTATGATAGAAATTTCATATTTTTTGTTAGAAATGTAACTATTCCACTTTTTGTTATGAATTCGTCTTTTACTTTGAAAACTCAACTATGTGGTTAAAAATTCAACTATTTTGTTGAAACTTTTATAATTTTGTTGAAAATTCAACTCTTTGGTTGATAATTTAATACCTCTTTGTTAAAACTTCAACTTTTCGGGTTGAAAATGCTACTGGTTTTTGTTCAATTTTAATCTTTTTTGTTTGAAAATTCTACCATATGAATAAAAATTCATCTTTGTAAGTTGAAAATTCATCAATTTGGTTGAAAATTAAACTATTTTGTTGAACATTTAATTATTTTATGAAAATATAACTATGTTGTTAAAAAGTAATCTTTTTTGGTCGAAAATTCTACTGCTTTGTTGAAAATTCGTCCTTTTGGATTAAAAATTTATCTTTCATGGTAGAAAAGTCCTATTTTTTGGTTGAAATAAATAAATAAATTTTTTATTTTCAAATTTTAATCTGAAATTGTTCTATTCTGTTTATAAAAGTTTCTGTGTTAAAAATATTGCACGATTAAAATTCTGGTCTTTGAATATTAATGGTCAGGGAAATTAAAAAAAATAATCAGGGAAAAGTCAGGGAATTTATGAAATAAAGTTTTTTGGCCACCCTGTATTATGCTATAATTTTAATCGCTATCAAAAAGCATACAATTACATTACGCGATTGGTTCCCAGTGTCAACATTCGTACTGTGCAGGCTGGAAAGAAATCTTGCCTACAATCACCCTTCTACCATATGTGCTTCCCGTGCCGACACGCGTAAGCTATTAGCTAGACCTTTTGCTACGGGCAGGTTTGTTCATAACACGCTTCCTGCACATGAATTACTTCAGAACCGGTGCTTTTGCTGGTCAGTGATATTATTACTAATGCGTGTATGCAACTCGCAAATTAAAAGAATAAAAGAGTAAAAGAAAATCCAATCGAAATTGCTTATTTAGTCCTGTCATCAAATTATTAATTAGTGCGGGAAGGCTATAATCCGTTTAAAATAATTAGCTCATTTGGCGCTAGAAAATGGAATCGGCTTTATTAAATCGGATCTTTCAGATTTTCAGTGGCAGCTAATTGTTATTTGTTCTCCTCGTTTTACTACCACCAGTTATTAGATAATTATTCATCGCCTGTTTTTCAGCAACTGCTATAGGACAAGTTTTTAAATTGGATTAATAACCAGGAACAAAATTGGCTTGATGCAAATATAAGACAAAATACTGGAGAACAAATGTTTCGCATCAATGGTAGAATTGTGATTTGTGTGAAAAATTTATTTTCCCATTAATTGGTTTTTATAGAATTTATTGAAAATATTCTCACGTAGTTATTAGAACCAACCCAGATAAATACCTATAGTTTTATAGCTGTGGACGTTTCTCGATCTCCTGTAACCTGTTGCTTCATTCTTGGATTTGCCTACGTAAGCACTTCCTACCGAGCTTACCGCTCCGCGTAAGTTCATTAACTCGTAAATTAATTCCCACGGCTTCGGAGATTAGCGCCACGCTACATACAGGCTTCGAATCCCTCGTAAACTCTAGAGAAAACTACTTTCCTTCATCATTCAATCTTTCATCGATTCGAATTATTTTTCACTTTCAATCTATAATCATTGAATTGTAGATTAAAATGTCTGCAATAATTTCGTTAGAACTTATTACATAAAAATCAAAGTAGGATCATCATCATCATCATTTGCCTGACTTTTGGGGCGTAATCTGGTAAAAGTTATCGAACTAACAAAATGTGAGTGTAAACTAACTTATAATTTATATTTTTGAGTACCTAATTAAGAACTTTAATTTTCGTTATACTGAAGGGTCTTAAATTCTGCGTTTGTGTTTAAAAATATAAAATTTGGAATTTACTGTCTTTTAAATTGATAATTAAGGCACTAAATGGGATGACAAATTTTTTCCATGCAGTTAGATTACAAAATCAATTTTAAACTTATTAAAATATGTATATAGGTTTAATGTTTCAAAAAAGTTTAAACTATAATGTAAATATAAACTGCATTACCAATCTGGGGGGGGGCTGCAAAACGTTTAGTATTTTTCCTGATGATGAATAAATTTTAATAAAGTTTGCAAATTTAACGAAAGATGGTCCTGTAACAGAAAATCGCTGTAATGTTTCACTCTGTCCTTATTCTCTTTTCTCCTTTTTTAAATAATTCTGGGTTTTCCCTGTTTTCCAACGACTTCCCATTTTTCTCGGTTTCTTGCTTAAATGCGAACTGGATTAATAGAACCCAATAAGAAAAACCAACTATTTTGGGATAAAAGTTCGTTTTTTTGTTGTTGAAAATCTTCTATTATATTTTCGGTTCGCCATTCATTTGGTTTGGCTAAAAATTCTACTACGTGAAAGAAAATTGAATTATTTTCTTTTTAGTAGAAAATTTAATATTGAAAAGTTGAAAATTGATGAAAAAATTCAACCACTTGGTTGAAAATTGATCTTTTCTTGTTTAAAATTTAACTATGACGTTGAAAGTTCATGTATTTCTTAAATTCGTCTTTTTTGGTAGAAAATTCATTTTCTTAGACGAGAATTCACACTTTTTAGTTAAAAATACAACTGGTTAGTCGAAAATTAATCTGCTTCGGTTGGGGATTTAACTACTTTGTTGAAAATTCGTATTTCTATGTAGTAAATTAATCTTGTTTGTTAAAAATTTATGTTTTTGTTAAGGATTTCACTATTTTGTTAAAATTGGTCTTTTTTGGTTAAATTCTATTGATTTCAATTTCATTTTATCTTGTTGAAAGTTAATTTTTTAAACAGAAAATTTAACGATTACACTTTTGGTTAAAAACTTATCTTTTTAGTTAAAAATTAAACAGATCAACAGTTCAACTGTTTGGGAGTTTATGCAACTCTTTGGTTAAAAATTAATTTTTTTGTTGAAAATTCATCTCCTTTGGTAGAATATCTCTTTTGGTAGAATATCGTTTTCGGTTGAAAATTAAAATATTTGGTTGAAAATGCAATATATTACGAGTTTAAATCTAAATAATTTAAAGCTTTTCATATTGAATTCAATATCATGTCAACATTAATTTTTTGTAACGCATGCACGAAATGTTCGCTTTTCGAGGCACGTATTGCGTGCAGGAAGTGGCAAAAAAAAAATAAAAAGCAATTATAAAATAGTTATTCCTGATACAAGTGCGCAAAATAGGTGATTCTTCGCTCGTGCGCTAACCTCCGACTCAGTCTTCGAGCCGCAGGCGAATGATGCAATCACTCGAGTTAGCAATCTCCTATGCGCACGTGTATTACACGCTATTTTTTGCAACGCCCGTCCAAAAAAGTTGTGTTAGCAGGAGTTAACGAAAAATACTAATCTTAAAAGAAAAGATTTTCAAATTTCGTAAACAATTTTATTGAAAAAAAATGTTGAAAAAAAATTATAAAGGAAAAATTTTTTTTTGAATAAAATGTTTGAAAAAAAATGTTGTGAACAAAAAAATAAAAAAAAAAAATTTGGTGAAAAAAATATATTTTTAGAACAAATTTAGTGAAAAAAAATATTTTTAGAAATGAAATGTTTGAAAAAAAAATTTCGTCAAAAAAAAAATTTGGTGAAAAAAATTTTTTGAGATTTGTTCAAGTTAAATCTAAATTTAATTCAAGAAGATACCAACACCAGTGTCTAAAGTTGCCTATGCCAGTGTCTAAAGTACCTCATCTCGAAAGTGCGGATGCGCAGCTTTTTCACCAGTGCCTAAAGTAAGCCATCTTCAAACTGCGCATGCGCGAGAAAAGTTTCGCACACAGTCTGCTCAAATAAGGTCCTTTAGGCACCATTCAAAAGCATAAAAAGTTCAACTTTTGAGGTGGGTGTTGCAAAAAGGTACTCTAGAGTGCTTGACATAAACTGGTTGATCGGTGCCCAATTGCAACGCTGGGTATCAATTCTTTTGGCTGGCCATTCAACTTAAGCGCTTTGCGACGAACTTGGGATGCATTCTTTTAATCGCAAGTAGCGTTTGTCATGCGTTTGTGATTTAGCTATTTGTATCACCGTTTCAGACAACAAAACGCCTCTTGATGATAGAAATCGAATGTCGCATTTGAAGCTCGATAACATGCAATTATATGAACGCCTTTTGCGTTGCCTAAGCTCTTAGCGCCTCACCCAAACGCTTCGCGCTTATCACTCCCAACGCGATTACATCGCATTGTTCGTCAGTGCAATTCTTTTTCTGCATAAACTTACACAAGAGCAACGCAAAGGGTGGAAAAAAAAGTCTGTGATATATTCCACTCCACAGGTAAAAACATGTACCCTAATCTGACTTTTAAATCGTCGTAGCGCAATAACTGTTCATAATTTGAGTTTTTGCCATGAGAATTTTTTGACCAGGAGAATATAAACTAAAAAATATCAAAAACTTTCAAAATTCCACTGGGACCTTTTCTACCATGTCTTTGGTGCGGGATCCTTTAGGAATATATTACAAGTCGGGCAATTCTGGCAAAAACTTTTTTTTTAATTACAAAATAACTTTACGCTTAATTATTTTATTTAGAATTTAGATACTTCTTAACAAATTTGAGAGAAAAAAATTAAAACTCCGAATGAATAAAATTAACCAATTTTAAATTGCAACAATTTGGTGTGTTCATATACTAAGTAGCGGTAGTGTACTATGTTTTAAAACGTTTTACTCAATTCACGATCACAAGTTCAAGGAATATTAAAATCGGTTGAAACTTTTTTTTAAATATTTGGATGAAGCACTTTAACGCCTCGTGATCTTTCGTTATCGAAAAAACTGAGAGCAATAAAATACCTATCCAAACAATTTTAGTAGGGTTATTGCATGAATGTTAGATAATATATTTCTTAAATACTGAAAAAATTTTAAAAATTTTACTTCGTTATATATATTTTTTTAAAGATTCACTCCTGAGAAAAAAGGAAATTTGGTCGAAACGACTCAAATTGCAGATCTCTCTCGAGTGAGCAGAGAGATGCGGTGGTGGAAATGCACCACCTGGACTTTAAGTAAATTTCTCCTTCAATGAAAAGGCCTGATCCAGTTGATAGCTGGTGAAAGTAATTGTAACTCCGTATGTCGACTTCTGGAACGTTTGCACTGTCGCATTTTACAAATCCCAGTTTTAGTGACATTCTAGCAATTTTGAACATCATTTAGGCTCTCCTTGATGCCTTTCAAACGCGTTTTAAAATAATAAACGTGAAAATAGGTTATGTTTACTGTATTTTTCATTACTGTTGGACTGCTGAAATAGACTTCATTTTCTTTGTTTGATATGAGTAAAGCAGTTTTTACCAGCAATCTAGCTAACTCAACGGCCTCAAGGGTCTTATATGATTTATGAGATCTATGGACTTCAACCAATTTCGAGTATACTTATATGGGGTAAAATTTGACAAGTGATCCCGCCTAAAATTTTGTTGTCGCCTATCTTATTCAAACTCCGCAAGATTGTAGTGCTAGTGGACCTCTTTAAATTCTGTGCAGGGGGCGCTCCTAGTAGAACGGGTTATCAAGATACAGGGGCCCGAATTTTCGACGATTCACCCCGACTGCTAACCTTCAATTGTACATAACTCCTGATACAGCTATCCAATTTTTCTTTTTTATGAGGGTTTTGAAAAGGTATCTTAACAAGGTTTACAAAAAAAATAATCGTTGAACGATAAAAAAATTATTTCACCTTGATTTTTCATTTTAAAAAACATTTTTGAGATTTTCTCCCAATGTGGCATTTTTTATATTTTTTTAATTAGGCTAGAAAAAAAGCTTGATTTTTTCTCTTGAAAAGCATCCCAAAACGAAAATGGGATGGAAAGTATTGGTTGAGTTGTAGAAGGTCATAAGAGCGCGGGTGCCCTGCGCCAACTAGCCACAGTGCTACTAGGCGTGCTGTAGTGTCTCAGTGGCTCTAATACTTGATAAAAATGATTTTTCAAAATGGTTCCATTGTAGGTAAACGATAGTTAATAATAAAATTGTAAACGATTTTGGTGGATGTTTCTGCTCATCTCTTAGATGCAGAGGTGGTTTTTGATAAGTCTTCTTGCTTCCCACGTTTTGGTGAGTTTTTTGTGGTATTAAAAAAGCACTCCGAAATGTGAAAGGCAATGAGAGACACATCAAAAAGCACCCTAAATTGTTAAAGGAAAGAGATTAACACCAAAAAAACTCACGAAAACGTGGGAAGCAGTAGGACTTGTCAAAAAGTATCTCGAAATGTAACAGATGAGCAGAACCATCCACCAAAATCGTTTATAATTTTATTATAAACTATCGTTTTCAGTTTTACACGTTATCAGAAAAATCATTTTTATTAAGTATCAGAGCCACTGAGACACTAGTTGGCCCAGGGCACCCGCGCACGTATGACCTTCTACAACTCAACCAATACATTCCATTCCATTTTCGTTTTGGGATGTTTTTCAAGAGAAAAAATCGAGCTTTTTTGCAGCCTGATTAAAACAATAAAATAAAAAATGCCGCATTGGGGAAAAATCTCAAAAATGTTTTTTAAAATGAAAAATCTAGGTGCAATCATTTTTTTATCGTACAGTGATTATTTTAATTGTAAAACTTGCTAAAATACTTTTTCAAAACCCTCATAAAAAAGTAAAAGTGGATAACTGTATCAGGAGTTATGTACAATTGAAGGTTAGCAGTCGGGGTAAATCATCGAAAATTCGGGCACCTGTATCTTGACAACCCGTTGTACTAGGTGCGCCGCCTTCACAGAATTTAAAGAGGTACATTAGCACTACAATCTGGCGGAGTTTTAAATGAGATAGGCGACAACAAAATTTTAGGCGGGGACACTTGGGAAATTTTTCCCCATATATAGCATGATCTAATGCTGGGCCTTCAGGGAGAAGAGGTGAGCCTCAATATTTCTATCGTAAAAATTACAAACACTTTTCCCTTGTAGATTTTAATGTCTAGATTATACCTTCAACTTCATATTGCAGAAGTGAGAAATTCGGAACCTGTATGTCTTAACGAGAACAGGCATGTAAAATATTCATAAACAATTTTAAATTGTAATTTTCTACAAGTATCCAATAAGCTGCTGGAGATAGAAATAAATGGACATTTTTGGATTTTCCATTCAACGAATATAATTATTACAGACAAATAATGAAAATATACATAAACAAATTTATTAACATAACAAATAGACACTAGAAAGATAAATAGTATAAATAAGTTGTCAAATGTAAAGAAGATTAGTAGCGACCCCTGAAGGCATTATGGTGGCCTTGGAATAATGAGGATTTTAAAAGCAGGGGTCACAACGACCTACAGTGGGAGGTATTGGGAATTGACTAGTCATAATCCACTATAGCCTACAATTCTTGACCGATTTTGATGTTTTTTTTTAGAAATACTCAGGAATAGTTCCTGCAGGACGACTTCAGGTCCGATTTTTCAATTTTGCTCTGTGGAACTTATTATTTGAACAAAAAGATCTTCAAAATTGGACATTTTACGAATGTGATTTTTTTTCTCCGAAGAAAAGACTTAAGAGAAGTCGCTATCTATCAGAATTATTGCAGATACATTTTAGGAATATAAATATTTAGTTCAGCATCTAACCCTTCGCTGGCACACTAGGGTCAAAAAGAACCTAGGCAAGTTCAACCGTATTTAAATCCCTTCAACATTTGAAAATAGTACTTATAAGGTTAATAAAAACGAAAAAAAAAGTTATTAATATTGTCGTAAAAATGTCATTTTTCGCTATGTTTTAACTTCCATAATCTTTTTTCCACATTTAAAATCAATTCTAAACTAAATAACCCACAGCATTCTTTGAAGTAACTATCCAGGAGTGTGTATGAAATTCGGCTACTCAAAATAATCAATTGGCTCCTTGCGGGAAGCCTTATTCGCTTGGGGTCGAAAAGACCCAGTATGCCAGCTATGTTACGCGTCGGGAAGTGTGCCATCGAAGGGTCAGGCCAATTGTTATAAGCAATTAATATAAACAAATATTTTCATACGGTGCTCAACCGCAACAAAAACTTTATCTTGATGAAAAATGACTAAATACCTCGTACCATTAGTTAACAATCACCATTATTATAAATATTCTAATAAACAAATTGAATTTAATTATTTTTTTATTTCACCAAACAACTTTCAAATTAATTCATAGTTATAATAAATAGCTGAAGAAATATAAAAATGCTAAATATTTGTATTGTTAATAACAATATTATAAACAAATTAAAAAATTGAGCATTTTACATTGGGAAGGAATAATTTTTTTTACAAAATCATGTTGCAGCTATTTCATTGGTTATATTTCATCGAGAAAGTGTGACACCAACTCGTGAGTTTTATTGTTATTACAATTTTTTTAATAAAAAAATCATGCATGGCAATTTACGTCTGAATAAGCGGTTTTTTCGTAATGATTATTCTAATGCATCTTGACAGTATCACTACAATGAATCTCATTGGGATTAATTTTTAATTTAAATTTTTCTAATAATTTTTCGATCTCTGGATCAAGTTCTGCTACGTCTTTCTCCCATGCATGTATTAAATCGGCAATGTACAGTTCAGATGAGAAATTAGTTTGTGAATTAAGTCTTCCATTGTTGCTAATCAAAAATGCTTTCGTGTGTTGAATTGGCGAATGCGCTTTACATCTTTGTTATGAGCTTCAGCAGCTTCTTCGGAGTACTGCCCAATAGGAAGAAGAAATTGCTGCCCAACTTTAGGCCCATGAAGCAAAACTTTGTGAACTGTAGGAGGCATAAAATACCATTGATACAAAGTAACATATAGTTCTACTGTCTCGTAGGCAAACTCATGAAAAAATTCGGCAGGTATTTTTGTGCTACCTGCTAGCATTTGCAAAAGTTGACCGAACCTCTTAATCAAGTCTATATTAACACCCGTTATTTCTGCGGTTTCTTCGATATTTGCATAAAATCTACGAGCAGTGTTTTGGGTATTCGAGTTCCCTGCTCCGTGCTTCGGCTGATCTATGATCAAACCTGTCTTTTAATTAAATTCATCGCAAATTCATTTCTGAACATTTTTTTATCTCCTTATGCTCCTTAGTTATTGCTGGCCGTTTACAAAATTCAAGTCGATAGGCAATGTGCAAAATGCACTCCATAAACCTTATCCAAGCGTGCAAGGTAGAGAGATCAAATTCAAAGTTAGGAGCGATTTCTTCCTTCTGGCTTACATGCTTTAGATCATTCATCTCACTCGGTTTAGCTCCACAAATGTAACAATTTGAACTAGCTGGAGTGTCAGTGAGTACATGGCAAACCTTAGCATTAAGCATAGTCAACTTCATATCAACTTTTACTATATATTCGCCATGGAGTGTACGGATTATTGTTGGCCACAATTTACCGATTTGTTTTTCACATCATTCATTTCTTCTTGCGTTCTCTCCTTAGTTTCTTTAGCGAATGCAACAAGGATCGGTATACATCGTTTAGGAGATGCGGGATGAGGATTAATCCACACAACATTGTTTGATTTTGCGATTCTCAGACACAATGGTTCCATCGAAACTGTAAAATGTAAGACGAATGTCCATCTGAAAATGTCTGGTTATACGTTTCTTGATCTGATGCTCCATCACAACCATACTTAATTTCTAAATTCAAGTGACACGTTTTGACTCTTTTATCTATAACAGGGAGAGATATTTTTGGAGATTTGAAAAGTCAGCCTACTAAATGGTCGATAGATGATTGAAGATTAACACGAGCCTCTGTTTCTGAAATAAGTATTTTTGAAAAGTAACAAGCTTTCTTCGCTTCTCCAACTGAGTGGTAAGATGGATAAATGTAAGCATTTCTTTATTTTGCCTGTAAGTGGACAGTATGATATTGAAATTTTTATAATTTGACATCTTCTATTAGAGCTAAAGCTTCTTCTGGAGAGTAAGATTCTAGTTTATTTTCTCCTGAATTTTCAGTAACTTCGGAGTCTTCAGTAGAAGTACACAACAGAGTTACTATACTGTTTGCTAAAGCTTTTCTGCCCGTATTTCTTAATATTCGAAGAAAAGCTTCTTGAATCTCCATAGCTGTATTTAAGTATTTTCGATTAGCATTAATTTGCGCCTCTTAGTTAAAACTGAAGCTTCTTTAAAATCAAGGTCACTACTTTTTCTTCCTGGATTTCGTTTTGCTTCTAAAAAATCTACAATAAAATCAGAATTTATTCAGTCTGCCAATTTATTTTCAAATTTGTTCTTAATATTGTATGGTCGTTTTCAGTTTTATGAAAACTACGAAGGAAGTATCGCGTTACTTGAGTTTTGATAATTTCCAGATGTTCGACTTCGAGGTTGTTCTCGGTTTTCAAATAATTTATCAGACTTTGTAAGTCGTTACTGTCGTTTGCTATTAAAAAGTCACAAAGTACTTTCTTGGACACTTTAAACGTGTCCATTGTTATGTTTAAGTATAAACAATAACTTTTTATTACTATTATAACAAACTATAATATATAATAATAAATTTGATACAATAATAATTATAATAAGAACACTACAAACCTGCATATAATCTAGCCAAAGCTAAGATACATAAAGTCGATTTTGAGTAGAGAACGTCACTTGAACTTATGCTACACAATGTTTATTTCCCTAGTGAAAAATAAAATACTTCTTGAAACAAAAGCATCGTGTATATGGAAAGTGGTTAGGTGTTTTCGACAGGCTTTTTTTGGGCTGAACACGAATCTGGGCTTGAAAGTTGTCCATCACGTAAAGATTTTGAGAAAATGGGGGTTGTAACACCTAAAAAGGCGTTTTTGACCACTTTTGGATAATCGTGCGTACCACACCCGAAGTCATAGAACTTTCCAAAATGACTCAAATGGAAGCTTGTCAATTCGCTTGTCGACCCCAATCAACCAAAATTCGATCGCATCTGATGTTGGAGATCTTTGAACGCAGTGGTGTCAATGGTTGCACACGCACCAATTGTATACACTTTCCTGTATTTCTGAGTATGAGAGAACATGGAATTTATCCGTTTTCGGAACCAAATTTTATTCTGGTTCAAATAAAAAGACACCCCGAACACTTCGTCGTAGAATATACGCGCATCCCACCCTTAAAGATCAACCCTTATTCCGATTAATGTACCCTTACATTTTTTGTGATGATTACAATTTTTGAAGAGTTCCCAGGGAAAAACTGGGATAAGGTGGTCTGTAGAGACAGAACCAAACAACCCCCGAATGGATTGGTGTACATTCTACCCTATAAAAACAAACCTTGAGTGTACACACTTGGTGAGTGCGCAACCATTGACATTAATACGTTCAAAGGCAGAGACAGCTTCAAGGTCAGATGCGACTTTGATGACTTTGGGTTTGGTACCCACGGTTATCCAAAAGTGGCCCAAAACGCATTTTTGGGGGTTTCAACCACTAGTTTCTCAAAAACTTTACGTAATGGACAACTTTTGAGCCCAGATTCATGTTCGGCGCAAAAACAATCGATCGGAAACATCTAGTCACAAGACCTCTAAATCATGTACTATAAGGATTTTTTGTTTGAAACATTTTGTTCATGCTCTTTTGGAAAATCAAAAGCATAAGTGAAACGTTCATTTCATATATTAGTATACTTCTGGTAATCAATTATTTTTTGCCCTGGTGCAACAGTGCAACATATATTTGGGGCAAAATTTAACTATAATTCTTAATAAAATCAAAGTTTTTGGCAACAGTCGTTAGTATGACGATTAAAATTATAATTTAGATAAAATGTACGCTTTTTCATATAATTTTTAAAGAATGTAGAGAACAGAATGTATCGAAAAGGCCTTTCTTTCACGATTCGATCTAGCTCGGGTTTCTGATGCTTTAGATGATGCCTATCAAAGTTGTAATCAGATAATTTCATCGAAAGGCTTTTTCCATTATACATTTCATACGGGGTCCTTTAGGAATTGACTTACCTTATATACTTACTACTCACATGTAAATGCATCATTATCAGAAGCTTTTAAAAAAAGGAATTCAATTTCTAATTACTTATAACTTAAATCTCCAACTTTTTTAAATATAGCGTCCAATAGTAAAAATAAAAAATCAATTACTTAAGCTTTAGTAAATATTAAACGCATAGAAAAAATGTTATTGGATTCAAACAAAATAGGTTTGAATTCAATAAAGATTTTTTTCATTCAACAAAGATTTGATGTCCGCTGAGTATATTTATAATTATAAATTATAGTCAGCCAACATCCAAAATTCTTCTTTCTTTTGTTGACTAGACATTCTCACCTCTGCTGTCAGAATACTTAGAATTCCGTGTCACGCATAACCGTAAAAAATGTTATCTTTCTGGAAACTCACAGCGCCAGTGCGAGAGCCAACCAATCGCGTGAAGCCCCCTCCTAGCGAAATCACATAAACGATCCTCGCTAGTGAACCTCTACTCGCCTGCGTCGCAAGTGGTACGCGACCCCCTTCTCCCCAAGGACATCTCAAACTTAAGAGTCCCAATATCCACACGGCTAGAATAAGACCCTATCCCATTTAATTGAATACTTTTGAATCAGTTTTAACCTACAGACTAACCGCAGATTCCTGCACTAAATGTATGGAATTTTATGGGAAATTGGGTTTTGTTGCATTTTACTAACAGTTTGATATTTTTTAGACTTTATAAGGTTCTGATCAAATCGGCCTTTTAAATGCGAATCACGAAAAAAAGATTTTTATTCAAATTCAATTGAAAGTGTATATATCTTAGCCCCTTAATATAATTAGTCATTTTGTGAAATGTCTCAACAGTTCATGAACTGCCGGCGGATTGTGTGATAATCGAAAGTTACACTATCTGTCTAACTATTCTAGCCATTTCATAAAACGAATAACGTCCTTTCGAGCCCATAGTCTAATAACGTTTAATGAATATAATTTCATATAATTATCACTTAACCCTAGGTTTTGATTTTTTTTAAATATTAATTTTGTTGAAAATCAAGGGAGCATTTTTAGGAAGCAAGCATAGATATTTTGTCAAAAATGTATTTCCTTGAAAATGTAAAACTTTCACTTATTTTGAAATAACCTTCTCATTATTATTGTCAAAAAATTGCGATAAAATTTGACGGAACAAAAATGTTGTATTGTTTCAAATAAATTTTACTTTACACTCAAGAATGTTACATTATATTTTTTGTGTTTCTTTTGTATTCGTGATTCATTTATTTCCGAAGAATTCGTGATTTGTTCTGTTCTGTTTTTCATATGCTGCCCCCCCCCCCTGACTATTTCGTATCATGGTTCATTGTGGGTTCTTGTGCTTTCACTTGTTTCTAACATATTTGCGAATTATTTATTCCTAATGTAGTCGTGATTTTTTCTGTCTAATTGATTTTTCTACGATAACGTTCCGCAGGTCATGGGACGAAAAAGGCCAGGAAACCGCCAACTACGGGCATACGCGAAATGGGTAGTCTGCCCACCGCGCCGAAGTCGCGAACTACAACCCCTCGCACCCCGGATATTAGACCGTACGTGATGAGCCACTTGCAGCACCCACGGAACCCCGTTTGGATCGGATGCCTATCAGGGAGTCGGAATACTTGGACATTCCGACCCTTCTTTCTCCGGGTCATTCGACCACGTAGCTCTCCAGGGACACGGGAAACCTTCCCCGAAGTCTCGTCCATTTCCCCCGTCTTCACTGTCGGCCAGAGACCTCCTTCGTCGACACCGTCAACGTTTGAGACGAACCACCGCGTTTCGTCGTTGGCTCGCCCGGGACCCTCTTATAGACCTCTTGCCCGAGATGCGCCTCCACGAGCACCCTACCATCGTTTCAGAACGCAAGTCACCAGGCTGTCGCCGCACACGCCGACCTGTCTGATTAATCACTTTCCAATTCTCACCAATCGACCCATTCTCTACACTGCATCCCACTGCAGTCCTCAATACACACAGCCTCACGACCGTTATTATTATAACTAGAGCTTGACAAAATCATTTCATAAATACCTTCACAATAACTTAGCATTTCCATATCATGAAATTCTTAATACTTGAATCACTTAAAGCAAATAATACACTATCATTTTATACGAAGATTGCGATCCTACGGGAGCGTACGAGCTAGCGACTAAACTGACAAGTCCTACGACGAGACGCGCCGTAGCTCGGTAATTCGGGATCCCTCGAAGAGTTCTGTCCCATCTCAGGTACGGTCCGTAAACCCTTTGATGCAGCGTCGTACCGAGTCCGATACTATGGTAACAATTCTGTTACAAAGTATTTGTCAACTTGATGCACACTTAATTAAATTTATGGTTAAACATTATATTTACAACTATGCATAATATCGAACATCCATAAATCTTTCTTTCGTCGCTGGGGCATTCTCACCTCACACGTTCAAAGCGAACCAATCCCCGAAAGCCCCCCCCCCCAGTGACATCGATTAAACGATCCTGGCTAGTAAAGATTTGCATGGCGTTCTGCCACCAAGCACTAGTCATTAAATATAGCGATATATGAAACTGAAAACACAGATTCAAGGTTCATTCTTCCACGTGACAACACTAAGGATGAACGGAGAGAAGAACCAACCACAAGACAAGATGGAAGTAACTAGAGATGACGACGGGACCAGAATATCATCGAGGAAGCCTAGTAAAGTCGCAGGATCAGGTTCGCATATATCCTATAGAACATTGTCTCGTAGCGTTAAATTAACGCGTAATATTAGCACCGGGAAAAAACTCACCCATTAACATAATTTTGGATGATGCTAACCATCCCTATGCAGTTCTCCACAAGATCTTAAAAACGTCTACCATATCGCCCTCTATAAAAAACGTGATCAGAAAAATCTCCATTTCTTTCCCTGAAGATTCAGTACTTGCTAAACTCAAGGAAGTAGGGTACACGATCATCTCAGTTAGTCGCATGAGAACCCGAATAACTAAGAAAGCCATCCCCATGATTCTCATAAACGTCCTTAACATACTACAGGCTGGAGACCTCCTTCATCTTCAATCTCCGGCGTCCATAAAAATAAAGCTCGAGCCCTATGTAAAACCTTAAGAAATCTCTCAATGTTTCACATGTTTAGCTGTGTGAAGTGCGGGGGCGCGCATAGGAGTTCTACTTGCGAAAAAGGTCGTGAAACGCCGGCCACTTGCGCTAACTGTGCTGGAGACAACTCTGCTAATTACAGAGGTTTAAAAGACCAGCTGCACATATCACACCGAATGAAAATCCTACATGTAAACACACACCTCTAGACAGTGCTACGAATTTAACCACCAAAATAGTGGGAAGGGGGGAGGAGGGGTGACACAACCGAAGCTACATATTCTTCCATTGAGATTATAAGTAAAATACTTGAACTTGCTATCGACAACGGTTAGGTTCAATGATAACACTCTAAAAAGAATTTTCTGGAACGCTCATTGTATCCTTGAAAAAGTACATGAATTAGCCACATACTTTACCAGAATAACATTCGCATTTACTTGCTCAGTTAAGCTCTAATACGCGAATCTCGTCGAGTTTATCTAGTTTCCGGCTGAAAATTATACAGAAACAACACTAACACAGGTTGTAACGTAATTGTAACGTATAGGCTTGATCTACTGCATGTACAAGTTGAATATGCCTACCGTTTTTAAATATACTTAATGTAGAAAAGTTCAGATTTTGGAAAAAATCGAGTGCGAAGCACGAGATACGTGATGAGAATGTGTTCGTTAAAGTCAGAGGAGCTTTAACAAAAGAGAAGTCACAATCACGAAATTACAGTTGTCGATGATTTGACCTTTAATTTTAAAAATTCTGGGTGCAAATGTGGGGGGAATGCAGAGACCGAGCGCGTAGCGCGAGGTAAACACATCATCGAGCGTGAAGCGCAAGAACCAACAGTCGCGCGCCGTAGGCGCGCTCAAACTCGCGAGCAAAGCGAGCCGCGCGCCAAGCGCGCGATGAGAATGTGCCCGTGCAGCGGGCAGATTATTTTTTGTTCAACTATTTTGTTGAAAATTTTGTTTTTCAATTTAAAATTAATTTTTCAAATTGTAAATTTAAGTATTCCACATTTGGTTGAAACTTTATCTTCCTTAATTCAAAATGCAACTGTTTAGTTAAAAATTCATATGTCGGCGTCCACATGAAAAGGACCCTTATGGACCCGTAAAGAGTTACGTATAGATGCATATAGCCGGATAAATTCCCGGCATTTTAGGCCCAAAACGAACCCTCTAAGTTGAAAAACAAGTAACCGGAGTATTTTGGAAGTTGGAACTTGGAAAAATCGTTTTTCGAGAAAAACGCATCTAAACTTGGCGAGTCGCCCACATATATTACACTCATGTGTTACATTCATTCAGGTGCAATTAATGTATTAAAAATTTAACTATTTTGTTGAAAATTCGTTTTATTTTTCAGACAACTAATATTTTGAACTGAAAATTTAACTATTTACAATTAATTTCTTCGTTTAAAAGTATAACTATTTATTTTGTTGTAAAGCTATGTATTTTGATCAAAATACATCTTTTGTGGTAGAAAATTAATCTTCTTGATTAAAAATTAATCTTTTTGGTTGAAAATTCATTTGTTTGGTTAAAAATTGAACTATCATGTTGAAAATTTATGTATTTTGGTAAACATTTATATTTTCAATAGAAAATAAACTTCTTATTTTCAAATTTATCTATCAGGTTGGAAATTCATTTCTTTGTGAGAAAATTACACTATTTTGTTTCAAAATTTGAGTTTTTATTCAAATTAATTTTTTTAACTGAAAAATCAAGTATGCAATTTTTTATATACATCAGTTTGTGTTAAAAATTAAACTATTTAGTAAAGATTCATCTTCTTTTGGTTGAACATTTATCTTTTTGGTTGAAAATTCATTTCTTCGGTTGAAAATTTAAATATTCGTTTAAAAATCGCTTCTTTTTATTGCAAGTTAATCTTTCTAACTAAAAATTTCACTAATACGTTTTTTTGGAAGATTCATATTTTATAATTGAAAATTCCACTACTCTTTTGAAAATTCGTTTTGGAGGGGGGGGGGGTTGAAAAGTCACATTATTAGTTGAAAAAACTTCATATTTTTAGTAATAAACTCATTTCTTTGTTTTAAAATTCGTGTTTTTGTTCGTTAAAAATTAATTTTTGTAACAGAAAGTATAATTTTTCCATTTTTGGTAAAAAATGTATCTTTTTAGTTCACAATTCATGTATTTTGTTAAGAATACATCTTTTTGGTAGAAACTTAAAAATTATCTTAAGGATTGAAAATACTTTTCTTTAGTTAAAAATTTAATCATTTTCCTGGAAATTCGTTTTTTTGCTTGAAAACTTAACAATTTTTTTTTAAATTAACCTTTCTTTGCAGAAATATAATTTTTTTAGCTGAAGATTCAATTTTTTTTTTTTGGGTTCAAATATGATCATTTTGAGTTTAAAACTCAACAATTTTTTTCAAAATTCGTCTTTTTTGGTAGAAAATTAATCTTCTTAGTTGGAAATTCATTTTTTTATAAGGTTGTTTTGAACCCTGAATTGATTATTTATATCTATTAAAAACCTTTTTTTTTTATTTGCAGAAGAATTCAGCACTCATGCTCTAGTAAAGACTCCTGGAATCCAGGATACTGGCGCAGGATGTGGTGCCTAGCCGTCACCGTATTCCTATTAGCATCAAGCGTCAGCGCCAAGGTGGCCGTTTTGCCCCACGATGTCTACCCTGGCTTCGAGGTGACGCACTTTCAGGGCGGTAAGCACAACTCCAACTTCAGATTACTGGAGACCGGCTTCTCCAGGTACTTCACCGTCCTGGACAATGGAATCGTCATGACAACATCAGACCTGAGTCCCCTAGTCAACCGACCAGTAAATCTCATAGTCCTGGAAGAGGTTGCAAACAAGACTAAGACTCATGACCTTCACCTCTATGTCATCAATCGAAGGAATATATTGACCTTCTCTCACGATCATCTAGGAGAAGGTCAAGTCCTCGAAAACACACCACCAGGAACCTTAGTAGAAGGTTTTCCAGTTTTAAGAGCTAGAGGAAAATTTCCAGTCCACTACACAATCCTTCCAGAAGAAGATGGAGAAAGACCATTTGCCTTGATTGACACCATCTCCAAAGAAACTGGATTCAATCTTACTCTCAGGAACCACAAACAAGGTGTCAGAGTTGTCACAGCCAAACCACTAGATAGAGAGAGAAAACGATCATACAATGTTGTTATTAACGCTTCGGATAAAGATTTCATCAGCACTTCAAAGATCAGCGGAGCTGTTGAAGTTCTTGATGAAAATGACAACAGTCCTATTTTTGAAAATGTCGTTTACACTTTTGAGATCTCACCAACGAATCTGAAAACTTTGGATAAGGACCTTGTACCCCAGTGGAACAGGTTTTCAACTATTGGAAAGGTTTTGGCTACTGATGCTGATGGAGACAAGGTGGCTTATAAACTGATGACCCCTAGTAATCTGGTGATCATTGTTCCTCAAACTGGAGAACTTTTGTTAGCTGGAGAACCAAATATTGCTGCTGATGAAGATGAAGAGTGGCAGTTGTTGGTTGAGGCTCATGATCTTCGATTTCCTAGTAAGGTTTCTGAATCACCTGCGAGGGTGGTTATCAGACTTTTGACAGCTCCTCCACCTGAACCAGAGGTTCATAAGATTCAGAAGAGAAGAGTCACTAGAGCGGTGAGGCCTACCAAAAAGATAGAATTTACTGAAGCTGATGGAGACGTTGAGGGCAAGATTGCTTTTTATCTTGAAAAGGAAACGGAGCGAGAGACTTACAAGATTAGAGATGAGAACAAATGGGTCACAGTGGGGTCTAATGGGTCGGTTAGGGTCAAACAAAAGTGGGACTACGAAGAACTGGGTCCTGAGAAGACGATTGATTTTTGGGTTACGATTCACAATGCAGGTAATTTATCTCATGGTAATTTAAAACAAAATGGTTTTCGATTCTGGTAGCACATACAAAATGTTCTCAATCCTTAGATTAAATAATATTGTTCTTATTTTTTAATTATCTCTTCGACCTTTAAAGCACTCTTAAAACTTTCGGTACTTCATTTACTCTCTCTCTCTCTTCAGCAATTATTATCTTCGTTAGAATCTTCTCGTAACAAACTACTTCGTGTTTTTAAAGTCCTCATTAATTTTCCCGGTTTCATTACTAACTGAAAAAGTTTTTACATTAACTAGGAGAAAATGTAAGATTTAAGCGAAATAGTTTGAAGTTGTGTTACATGCATAAATGAGATGAAAAGTTTTAATTATAAATATCAGTTTCATAAGTTTTATAAAGAATATTATTTTTTTCAGCCGCTATTAAATACCCTGTTTTTTGTTATAATAAAACAGTTGTCTGTGAATAAATTAAGATTGTTTTATATGCAAGGATTGACAACAAAATTTAACACAGTAATAGTAAGATAACTTTTAAAAATATTCCGGTACAAATTACACTGGACTACTTCTTCAAATTTCCGAAAGTCCTAACAGTTCTCGAGGTTCACAAAAAAGGAAGAAAAACACGAAAAATTATGGATTTACGGAAACCGTGTTTTTCGAAAAAATTGTTATTTTTTGTAAACAAACGACCTGTTTTTTTCTTTGGTTCTAAATGCTGAAGAAAACTATAAAAGCAATTCATTATAATATTCAGCGTTCCTGAAATATTTCAAAAACGAGAACAGGGTAAAATGTAAAAAAAAACTTTTTTGCCTTTTTTTGAAAATGCGTGAAACACTTTATCTTACATTTTTCAAAACTTTTGTTGCAATTTTGTTTTTTGATTCTAGTGAGGGATTTTTTCTTTTTCCAAATCCACAGGAAATTTTTAAAGTCTTGAAAATTTATAAAATGGCGGCGATTCTTAAAAAAAGATAATTGATAACAAGCATTTTTTTAAACAACAATGTTTATTAATATTAATTGATTATCGTTTTTGTATAATTACAGAGTTAAAAAAATTAAAAATGAATAAAAACCGCAACTTTGTAGGTTAATTTAAGAAAAGAATGTTCTAAACAATTATTTCTGTTAATTTAAATTAATTATTATCTCATTTTATCTGAGGAGTCGAAAAAGTTGAAAAATGTAGAAAAAAAATACAATTTTCTAGGTTTATTTTTGAATAAGATAATTGAAAAAAATAATAAATTGTCGAAATAATTTGTTAAATGTTAGAATATCATCAGAAGGTAACATATTGCTTATTCAAATGAATTCGTGCAAAAGAAAATAAAAATAAAGAAAGAGACATTACATTTAAAATTTTCCAACAAATTTCAAAAAGAATAAAAATTAACAAATTAGTGTAAACAAAAAGTAATGTAATGGCCTATTATTTTCTATTACTAAGGATCAAAGCTTTCACTTCAGCTAATTCTGGAAATTTTTAGACTTTTCGTTCGTAATCTATGAATTTTCAAGAAGAAGGAAAAAAGTATTTTTTTTTTACACCTTAGCCCGTTCTTATTTTTACTATATTTCGAAAAAGGTGAATACTGGAATGAATTTATTTTCTTAGTTTACTTCAGCATTTAAAAACGAAGAAAATCAATTACCATTTATTTAAAAAAGTTAATTTTTTGTGTGTTTTTTAATTCTTGGTTTTTTCTGATTATCTCGACAATCGTTAGGACTATCAGAAACTATCGGTCGTTGGATTCAGCGTTAAAAAACGCACCCAAATCTAAATTGAAATTCATTCTAAATTTTTCTTTAAATGCACTGTAAACAATTTTTTGGGGAATTTTCTCCAAGATCTTTGGGAGTATTTCCTAAAATTTGTCAAACTTTCCCCAAATATTTTAGTGGAAATTCCCCAATAATGGTGTGGGATGTTTCCTAAAAGTTAGGGAACTTTCTACAAATTTTAAGGGGGAAATTCCTCAAGAATATTGTATAATACTTCCTAAAATTTGGGGAACTTCCCCCCAAATATTGTTGGAAAAATTCTCTAATAATGGTGTGGAACATTTTCTACTAGTTGGAGAACTTTTTCCAAATATTTTCGGAGAATTTCCTAAATAATAGTGTTGAATATTTCCAGTAATATGGGTAACTTTCCCAAAATATTTTTGGGGAAATTTCTCTATAATGGTGTGGACTATTTCGAACAAGTTCGGGAACTTTCCCCAAATATTTTTGGGGAATTCCTCAATAATGGTGTGGATTACTTTCTAAAATTTGGGGACATATTCCTGAATATATTTGGGAAAATTCCCTAATAATGTTGTGGAATATTATCTGAAATTTAAGGACAATTTCCCGAATATTTTTGAGGAAACTCCCCGCTAATGATGTGGGATATTTAGTATTTACCAAAAGTTGAGGAACTTTCTCGAAATATTTTTTTGGAAATTCCCCAATAATGGTGGGGATTATTTCCTGAAATTTGTGGAAATTGCCCCAAATATTATAAGAAAAATTTCCCAGTAATTATGTGGAACATTTGGGAAAGATCCATATTAATAACGTGGAATACTTCTTAAAATTTGGGGAAATTTCACCAAATATTGTGGGAAAAATTCCCGAAAAATGGTGTGGAATATTTCCTCAAATTTGGGGAACTTTCTCCTGTTTTGGAACAATGGCTGGATGCTGGGAAATTTTCGTAAATATGTTTTTGAAAAATCTCAAATTTTTTGTCGTTTTTGTACGTCACAATTTTGGCGAAACCCCCCAAAGTATTTTAGAGAGTATCTTAGAGTCCAAAAGAAACTATAGAGACGAATAGTAAAATTTTTGAAGATAAGAATAAGTTTTTAAGTAAAGTTTTTTTTCTAGTTTCTTATCATATTATTATGAACTTTAAAAATATTAATGAATAAATATAGTTTTTAGTGAAATATTGCTTCTAGTAGCTGTTCTCATTAAATCATTGTGCAATCTAATTTATGTAACTTTGAGATTGAAAAAATAAATAAAATTTATATTATATTATAAATGGATTTCACAGTATTATGAACAATAATTAAATACTCTAAAATATATATTTTTTACATAACCCATGGGACGACGGAAAATCCAGACAAATAAAGTTCCCAATGATGTCCAATTTCCGAAAAAGAAAATATTCGAAATAGAAAATTCATAAAATTATAAAATTCGCGTGAATATGCTATTTCCAATTTGGAGCATTCCTAAAGAATAAAAGTCTTGAGAGTTTATAATATTACATAGTTTGAAAATTTCCGATGATGGATAATTTCCAAAATATAATTGCCGAGATTACAAAATATCCAACACTGTAAAATTGCAGACACAGGAACATTTCCGAATTATGAAAATTACAAATCTAAACAAATTAGACATAGTCGTAATAATTAATAAACAATAAATTAAAAAATTTGTTCATTAAATAAAAGTGTTATATTTTATTTATTTTTATTAATTTATTATCCACTAATTTTCAAATTGTTCAGTTTCGGAAACTTTATAATTCAGCTACTTCCCTGTGTCGGAAATTTTACAGTGTCGGATATTTAAAATAATAGTTAAATAGAAAATATGTTTATGAAATAGATTTTTAAAATTAAATATTGATTAATTTATTATTAAACCATTTTCCAATTGTTCAGATTCGGGAATTTCGCATTGCCAGCAATTTTTTAATTTGAGGAATTTTTAATTTCGATTATTTTCTTTATCGGAATTTTTCAGTCGTCTCTAAATCCTACCATATTTCCTCATCGTATAAAATATCTCAAAATTTTCCAATTTCCAGAAAAATTCATCCAAATTGAAAAAATTCACCACATTATATGGGGTTTACTCGAGTCCCCAACTTTAGAAAATTCCTCCCATTTATCGGAAATTTTTACAATTCTTTGGTGAAAATCGCAATGTGATATGGAAGAAATTTCCTTAATTTTATGGGAATCACTTAATCCTCTATTATTTAAGAAATATAAACTAATTTTTCTAGAATTTATCCTATTTTTGGGTAATTTCCCTTGTAAACATATTTTCAACCTAAAATGTGGTATTTTCACCAAAAAAAAAAGGGGAGAAAATTCCCAAAATTATTTACAGTGTGATTTAAAATTGAGTTTATCATACAATAATAATAAAAATGGAAGTAAAGCATTTCGAAGCTGCTCTTGAAAACGATTTTCTTTGAATTTGACCCATGCAACTTTTCTGAAAAGTCAAATACAAATGCGGAAACCTAAAGGTTAAGATATAAAGGGATTATTGATTGCATTTTATTTACCCTCTTATTTTTATTGGGTGCAGGCTTCCTGCTCTATTTATCCAGACTGTGTCCTGTGTCCATTTTACGATGGCACACGTTTGATTCAAGTTTAAGAATTTCTTTTTCCTTTCCTTGGCACCACGTATGTTTTCCTTGGGAGTCCTTTCAATGCACACGCGTCACGTTTCTCTCCTGTCGCTCTTTTCATATTCCCAACACTTCTTTAAAAACTGCCTTTCACGAAGAATAAAGCCGTTTTGTTAGTTTTACACAATCGGGGCGTTTGCAAAGGTACCTTGCTCCCTAATACATTATTTATCAGGGTATATCGTAGAATATTCATGGAAAATGAAAAAAGTTTTGCAAAATACACCGCCACATATTTTTACGCTCACAATCACAAACAAATACTAATATTGATTTTTCTGCTTTTTCCATCCTCGGCTTTCAAAGGATTACAATGTAAGTAAAAATTCATCCTTTAGGATTTCCTTTCTGCTCGAGAGATTAATTACTAAGGCTTTTAGGTGTTCACTAGATTGCAAGATTGCATGTGATTGCAAAAATGTGCACATATGTGACTGAAAAGTATTGCATTAAATTGCAAAAGATTCCATGGATTATAGGGAATTCATGATAGAAAATCATTATTTAGAAAATAATTATAGGATTATAGTCTTCGGAGTAAATAGTACAACAATATTGAAAAAATCTTTCTCTAAAAAATAGGTGTGTCACGAAAATCTCTAAAGTATTGTTGCCGCTTTTCCTTAATGCTGATTAGGTAATTTGAATAACTCGAAGGAAGGAACATTGCCAAATTCACACACGTAATGAAGAATTGAGTTTCAGTTGATTCAGATTTATTCATTTAAAATTATATTATTACATTTTCAGTTAAAATAAATAACTTTCAACCAAGAAAAAGGGAATTTAACCAAATATTTAAATTTTCAACCAAACTGATGAATCAGTAATAAAAAAAAATTAATTTTAAACTTGAAAGATCAATTTTGTAGCAAAAATGAAATAGCTACATTTTCAGTAAAAAAAAATTTATTTTCAACTAAAAAAGATCAATTTTCAATAAAAAGTAGTATAGTTTAATTTTAAGTTAGAGAAATAAGTTTTCAACTGAACAAAATAAATGTTCAACGAAATAGTTAAATTTTTAATCAGACAGATAAATTTTCAAACAAAAAGATTGAATGTCTACCAGAAAAAAATTCGACGAAACATTGAATAGTTTAATTTTTTAGTTAAAAAAAGTAATTTTCAATAAAAAAACTAATTTTCAATAAAAAAACTAATTTGCAACCAAAACGATTATATCGCTACCGAAAAAGACAAATTTTAAACAAAATAGATAAAAAGGAATAGTAAAAATTTTAGTTAAAAAATAAATGTTTAATAAAAAGGAACTAATTTTCTACCAAAAAATAATAATTTTTAACAAAATACATGAATTTTCGTGCAAATATTTTAATTTTTATTGAAATTTTCAACCAAAAAGGTTAATTTTATTTGAAAAAAACAAATTTTCAACAAAATAGATCAATTTTCAACCAAAAAAGATAAATTTTTAACAAAAAATAGAATGGTTTAATTTTCAGGTGAGAGAAATAAGTTTCTATGAAAATAAAACACATTTCGGACAAAATATTTAAATGTTCAGCCAAACAAATGAATGTTAAATATTTTTCGATCAATTGGTCATTTTTCTAATAATAAATATTACAAATTTTTGTGATAATAAAATATTACAAATTTTTATTAGAGAAAAATGATCCTCTCAGCTCCGCCGACACCATTTAACATCAAGAATCAAACAAATGAATTTTCTACCAAAAATATTAAATGTTTATCAAGAAAAAATTCAGCAGAAAATTCAGTAAATTTTCTAGTTAAGAAACATAATTTTTAGTAAAAAAACTAATTTTTGAACTAATAATTGAATTTTCAACTGAAGAAGATTGATGTTCAAGCATATGTGAAATCGTTAAATTTTCGGTTAAAAAGTTAATTTTCAATGAAAACCCCATTTTCAAGTCAAAGGAATGAATTTTAAACCAAAAAGATTAATTTTTTACCAAAAAAGAATAATTTAGAAAAAAAGACATGAATTTTTAACCAAAAAGGTGAATTAGTCGCCAGAAAGATAACTTTTTTTCCACAAAAGACAGTTTCAACAAAATACAGAAATTGTCAACCAAATATTTGAATGTTAAAATTATTATTAATGATTGAATTTTCAGTTAAAAAATAATTTAAGAAAAATGTTAACAAAATCATTGAATTTTGAAAAAAAGAAGACTTTCAAACTAAAATTATGAATCAACTACTAAATAGATCTCGAAATATATATTGCATTTTTTGAAATTTACAGATGAAAAAAATAATTCTCAAAAAAAAAAACGAATTTTCTGCAAAAAGTTTCATTTTAAACTAAAAAGGTAAATCTGTAAAAATATCAATGTTTACCAAACTAGTTCAACTTTCCACAAATTTAATGAATTTTCAACTAAAAAAGATGAATTCATAATCAAATAATTAAATTTGCAACCAAAAACTTGAATTTCCAGCAAAGAAGATTAATGTTCAACCGAAAAAGACGAATGTTCAAATATATATACATCAATTTTTAGTAAATACATGAATGTACAACAAATGTATTCAATTTTAAAGCCAAAAGTACGAATTATCTACAAAACGGTTGAATTTTCAACCTAAAAATATGATTTTTTAGCTAAAAACTTTATTTCCTTTCAAACAGTTCAATTTTCATAAAAATAGTTCAATTTTTAACAAAATAGTTCAATTTTCTACCAAGTTGTTTAATCCTCAACCAAACCCGATTCATTTATAACTAAACAGTTGCAAATTTAAACAAAAAAGATGCATTTTTAACCAAGAAAATATATTTTTTCCAAATAAAAGAAGAATTTTTAACCAGATGTATGAATTTTCAACTAGAAAAGATCAATTTTCAATAAAAAATATCTATTTTTATCCAGAAATGGAATATTTATATCGTTAGTTGAACAAATTTAGTCTAAGAACCGAATTTTCAACAAAATAGTTACATTTTCAACCACAGAGATGAATCTTCTACTAAAATGATGAATCTTTAAAAAAAATTAATTTTCAACAAAAAAGTTTAACCCAAAATATGAATTTTAAGCCAGAAGTTTGAAGTTCTAAAAATGGAATATTAAAATTTTCAACCAAGGAGATGAATCTTCAACCAAAAAAATGAATTTTTAACCAAGTTGCTGAATTTCTAACAAAAAAAAAATTATTTTTCTAATGGTTTTTTAGGGAACTGTAGTGAATAAATTTAATTCAGCTTATATTCAAGGGATTTCAAAATGATTTATGCTTTACGGAATCAATTAAATTTTTGTCAAGGGATATTTCTCCGGATTTGAACAATTCAAGGAAAGAAGATTAGGATTTATGAGTCCCTTAATTATTCTAAAGATTTTGTACGATTTTACAAATTTAAATGGATTTCCACAGATTTTAATGGATTTAAAAATATTTCGAAAAGTACCAGAATAAAATGTTTTCTTGCAAGTTTGTATACTTTTAACGTTAGTTCCTTCAATATTTTTGTACACCCAGAAAAATATGTTTTATTCTTTCATCAAAATCGTTTTATTGACCGCATTTGGATGGTATCAGAAAATATTTCGGTTGAATGAAGCAAATTTTTGTTCAGTTGAGCAAATTCAGTTGCTTCAATCAATGAAAGTTTTTGGTTGAATCGTTTTGTTGATTTAAAAAAATATTTTATTGATTCAGAAAATGTTTTTGATTCGTTGCGTCGCAGAAAAAAAACACATTAAAATGTAATCCGTTTACATCTCCGTGAACCTTATCAAAATAAGTGATCCGGAAACAGAATCGATTAGGTTTTTGATAAAACAACAGTAAATTGTGCTGAGTCCTTTATGGTTAGATGAACTACAACCTTTGGTTAAATCAATCAGAATCTTTTCTTAAGCCAGCAAAAACACGTATTTCAATGAATTAAATAATTTACTTGGATCGATGAAAATATTTACTTGGATTAACCAAAAGTGTTACTTGGATCATCCAATATATTTGCTTGGATCAACCAACAGCTACGGTATAATCAACCGAATACCAAAAAATTTTCTTGCGTCAACCAAATAATTTGTTGTTCTAATAATAACCATATTGAACCAAATTTTATTCTGAGCGTATTTATTCCAATGCTGAGTTTCCTATAATTGTTATATTGCTATCTAGCCAAGAGTGCTATTTGTAATTTTCAGATACCGTTTCTGAATGTTCCTACACATTTAGCAAATTTATTATAAATGTTACTGAATTTCGTTTTCAACGACTTAATTTCGTGAATTTTAGTCACTTTCGTATCCTGAATGTGACGGAATTTTCCGAACATTTCTAACAGTATATAATCATGTTCTACACGGTTAGAAAAATCTGTACTAGATTTAGTATACATGCAATGGAAGCAAGAATGCACAACATGCAATTAAATTTAGTATACCAGCGTACAGTAAATTCAGTATATGTATTTACTGAATTTAGTATGCACGTACATGAAATTTAGTATGCGCGTATATTAAATTCAGTATACATGTATACGAAATTTAGTATACGCATATACTAAATTCAGTATACGCGTTCGGTTTCGCGTGGGTTCCGTCTTCATGATCTGTAAATATGTTCAGATGAAAAATGAAATTAAAGAACAAAGTTTTAATTTTCAAATAATCATATGTTTAATCTGCATTTACGTTAATAAATTAAACATAACTTTTAAAGAGAAGACTTCGCATATCCTCGCAGAAAGAAGCTGAACCTTTTAGCATTACAAAGAACTGAAACAAATGCCACCGGCCACGTTGCCCGACTCGCGTAAATCAAAATGCGCTTGCGCAGCTGAATATAGTAAACACTATATGAATTTTAGTATACAGAAACTATGAAATTCATATACGTGAAAGAAACTTACTGTATACTTAATAAATTTAGTACACATATAACTTCATAAAAGAAATTTAGTATACGTAAGTATACTAAAATTACAAAGTGTAATGAATTTAGTAAACATCATAAGAAATTTAATATGTCCATATATACTAAAATTGCAAACAATTCTAACAGTGTACAGCTAAGAATTTCCAGTATGAAAACTCAAAAAAGGTTTACAACAGAGGATAATAAACCAGGCGTGAACGAAGAACCACCATATCGATGTAAATTTCAAAGTTTGATACCTTTTTTATTTCAATAACGTATCATTGAAAACATTACTATAATTAATAATTTTTATTGAAATTCCAAAAATATAAAACCTAATAGATTTGAATTTAACCTTAATAGCAATCATAATTCCGAAAAAGGAACTACTTTCCGATCAAAACGCACAAAGCATAATAGTGAATCATTGGAAGAAAAAAGTAAAATGGGCTAAATGTAAACTTTAACCCTAACAAGATTCCTTCACAGCTAATATTAAAGTTATTGAAATGACGAACGGCAAAAAAATTCCAAAAAAGTAATTTTAATTAAATTTTAAATACCTATTTTGGTCAACAAATGCATTGAATATTATAAATATGAGCATTTATCCTCTCAATTTTATTTTATTTTCATATGAAAGGTCAAATAGGTTTCATCATACTCCTTTCTTCACTAAAAAAATATATGTTTGAATCAAAAATATATATATTCGGTTAGAAGTTTTTCCCTGGAATTATTTAGGTTTGAATTTTTGAATATATTGTTCATTCTTATATATTTTTCGATTATTAAGTAAACGACGATTTCATTTTTGCTAAAACTACATCAAACCAAATATTTTTAGACGTTTCAGCAAGCAATTCCTTGGAATTTTTTTAAGTTACCTTAAATCTGCAAAATCTCGTAAAAACTATTAAAATCTATTACAAATTTTTTGGAATCTTCCAAAATTTCCTAAAATATTTAAAAAGAATTCAATACAATTCAAAAATAAGCATATACCTGTATTCAACAGTGATTAAACCACAGGTTAATTTATTGAAAGAAAAATCACCAAAGTCCATTTTGTTTTTAAAAAAGTTCCTATATTGACTGTATTTTGATAAAGAGACTAAAAAGTGATTTAAGAAAAAAGTGACTGTATGGGAACCCCGATTTATACTTTTTGAAGCTCTTGAAAGTTCCTTGGAATTTTTAAAAATATCCTAAAATATTTCAAATTGTTCACAATCTCTTAAAATGATTGAAATCTGTTAAAATTCTTGGGAATTATTAAAAATAGCCTAAAATCTTTCAAATCCTTTGCAATCCATTGCAACTTTTTAAGGCTCTTGAAAAATCCTTGCGAAAGTACTTGGAATCTTTTGAACACCCGTAAAATATTTCAAATATTTCTAAACCTTTCTAAATTTTGTGCGGCTTTTGAAAATTCGTTGGAATTTTTAAAAATACCCTGCAATCTTTAAAATACTTTGGAATCACTTAAAATTATTGAAATCTATTTAAGAAATCCTTGGAATTTTTTTAAATACCCTACATTATTTAAAATCATTTGAAACCTTTTGAAATCTCTCAAAACTTGTTAAAGTTCTTGAAAATTCCTTAGAATTTTGAGAAACACCCTAAAATCTTTGCAATACTTTGAAATCGAAAATTCAATAATTTTTGAGCCTTTATTGTCTTTTAAATAAAATTTAAAGAAGCTTAAGATGTTAGAACAATTGAAATATTTAAATTTGTCATAAAAATAAGATTACCATAAGATCATTAGAAGATTATAATAAGATTATAATTTATGGAAATTATAGGAGGTTCGTGTTCTCAATGATACGTCTGGTGAGCATTTTAAGGATGGATAAAATTCTGATTACGAATTTTTACTATATTTAAGTATTATTGTTATTGATACAAATTATGTTTGAGTTAAATTGAATAAAGTTCTATTAAAACGTTTTGCAAGTTTTTCAAACTTTCTGATAAATATTCTTATTGACTTGTGAATTTTTCAATGATTTATTAAAGAGAACAATTTAGCAACATAGAAAAACTACTTCGCTATATTAAATTATCATTTGAGGAATAGAACCAATTTAATTTATTTATTTATTATGGAATAAAAAGTAATTATCAGCATTAATGTTAATCACGACGAAATTAAATAAATATGAGAATTTTCGTTTGATCTCGATAGATTTACGAGATACTTGTTTTAACGATATGAAGTGAGACGAGATATTATCTTCGAAAAACAAGAGCTAGTCTCGAATTTAGTTATTTCTCGATTGACCTGGTTGATGTGCATCACTATATGAACTGAACTGAAGTGAGTAGGAACTTATGACAATGGACTCGTAAGTCGCCCGAAGAATGACATAGAAAAGTTTCACGTTTGTCGAGACCAATTTCCACCTTATCCTAAGCCAGTATAGATAATAAAGAATCACCTGACATCCACTGATCAATAATGACACCAAACGTGCATCATACCATAACACTATACTCTCGGTCATGAGATTAAATTTAGGATCCCGAACACCACCCTAATCATGATAGCCTACTGAATACTGGCCGAGCGTCTGCGAAGGCTGCGTAAGACTACACTGTTTATAGAAATGTTTGCAATTTTAGTATATACGGGCATATTAAATTTCCTATATGTTTAATAAATTCATTACATTTTGTAATTTTAGTATACTTAAGTATGCTAAATTTATTTTATAAAGTTATACGTATACTACATTTATTAAGTGTACAGTAATTTTTTCACGTATATGAATTTCATAGTTTCTGTATACTAAAATTCCTATACGTTTTTACTATATTCCGCTGCGCAAGCTCGTTTTGGTTTACGCGGGTCTAGCAACGTGGCCGGTGGCATTTGTTTGAGTTCTTAACCATATGATTATTTGAAAATTAAAACTTTGATCTTTAATTTTATTTTTCCTCTGACCATGTTTACAGATCATGAAGACGGAACCCATGCGAAACGGAACGCGTATACTGAATTTAGTATATGCGTATACTAAATTTCGTATACATGTATACTGAATTTAGTATACGCGTATACTAAATTTCATGTACGTGCATACTAAATTCAGTATATGCATATACTAAATTTACTGTACGCTGGTATACTAAATTTAATTTCATGTTGTGCATTCTTGCTTCCATTACATGTATACTAAAACTAGTACAGATTTTTCTAACAGTGCATATGAATGTTATTTGTCAGTGAAACCTTAACCTAAGGCAGTATCATCTATCAGTATCAGGCAGGAATCACCTACTATCCACGTTGCATAAAACTATGAATCTGTGTATGTTAGTGACACCTTAACCTAAGGTAATATCATCTATCAGTATCAGACAGGAATCACCTGACATTCTCTAATCAATAATAATACCACACGTACGAGTACATCATACCAACAACACTATGCTCACAGTCTTATGATTAAATGTAGGATCACGAACACCACCCTAATCATGATTGCCTACTGAATACTAACCGAGCGTGTGCAACACCCTGCGTAAGGCTATAAGTGTGTGTGTCAGTGACAAACTAAGCCATAGGTACTAAGGAATCACCTAAAATCCGCTGATCAATAATGACACCAATTGTTCCTCATACCACTATACTCACAGTCCTGTGATCAAGTGTATAAGGATCCCGAACACCACCCTACTCATGATATCCGAATGAAAAGTTAAAAAGAGGGATGATGCTCATTTGCACTGTATTGATGGAAGTAGATTGTCCAGGGAGCACTTGCCAATTAAAGTAGCGTAATGTATGCATCGAGTTTGTGTCTTGTGGTAAGGAGAAGATGGTCGAGGGTTTGATTCAAGATGAGACGTCAAGTGGGAGATGCAAAGTTCGGCGTGTCAATTCTCAGAGCAATCTTCTCATGCAGATTAGGAATTCATCCCCTTTACTCTCTCACTCTTTGATTTTCTTCTCTCTCATCAGAAATCGTCAAAATTGATTGTCATATAGACTATTATATTCTTACTTAGTCTTTAATTATTAGATTGATAATTCAAATTGCAAACAAAATTCAAGAGATAATGCATTTCCGAAAAAAGCTTTAGGCGTCGATACTGCCATAAACGACAAGGGTATATGTATATATGAAAGTGGGGCAGATAGTCGAAGGTCAATATCTGTCGACCTCACTGCAACGAACGACCCTTCCTGATCGAAATGAACCTTCTTTGCAATCCCTTAATAGTGATTGGGTTCTTATATTCTGCAGCAACTAAAAGAGAATGAATTGAAAGAGAGGTGACCATGAAAATCTTGAAAGCCTGAAATTTTCTTACGCGACAAATTAAATTCGCAAAAAAATAAGAATTTGTTTATTTATGGTTCTGCATTCTTTAGGAAGTTTGATTTCTTGCCCTGGAAAATCTCAAAGACCTTGAATTTTGTTCTTAAAAATCGCTAGAAACCCTGGATAATGTAAGGTGGCAATCATTTGGAGTGTAAGAAGAAGCATTTCTGCAAGAGGGATGAAAGGGAAATAAATTCCTCTTAGGGCTGAAACATACATAACAGAGGAACTGTAATTCATAAGCAATAGGTCGTAAATAACCTAATACAGCATGGAGTCCCTGAAATATTGAGAACGACTTGTGAATATTACAGGGTATCAACCCCTGATGAATTTATGAATCATATCGTTCTTTTTCCTCCTATTCTTCTATTTTTTTCTTGGCTAACTTTTTTTTTATTTTCAGATATATAAAATAATGATGTCCTATCCAAACAGTGTTGTACCGATATTTCTAGAAAATCTCGCAATCATTGTTGTTGAAACCCTGATATTGGTTTTTCATTACTTGATGTTGTTTCATATCTTATTTTATGAATTTTTGAACATTAAATTTACCATATGATGCCTTTTATTAAGAAGAAGCATAGGTAACCTCCTGCGAATTGAGAACAATTTGTGTCTTAATACTCTTGGGCGGTTAAATTAAAATGTTCAAATTATCTAATATTATTATTATTATATCATTAAGCCGTTTCCCTTTCGGGGTAGGCGTGAATTGCTCGGTTGGAAAGTAGTGATTTTGATTGAATCCGCGAAAGTCATTTTTCACATAAAACCAATACCTTCTCATTGAGATGAGAATGTAAAAAAAAAAATGATGCTCAATTAAAATGGAACCATAGTTCTTAAAGTGATGTCCGGATACAACCCATGTCCTCTTTCCCTTGCCAGATCCGTACATACATACTCGAACATGTTAATAATGTGCATAAACGAATCAACCGTGCGGACGTTTAGACTCGTCCTTTAGCAAATTCAAGCACGTTAATAGATCGCAATGCGAATGCTTCCAACCGCTGCGCCGCTTAGATCAGGTGGTAGCGCTCATGATTTGCGAGCAGGAAGACTAGGCTCGATTCTTACTGCTGGCACTTTTGCCAATTTTTGCGATTAAATTTTTTAAATGTGATTTATTATTAACTTTAACAAAAACATGTCACAATAATAACTTCGAACCATTTTTACGTATGAGAAAAATTGGGGGTTTCAACCTTTACCACTTTAACTCCATGAAAAGTTTGTTTTTTTGTAGAAAATTATCATTTTTCTTCACTGAATTGAATATTTGTAGTTTGGTTATTATTATTTTCATATGAGATAAACATAAAATATATAAAAAGTATAATAATAAGAAAACTAAATATTTAAGTATAAATATAATATCTTAAGGTTAAGTCAATGCATATAAATCTCAAAAACAATAAAATAATTTTAAGAAGCCTTGCAAACTATGTTGAAATTTTTTAAAGCACGCGTAAAAACCTACTGAATTCAAAAATGACTTCAAAAAATAATTTTAGCAATTAAAATTGCCAAAATAAGAATTAAATGAGGAATAAAAGATTCGTGATTCTCAGTTTTGTGGGGCAAAAATAGTACCCGTGGACAAATCAATTTTTAGCCTACACTGTTCATCCGATTTAAACGTTGTTTTGAAATCAAAGCTTTTTAGATTTTGAAAAGATTTGTGTGATTAGATTTTTTTTTCAAATTGTTTAAAAATTTGTTATTCAACAACAGAGTTGTATTTTTTTTTTTTAATTTTCACAAGTTCCATGTCTTTTAAGACATTCAGATTGATCAAGGAAGACCTTAAAACAGTGTTACAACTATATGGGAATAATCTCCAGTTGGTTAGAATAATTTAAACAAATGGTTATTGTATTATAAACAAATTATTGAAGAAAAGTCATTTTTTGGAATTGACAATATTTAGCTCATTGAAATTCATAGATTTTGTATAAAATGTGAGAGAAATGAATGTTCCATTACCGTTAATTATGAATAGATTTTTTTACTTGGTAATTTTTGAAACAATTTTTATAAACAAATTCACAGTTGGGCGACTTTTCAATGAATAGGCTCAATTTTTATTTATGGAATGAACTAGGGATGTCTTTCCGATGACTCTTTGCTATGATACTTTCCAAATTGACAACAATTATTCATTATATAAACAATTTTTATAAACAAATACACAGTTTTTCACACTGTAAGATTTTTTTTTCAACAATACAATTTTATGGTGTCATAAAAAAAGCAAATTATGAATAATCGATATTCTCCATTTTGTTTGACTTCATTATTTTTTCACCAAAACGTTGTTAAACGTGCTAAATTAAGTTTATTTGGTTTTTCATCAAAACATAAAATTGTATTGTTGAGAAAAAAATGAATCTTTCAGGATTTCATACGTATTTTCACAATAATCTCGAAAAGAAATAACTTTTTTTCTGAGAATGGGAAATGAGAATTTTTGTTTTTCAAACAGACAAAAATTCTCTCTTTCCACCAAGGCGTGAGCGCAAGGTAGACTATCATGAAATATACTCTTTAAATCAGGATTAATCTAGAAAAAATCGAGAGAGAAAACGGTGAAATTATGGATGAATTGACTTTGAATATTTTCAAAGAAAAAAACCGCCACCATTTTGTCACTTTTGATCTTTTTTTCAAATTTTCCAAAGAATTCAGAAAAAGAAAGAGAAATTTTATCAAAATCAGAAAGAAAAAGATAATAACTTGTACTAGATTAAACAATATCACACCGTTAACAAACATTTTTACCACATTTTTTGATAATCCGCGTTTTCAATTTTAAAAATTCAAACACTCATAACTTTGTAAAAAACAAAATTCGATAAATCAGTAAGATACGTGTCGTCTTATTCCCTTCGAAAAATAACATATTTAAGTAGGTCTCACACTGAGTAATATATTGAAGACAAGTGAGTGTCCGAGTTTGAGAGTCTCAAACACTTGCAATCAGCAAAAGTTGGCAAACTTTTAGTAGAAGTTTTGTCAGTAAGCAGATAAAAATCGCGAAATTAAAAAAATGAAATATTTTCAAATAACATTTTTTTTGTGCACTTTCAATTATTTTCGATTTTGGCTTATCGGTAAATTTTAAGACAACTGGGTAAAGCCTAGTTAGGGTTTTCTCCCTTTTACTAAGAAAAATGATAATGAGGTTTAAACTTATGTTTTTTATTTCGTGTGATGTTTTTTATACCAAAAGATCATTTTCAAAGTTTTTGAGGTATTTCTTACATTTAAGACATGAAAGAATTCACTTTCAAATAATTGAGAATGAAAATTAGGTAAAGCCTATTTCCTCTTTTCTCCATTTTTCTCTAAAAATAAAAAATAAATATTTTGAGATCTGGAAAGTATAGTTCATAAGAAGCACTTGATTCTATCTTTATAGTTTTCTTAGAATTTTCAATTTTGACGCCTATCTTATTTTCAACCCACACATTGCAGAATTTTTTTTTATTTCGTAATTTTGGTTTGTTGTTGAACAATCTTCAACAGTCATTTGATGTCATGTACCTGTTGGGAAGGTTCTGTTTGTGGTCGATATATACTACAAATTTGGTAAATATCTGTTGCTTCATATGAATCTTAATGAATTTGCAATAAATACCATACATTTCCAAGAACTGTGCAATCATTTTCATAAATTTTTTGGTAACTTTACAGATATTTTCGGTAAATTTCAAAATATTTTTTGTTAGAAACCAAGTCTCTAGCTTATACTCTAAGTTTTTATCGTGAATCAAAGCATCTATGAAACTACCGCCAGGCCACTTTTTTTTAGTACTACGTCACTGAAAATGGACTCAATAGGTATAGCGTCAGAACTACTTGAATCTTGGGGCTTTACCTTGGATATAATTGAAGATTTTGTAGTTATATTAAGTTAGTTCTGGGTATAATTATGTAACTTTCCAGTTTTCCATGAAACACATCTTTTTTCTAACCTCCCTTCTTTATAAAGATGATTTATGAAATAGATAATATATTTTTTATCAATTGTAATTATCGAAGTATACTTCAAAGCAGGAACACTTAAATAGTTAAAATTTTGTCATGAGAATAAGCGCGGGATTTCACTGGGAGCGGATGCCATTATACAAAATTGCACCCACTCCCGGCGAAATCGTGGTAGTTTCAGCTGCAACCACGTCTTACGACCACGTGATAGGTGATTACAGTCTGCGATGGACTAAATACGACGAACCGGCAAAAGTCTCGCGCACCCAGAGGATACGGAGCGACCCAAGGACCACCGCCTTCTGCATTTTCCCCGCAATTGTCTTAACATTATGTTGACAGGTAGGGATGCTTTCCAGACTATTAACTAGTGAAAGCTTGGCACCTTCAAGAGCAACGATGATCAGGACTAGCTTAACAGAATATTCCTGGTATAACCGTCGCAACTCCGACTTATATTATACCTCTTCTTTTGCATACCTCTTATATATGTTATACCTCCCTTTCTTTTCATTCACCTTGGCTGTGATGTTCTTGTCAGCTGGTGTTGAAAACTCGACAACGAAAAACGAACATGGTTCGTTCCTCGAAATCAAAGTGAACTATGAGAGACCTCTAGTGCGCGAAAAACACAATTGTCGAGAATATGAAGTTCCAGTATATGCGTCACTTCTCATTTTCGATCCTTGACTATATTTCCCTCGGAGCGTTTGGCGGAGCACTATCAGGGCTAATGCCGTAAGACTGACAGAGATAATAGATTTAATGCTTTCACGATGATTCCTTATGATAAATTTGAATTTAAAATTTACAGCTTTTTCGGGTTTCAATCGTGTGCAAAACTACGAATCTTGCCGACGTTTCATGAACATTGCAGTTCACGTCTTCAAGGCTGACCTGAAGCCTGCCCTGAAGAAGTGAACTGCAATGTTTACGAAACGTCGGCAAGATTCGTAGTTTTGCACACGATTGAAACTGACAGAGATGATAATAATGCACTCTTAGTGCCGCATTGTGCCTTTGGATGTACGACGTTCCCGAATAAGCTGGAAAACTAGATAGCATGTCTCCTAGGTGCTCAGGGTGTGCATGACAAGCTCGGCAGCTATAATGGGTAAAGTCTTGGCTCCAAATATCGTGACGGTATGCCAAAGTGGAGATGACACCGTCTTGACATGCCAAAAAAACCATCCGTGCCCGACTTCAATCCGGGTGATTTGAGGAAAGCAAACGTTAGCTCATACAGCGCCGAGATACAATATTCTGGCGTTTTGGAGCTCCGCAACTATATTTAGCTCCTTCTCAGTGGGTACAAAATTTGACGACGACTTAACGATATCATTACGAGATCTTTACGGTGACTTTAAGACATCCTATTTCCATGTCGTTAAGATGTCATTAAGTCGTCGTAAGGATGTCCTAACGATGTCTTAAAGACGTCGCCAAATTTTGCGCCTGCTGGGTTGTTTGGGGAGGGACTTTGAGTGACATTTTCCTGTTTGTAAGTCTAAAGGTCGTTTTTTTATCGCTTCTGGCTTAAATTCACTTTAGACAGTGAAGTTGAGTAGTACTATAACGAGTACTTAACGAAGTTAAAACCCGATAGCATAATTAAATTTCAGTTCTCTTACTTAAAATAAATCTATTATTTTCGTTGATATTCGTATATCAATATCAATCATCTCAATAATTGCTCATTTGTTGCGTATTCTGATTTTACTTTAAGCTATTTGAACTTTTCCACTTGTGAAATTACTAGTCTAGAGAGTAATTAGTAAAAGGGCCTTAGCACTCTGAAACTCAAGTTCTAAAAACGGCGCACGCCGCTACACTTTTCGGTAGTCAATCCAGGCCATTGATAGATAGCACTAGTAGTATGCTGCGTCTTTGCAGACACATCATTCGGTCGATGAGCAGGTTCTCCCGACATTCTGCTACGCCTTTCTTTGAGCCACGTTCGTATATCTCTCGCCACACACGTATGATTGTACGAACAATCCTATCATTGAGGATAGCAGTGAAGATCTTATACAGCGCGTTATATACATATATTGAAACCCTCGAAATTGAGTTAGGTTAGCTATAGCGGGTGATGTGACGTCATCAAGCCAGTAAACGAGAATAATAACTATAAGATCAATGAAAGGGGATCACACGAGAGTGAGAATAAATCTTGATTTATCACACAATAATACATTTATTCAAAATAAACCTATTCTAGCTCATATACAATGGAATTACCTGAATACCTGAATGATGTTCCACTAATTCTCGCCTTTTATTTCGGTGTTTATGCACGCAGGAATAAATTTTCCCCTGCAAGCTGATATCTTTTGATTATAATTATCGTTTGTACAGTTTCTCTAGAGAGAATTAACTAATCGTAGATCATAATATTTGAATGGAATAGTTGAATTATTAAAATTAAAAAAGACTTCCCATGCGAGGAAGACGCGAAATAAAATATCTGAAATATTCAAAATCTAAACTTTTGATAGAATAACGCCTATATGTGAGACTTAGAATTAAAGAAACATGATAGACACGAGCTCCAATAGTTCTAGGTAAAACTCTAAATTTTATAAAAACTATCTCAATGTTGATTATTGCCATTCCCATGCGAGGGAGACACGAAATAAATGTTAAATTTGTTAATTAAATATTAACTAGAGTCAATGCTCTCAAAATATGCTTGTAGGCAGAAATGCAAGATAAAATGTGTATAAAACATGTGAATCTAGAAGAAATATATGAGTCAATTAAATTTCAATTATAAAATTAATGGATAGCAAAACGCAAATATGATACAATGCCTCCAAAGTGAGTTTTCTTTCTCTATCACTTTTAAAGCTCGCTGAGTAAGGAGTAGACTCCGCTCTTCTCGTAGTGATTTATAGTCTTATATGATAGCATACTATAAGCTGCCTTAATCAATTTTGCAAACTTTATTCTTTGATCAAAACGTAATCATTCTTATTATTCTCATGTATAAAAGCGCTTTTCCCTAAATCTCATAAATTGTGAGAATTCTAATTCATGTGACAGTAAGCAAAGCTATTATAAATTTTCGCACATAAATAAGATGAATGCACTAAAAAGTAAGAACGCTGATTATAAATTTATCTATTTTCTCAGCTAGATGATCGAGTTGACTCGAGTCTGAATGTGAATAGTTTGTTTTTAAACACCGTGTTATTCTGCACAAATTATTTCATAGATCAGTACACAAGGTGGACCTCGCTCTGTTAAGAAACGCACCTTTTCAGTAAAATATCCCTTTTAATATAAAATATCACGATAAACTTCACAATAAGGAAAGCACAGAAAAACACACAACAAATTCCCTGAAAAATAGCGCATCAAATATAAAATAAGAACCCTCTGATTTCTCTTTAGATACATTTTAAAACTCCTCAAGATTCAGGTTGTTATGACGCCAGGGTACAGAGTTGACTCCGCTCTGCCTTCAAAGGAACCGTACGATCCTTAACCCTTGCCGGGAAGTTCGTAACTGCATTGTTTTAGCTACGAGTGGGACCTCCTCGGTTTTCGACCCAGTTCAGCCTCCCACTACTATGAGATCTTTTTAGCGGAGACTGACGGTCTTCCTCAATACAAATTCTCCTGTCTGTTGGCAACTCTTTGAGTATTTTCTTATGAGTTTAGTAATTTTCCTACATACAGGCCTTAAATATAAGTCGAGGGTTACATTAGCCCCCCTTTTAAAATTTTAACGTTGCAAGTTACAAATATTCAGTCGTGAAAATTTCCAAATTTTTTTTTTTTCATTTTTACTCATCTCTCAGAAGCGGTAGAGTCGGTTTGAATTATGCCTTGTATTTCATGTCTTCTGTATCCATCCCGGTATGATGGTCCAGTCTTGCGATGGGGACAAGTGAGCATAAAATTCGAGCATTTCCTCGCTCACAGTTGGATGTCGAGTCCACATTGGAAACTGTGAGATTATATGTACTTGTCTTCTCTCTCGCTCTCCTAAGAGTACAGGTATCACCGCCCCTCTCGTGCTGCTTGGATCGGAGTTGATAGTCGTTGGATCTCTCTCTCGCTACTCTGCGGGTCCCGGTGTAGCTGTATCTCTTGTTGTGTTGACAGCCTTTGTCGTTGAGTGACCACTTGTCACGTCCCGAACAAGACCTGCAGATTTGCTACTTCGAAGATTAGAGGTTTGCTTCGGTTTGCTTCGAGGTTGAACAGTTGGTTATGTTCTTCATCAAATCCTCCAAAAAGCATACTTTCGGCTTCGTTGAATGCCGAAAATTTCGCCCTTGAGTTGACGATCGTTTCTGATAGTGTCTTATTTCTTTTCTTCCTTTTCTTTTACTTTCTATTCCTCAGGAACGTCGATTTCCATTTCTTCACTTGGAGAGACCATTCTTATAGAGTGAATGTTAAGTCCTTCGAAGATCTTCTTAGCAATTGCAGCATCAAAAATGATTTGAATTTCTTCTTCCTCCTCGTTGCTAAGTGTTATTATTTCGAGCTTTTTTTTCTTCTTCGAACGCTGCTTGTCTCGACACCACGTTTCCGTACATCTCTCGGATGTCTGTATGGATTTACTTCCGATACAGATGTTCCCATTGGTCGAAGAGGACGTAATTTTATCGTTGAGAGGAATCGGGGTCTTGCAATGAGTGTTTTATGCTGATTTTCTTCTTGTTCAGTCACATTTTTATCCTCACAGTCTATATCGCATTGGATTGCGACATAACTATGCGTATCCAAAGTTTCATATCCACGACAGGCTATCGGCATTTTCGCAGGTTTCCATTAACCTGAGCTAATCCACGCTTTCCCTCTTGGTTAAATCCCTCAGGTACATTTCCTTTGGTATTTCCCTCCCGCCTTCCCTCATTTTCTTGTTTCCTATACTTTCACAAGTCCTCAGCATGGTACTGCCCCCTTTCCTTGTCTGTGGCAGGATTCCACAAAATATAGACGTTTGTCGCCAGCTTCTTGTTAATGGTATAGGGCCCTTCGTATTCAGAGAGAAATTTGGCCATAGTTTCTCAACCATGTTTGCCTGTGGGCGCCTAATTGATGTAAGGATCATTTTTATTCCCCTTTCATCCAGTGCCTGTCTACACCTTTTACAGGTAAAGTGAGTGCTCTGATCTGGTACCACTTTATCTGGTTTTTCAACGTTTTCGATAAAATCAACAATTTTTTCATCGCCGCATCGCATGTAGCATTTCTCAGCGGATACAATTTTGTGTATTTGAAAAATGTATCAATCATGACGAGTAGGTATTCGCATCCGAATTTCGAATTTGTTATTGGACCGAAAAAATCAATTGATAAAATTTCCAGGGCATTCTCTGACAGTACTGGCTCCATGATAGCCTGCGATGCGGTGGCATTTTGTTACGTTGGCAGGAATCGCACGTGACATTCCCATACGATCTTTCGAATCAGTTAGTGGGGCACATAGACAAGGTAGATGTTCCATCCATATGGTATAGATTGCCCCCCAGGAGTTTATACCGGGTGTTCTCTTCATTTTTCATCGTGACTTTCTTTATTTTTTTATCCTTTTCTCCTCTTCTTGCAGGCGTGGTAGTTCTCGTAATGCTTCTTGAATCTCCGGAATGTAAAGGCTCGATGGTCTGTTCTATTTATAATTTTCGCACCGTGCAAGTATGTACGAAATTTTCCTAATGCCCAGATGACAGCCAGCAGTTCCTTATCCATGGTGAAATATGCCAACTCAGGTCCCTTTAATGTCCTGCTGACGAGAGTGATGATTTCCTTTTCATTGTTTTAATCCAGCTGTTATAAGACGGCCCCTAATGCATAGTTACTCGCGTCAGTCTCTAAATAGTACTGTTTTCTTGGATCGGGAAAATAGAATAAGATTGATTTACTAAAGAGTTTCTTAATTTTCTCAAAACTCTCTTGTGCACTTTCATCTCAATTCCATGTCGCCACTTTTCGTATTAATTTTAAAAGAGGTACTGTCTTTGCTGTATGTTGACTACTGAACTTCTAGTAAAAACGTATAAGTCCAAGAAATCCTCGCAGTTGCTTGACATTTTTCGGAGCTGGGAACTCCTGTATACTTTGAATTTTTTCAGGATCCGGTTTGATCCCCTTCGTTGTCAGTATAAAGCCCTGAAATTTGGTTTCTTCTCTAAAAAAGTGGGATTTTGTTAGATTTAAGGTAAAATTATTTTCTGCCAATTTCTCTAACAATTTTTCCAAATGTTGCAGGTGTTGTTCGTGGGTTTCCGAGGTGATTAGGGTGTTTTCCACAAATGTGATAATGTGGTCACCCATGCCTAGCAAGGCGTGATCTAGCCCTCTCACCAGTGCGGCTGTACTTGTTTTCAAACCGAACGGAACTACCTTAAATTCATAGGTCCTGCCTCGGTATTGAAAGGCAGTGTCTTTTCTATAGTCAGGGTGAAAAGGAACTTGCCAAAAAATACTAATCATATCGAGGTTTGACATTATATTTATTCCCTTGCATTTCTGAAATCAAACTTTAGCGGGTTCCGGACACTAACATTTCTAATTCTAACATTCATTGAATTTCATTTTCAACTGCCCTTCTTTTACTCGAAGAGTGTGTTGATATAAAGTCAGAAGTCCAGATGCGCGTCGAAATACTCGTCTGTATTTCCACAGAATTTTGGCGAGTTTATCCTTTGTCTTTTTGCTCAGATTAGGACTCTCTGAGACTTTTTGTCCCACGTCTTGTCATGTGATTTCCATTGGGGGTTTATCCGGTGCTCCTCCTCTTCTTTCTTTGAGTTCTCGTTCTGCATAATTCTTATCGTAGGCTCTCCCTTCAGGTACGGAGAGGTCTTTGTGTCGAGATATGTCCTAGTTCGGCGTTCATCTAACACATCGATACCGATGATGCACGTACGTGAGATTCTCGGTACCACAAGGAATGGCACTTGGATAATTTGGTCGGGCAGCTGCACGTCCGCGTAGATCTGCTTGCTCAGACGAGTTGCTCTGCCCCCAGAGGTCCTGCTACGGCGACACCTGCTAACGGAAGACTAGGATATCGCTCGAATCGTTCTCTGTTTCCATTCAGAAGTTCTTCAGATATGCAGGTGATTTCAGGACCTGTGTCTTCTAGTGCGTTAGTTAATATGCCAGTTATTTGTATATTTACGGCATAGCATTTAGATCTCCGTCGAATTTTTGTCTGTGGGGTTTCTTCTAGTAGCTCTCCACGCATGCTGGTCAACATATGCGTGACTTAAGTGGTTTCCGATGCAACGTCAATATTTTTTTCACTCGCATTTATTGACGTTACTCGAGTTGTAGTCCCTCCTGGAATTCTTCTCTCGATTCGTGTTCAGTGTTGACTTCCACCTCCATATTTTCCACTTTGTAGGGAGTCTGCGATTTCTGTTGTCGCCACGAGTGGCCCTCTCCTGGGCCTTGCTGTCCACCTATGCCTTGGCTCTGTCTTGACCCCTGATGGGCCTCGTTTTTGTTGGTGCCTGAGGTCGGTTTTGACTGCTATTTTGTTCGATTAGTTCCCATATTTTCGTTGTCCATAGCCCCCCTGATTAAAGGGCGTCTATGAACTTTGGTTTTTATTGTTGTTATGATTATTTTCTTGTCATGTGTTTCCTTTTCCCTTCCATTTTTGATTATCAGGATGTCCGGTGTTTGTCTCTCCGATGGTATTAAACTCTTCCAATAACTCGATCAAATATTCATATCTTCTGATGACTCGTCCGATAATAATTGAGTATTTGATCTTGTCGTTACAGTGTTTTGCCAACGTTTTCATTACCTCATTTTCCTCCAAGCTCGGTGTTAATTTTTTTACATGTGCGAAGATCTTTATCGAGTATTCAGTACGTGATCGGTCCTTTTTCCGTTGATACTTTCCGAACACAAACTTCTTTTTAATTTCATGCTGGATTTGTTCGTTCCAGTATCGCTGGCGAAATTTGTTGATGAACGAGTCTAAATTGTGCACCTCGCTTTTTACGACTTGTAACCAGTATTCCGGCTGACCAGACAGCGATCTTTTCATCAAATAGGCTGCATCACTGGCACGTGGACGAACAGCTTCCCAGCATCGTTCCATTTGTCGTAGGTATCTAATGGGAATTCCTTCACCAGTCTGTACAGCATCCTATCAGCGTTACCTATCGATGGCCTGGATTGATTACCGGAAAGCATTCGATTCAACCTCGCCTAGACTTACCATCTGTATGTTGGAAAACTTCAAGTTTCATCCACACATCGTGAGATGCAGAGAGAGATTAATGCCGCTTTGGAAAATCAGATTTACTATCTCATCTGCAAAACATCGCATGATCACTAAAAGCTTCACCTTTCAAAGAGGTGTGTTTCAGGGCGACACCATGAGCGCTTTCCTCTTTTGCCTTACATTACTGTCACTAACTCTCGCACTTTGTCATTCTGTAGGGTACCTCTGCGGCAAACCTGGAAATCGAAAGCATAAGGTCACTTATGTATTTGACATGGATGATCTTAGGATCTATGCCAAAAATTGGGAGAAACTACATCTAGCTCTAGACATTGTCGAGGAGTACACTCAAGAGATTGGAATGGAGTTCGGGATAGTGAAATGCGCCAAGGTTTATTTGAAGAAAGGAAAACTTAAGGGCATCCCCGAAGACCCTGAGCTTGTCGACAGAAGCGCTATACGACACATTGACGCTGGAGAAACCTATACATACCTGGCAGTGCCACAGAGTCACATTCAGGACGTGACATCTATAAGGGATACTCTCCAATGCAGATACAAACGTCTCATCCGACGGATATGGTCTTCCGAACTGTCGGCGAGGAACAAAGCATCTGCAACGAACATGCTTGCCGTCCCAGTAGTACTCTGTTCATTTGGAGTGATTCCATGGACGAAGGACGAGCTCAGATCCCACGATATCGAGTCCCGAAAAGTTATGCACATGAACAAAAGCATGCACCTTAAGTCTTCTGTTCCGCGTCTTTACATCTCACGCCGTCAAGGTGGTCGCGGAATACTGAATCTTGAATGTCTTCACAAGAGGATTATTCTGGGTACAGCACATACAGTTGCAAATGGACAAGACCCTCTTCTTAAAATGTTCAGGAAACATGAAGACGTGGGCAAAGGGGCGTTTCTGTACAAAGCAGCAGAGGAGGCTGCTGAAACACTCGGCCTTGACCTCAATATCAGTTGTGAGCATAATGCATCAAATCTTATCTATCTCGAGTACTCACTTCTGAAGTCCCGGATTAAGAAAGAAAAGGAGAAAACCTTCTGCGAACAGCTCCTCGACAAGAAGATGCCCGGCATCTTTCACAGAAATATGGCGGATCAGTCGATGTCGTATGAACTAATGTTTGCTTTCTTTAAATCACCCGATTTGAGGTCAAGCACGGAGGGTTTCATTTTAGCATGTCAAGACGGTGTTATTTCCACTCTAGCATACTGTCGCCACATTTTGAGACAAGACATTCCCGATGATAGCTGCAGAGCGTGTCATGCACACCCCGAACATCTAGGACACATACTATCTAGTTGTCCAACTCATGCGGGAAAGACCTACATCTAAAGGCACAATGCGGCACTAAGAGTGCTTTATTACCATCTAGGTCACTCTTACGGCATCAGTCCAAAAACCGCTCCGCTAAACGCTCCTATGGAAATAGAGTCAATTGTCGAAAGTGAGAAGTACCGCATGTACTGGAACTTCATATTCTCGACAATTGTTTCTGTTGCGCACTCGAGGCCTGACATGGTTCTCCTTGACTTCGAAAAACGAACCATGTTCGTTATCGACTTTTCGGTTCCAGCTGACGAAAACGTCATATCCAAGGAGAAGAAAAAGAAAGAGAGGTATGACGACCTCATAAGGGAGTTGCGACAGCTATACCCGGAATATTCGGTTAAGCTAATTGTCTTGATCATCGGCGCTCTTGAAGGTGCCAAGGTTTTACTGGTTAATAGCCTGGAAAGCATCCCTGCGTGATAAAAAAAAACGCTGACACACTTGCGGGAAAAAGGAAGAAGGCGGTCGTCCTTGGGTCGCTCCGTGTCCTCAGGGTGCACGAGACTTTTTCCGGATCATCGTATTGAGTTCGTCGCAGACTGTAACCACATATCTCACGGTCTTGAGATGTAGTTACAACTGAAATTTTACCGCGATTTCGCTAAATCCATTGTTGTCACATTCATAAGTGCGAAAGAGATACTCTTATGCACCATCTACTAGTATCTTACTCGTACTCACGGTTGTGTGTGTGTCTGTGAGTGTGCGTCAGAAGTATTGTCGTTCCTTGTAATGCCGGATAGAAAAAAAAATGCGAATCGAAAAGTCCCAAAACATTTTTGGGTCCGGTACGTATTTAGGGTACTACATGGCAATTTCTCCTTCGGCTGTAACCTCCCCTTGCTTCGAGCATTCAAAAAAAAAATTCGATTACGAATGTGTTTGTCTGTTTAAATTGGATGGGCTCAAGTTTTATCGAACCGTAAAATAACTTTGCAAAAAAACTAATTCTTTTATTTAAACATGTTCGAGATCAAATATTGGCTTACTAAAATTCGGTGCATGGAAAAAATGGAAATGTAGGCTAGGTTCTCTTAAATTTGGAGAGCGTAGAACAAATTATTTTAGTGAGCCTATATACTTCGTAAATTATTGCAAATAATCAGTAACCGGCCCTAATTAACTCCCTTCTCCACGTTTTTCTGAATTCTGCAGAATTCTGTAGAAGTCTTTGAATTCCATTAAAACGTTTGGAATTCTTCTGAAATCTTTAGGATTCACATGGAATTATTGTAAATTCCTTCAAGTATTTTGAATTCTGCAGAATTCTCTCTATTTCTTAGACTTCACATGTTATCTTTTGAATTCTTTTAAAGATTTTAAAGAATTCTGGACTAGGTTGCACGCTTTTTTTGCAGAATTCTCTATGAATCTTTGAATTTACTTGAAAATATTTGAATTTTTTTAAATATTTTAGACTTCTCTTGCAAAATTTAGCACCTAATTTGATTTATTTTTAATATTATGAATTCTTCTGAAAACATGGAATTCTTTCCAACTATTTCCAAATTCATCAACTTTGGTTAGTGGCAAATTACTATTGAATTAAGATGTAATCGTTTTTTTACATCTGCAGAATTCTAAGTAATCGAGAGAATTCTGCCGAATTCAAGAGACTCGAAGGAATTTATAATAATTCAACGTGAGTTCTAAAGATTTTAGAGGAATTCAAATACGTTTTAAAAAATGGAAAAGATTTAAACTTAATTCTAAGACTTCTGCAGGATTAAAAAAACGAGTGCACCTTAATTCAGTAGTAGTCTACCCTCGACCAAAGTTGATGAATTTGGAAATAGTTTAAAAGAACGTCATGTTCTCAGAAAAAAAATCAAGTTATGTCCTGAACTATTCAAGAGAATTCAAGGATCTTTGAAAGAGTTTCATGCTTTCAGAAGAATTCAGAGAATTCAAAACATTTCTTTGAATTTTACATTAATCAGTGATGGTCATTGATTATTTGCAATAATGTACGAATTATCTAGGCTTCCTGAAATTAATTTTTCTACTCTTACCGAATTTCGGAGAACATAGCCTACATTTACATTTTTTTCATGCACCGAATTTCAGTGAGACAATATTTTATCTCGATCATGCTTAAATAAGACAGATAGAAGATAGATGTAAATTTTGATGTTCATCACTTTTTATAGAAAGAAGACTAAAAAGTAATATCCAATAGAGCTTTCTCTCTATTTTACAGACCATCAGGACCTCCTAATCTTTCAAATAAGACATAAAACATATCTCTAATCCTTACAGCAGAATCTGTAAATCCAAAACCAAAAACTGTAAATTTGTTAGTTTATCTATTTTTAAAAGAAAAAAAAACTAAAAAGTGATATCCGATAGAACTGCCGTCTAACTTTTTTAGCATCAGAACCTCCTGAGCTTTCAAATTAGCTGTAAAACATCCCTTTAACCCTTACAGGAAAGACAGAATTTTCATAACCAAAAATTCTAAATTTGGTAATTGATGACCTTTTTGAGAAAGAGTGATATACGATAAAGTTTTTTCTCTATTTTGCAGATAAACTGGACTCCGTAAGCTTTCAAATAAACCATGAGACATTCCTATAATCCTAGGAGAAAAGCCACAACATTCATTACAAAAAACACCCTGATGCTCTGATTAGTACTAACGAAGTAGCATAAAAAGCTCTGACTTTAATATAAGGATGTCCCCATTTTCCGAGCTTTATCCTCTCCGTCTCTAGCATGTAATTCAAGTTAACAAATACTAACCCGCAAGAGCTTAGTATCTCGGGATATCTTTTTATCTCGGGATAAAAACTTGGAAATGTCGACCAGAATGTTCCAAAACGTTCAATAGAGTCGGAGCTCCTTATACGACTTGCGCTAATACCCCGTCACAATACATGGCATATTAGTTACATCATATCATGTAAATATATTGCTTATAAATGCAAGATAATTTATCTTCCTTCTCTTATAAAAGATAACTTAATAAAACTTTAATTGAATTATTTTATTTTATTTATTAGTTATTTGCTCGGGGAATCAAATAACCCCTCATAATATATGGCATATTAGTTACATCATATCATCTTAATATATTGTTTATAAATGCGAGCAAATTTAATTTCCTTTTCTTATAAAAGATCACCTTCGTTGCATTTTTTAAATTCGAGTTAATTTCACAATTTACATGATATGTTTTCATTGCAGTGCGGACATTTTCCATAAATTTGATCGAATACAGGCTGATTTCCATTAGTCTCCAGCCACTGAAACACATTTTTTCTCGATTAATTAACAAAGAATAAACCAACATGCAAAAAGATTCTGGATACATCAGAACGGGGCTATATGAGAAGGGCCTAGGTTGTTGGTATGAAGTTGCGCACGTAAAGCTAATGCCAGCTACATTTTCCAACTTGCAAAAAAGGTTTTTGGTCAATTCCAAATCGCAGTTTTTATGCATTAAGACTTCTACTTTTTCAGCCAATAAGAAGGACTAACATTACACCTAAACGTATGTAGGGGAGACGAGGGTAAGCTGGCGCTGATGCTAAGATGGCGCACCTTTATTTACAAAAGACTATAATACTTAGGTACACGACAATACTTATTTCGTCTGAATTCTTGCATAATATATAATTGATAACAAAAATCTACAATCAGTCGATTTTTCAAATCAGTTTTATTAAAAGTTTATTTATAGGATTTTTTTCGGGAAATTATGATTTATTTCAGACCAATTGAATTAAATTATTGAATAAATCGCATTTTACATTAACCTGACTTTTCAAAAACTTTTATAATATTTGATATTGAAGCTCATAATTAGGGAAAAGATTTTCGTCCAATAAATTAGCCTTCTATGCAAAAAGTATTTCATTAATGAAAATTCCGTGTGCGGCTGATTTGACGCAGACGTTAAATCGCATGTGATTTTGTACAAAACAGTGCAAAAATCGTGCAAATCGCATCTCAGATTATATGTATGCTGATTTGAGTTGTTTATCACCGGCATGCATTTATCACCTCTAAACTGACTTGACTGCAAAATAATTTATTGCAATTCCTTATTGCCCTCCTTGTGATCAGGCTATGAAGCCAATTGTGCCACACCCGTGTTTATTCTCAAGGCAATACACCGAATCTGGGCATCTACATCGTATTAGATCTCAGTGCATTCGTTGTTTCCAATGTTCTGGAAATATACCTCTCGGGTGCCAACAATATACATCTGCATGGCACAGTGAATGACGCAGACCTCTTTGCAGAGGCAAGTGAGCCTCATACACTGGGCCATCCGGCAACCTCCCTAGCCAGGCTAGGGTGGACGGAGGGGTCCCTCTGAGGTCACCAGTTGATGCCGATATTCAACGCACTGTCCTGGAGGTCGCAAGGAGAACGCTAATTCTTTTTCGAGTCTCTCAAAGTCATCTAGTGACTCCCAAGCTTAGACCCCTCGATCCGTAGGAAGTCACTAGCCTCTTTTAAGAGGACCCACAGTTTAACGTGGGTTCCGATCCATTAAGCCCCGTTAGAAGTACATTGAAAAATTTCCATTGGTACAGGCATAGCCCCAGGCTTCCAGCTCGGGAACCTGAGGCCCTATCGCCTGATACACTGAGGCCCTTTGTTTTAATTATATATTACAATATCAAACAATAATAGTGGTGCACCAAATCACCCGAAGTATCGAGTAACTTGACGCCGCACAGTGGGGAAAAAAGCACCTTTTTTGGCCAAAAATCGACCGACTGTGCAATTCTTAACGGATTTTGAAGTTTCTTTTTTAGAAATGGCCGTAAGGCTTCCAGGTATAATAACTAACTGCGGATATTTTATTTCCACTTAACGGAAATTTGTTATTTAACAAAAAGATATGAAAAAAAGTCGATAGAAGAAAAATATTTCTTTTTGAACACTCTACAAAATTGTCATGACGACTTTTGGAATTTATTGAAAAATCAAAAATTCAAATTTCAATTTCACAACAAAAAAATGGAAAATCAAAAATTCCATTTTGCGGTAAAACTATGCATATATGCAGTCAGATTAAGATTTTTTTCTTGTTGAACATTAAAAATTTATTTTATTTCTTTGAAAATTTAACTATTTTTTAGAAAATTGTTTTTTTTAAGTATAGATTAGCCTGTTGTGTTTTTAAAAATTTCAATTTTTCGATGAAAAAACAACTATTTGGTTTGAAATGTTGAATTTATTATGTACATTTTTCGTTGAGAATTCATCTTTTTTTCTTCAAAATTCAACGTCTTGGTTGAAAGTTGAACTACTTTGTAAAAAATTCATTTTTGTTGTTGAAAATTAAACTATTGTGTTGAAATTTTTTGTTGTCTCGTTGAACATTAATATTTTAACTAAAAATTTCACTATTTCATTTTCTATCGAGAATTTTTCACATACATTTTTCGTTGAGAATCGCCAAAACTAGTTTTCAGGCTTCAGGAGGTTTCAAAACGCGAAGATCCGTTTAAGAACTCAGGTGCAAAATTTCGGACGACCCTAATACTTTCTTTAGTCATAAATGAAGAGAATGTACATTAGTATTGGAAATTATTTAAACGCTAGACATTTTTAAGAAATATTTTATAAATCTTATGAAATTCCACGTCAAATGACCCTTAGCGGAGATTTTTCTGATATTTTGAAAATGATATATCACGTGAGAAGTTTTTGAAAAAAATTCAAATATTTACTGAATGTTGTACTCCAACTTTAACCAGTTTTTGAAAAAAATTAAAATATTTATCGAATGTTGTACCAAAATTTTAACGAGTTGACTCTAGTGAAATGTAAACATCTCAGAACGATAATAATCCATGAGATAAAGACTTTGAGATATATTATATCATCCATAATGAAGCATCAGAATATTTAGTTTTTACACAGTTAACGACATTTGGTATTAATACCATAATCACTTTTTACTCTACTTGGAAAACATGAGGGTCCTTTATACCGTGTTCTTCACCGTGGCAATCATCCTCAATTCTGTTGGTGAGTATAATAGTATAATAAGGTATATAATTAAAAAAATATATTTGTAGTTATTTTTCTGTCCAATTCAATTGTTTTTTCAGTTTTTACATTCATCAAGATAGCAAACATAACTAGTAGTTCAAACTGAGTTTGTAAGAAAATGGCCTGAGACAAAATTGAGTCCCTTTTTTTCTGTGCACGTGTCAAATCCTAGTTGCCTTCTTTTGATAATTGATTTTTTAAATCCGCATCTCAAATCGACTAATAATATGATCTTTTATGAGACTATCAGTACATTAAATTTGAAAGAAGCGAAGTTTCGTCGCGTAGCGCTGTTAACAGCTGTTGCAAAATGGTGACTCTCTGACTACGTCAGCTTTTTCGACATGACTCACGAATGCGCAGCTTTATTACGGCGAGAAATTGGACATATTGTATAGTAGCAGAGCCAGCGACACTGGACCTTGCGTCACCCCGGATATTAGGGAAAAAATTAGGAATAGAAATTGCGTATGGCCCAACATACGTTGCAAGGATTGGGGAAAACCCAGAAGACCCCAATCAGACCACTCTAATGTATATTGTTTAAGCAGAAACATTACAAAAAATACTTACATTGTTCTCAATCGCTTATTCTAAACCCATTTTAGTTCTCAGCTCTACAAATCTTGCAGCTGGTAGCGGCTTTGTTATCAGATCAGCTAACTGTTCACCTGTAGGAATATACAATAATTTTATCAAATTTTTCTCTACTTGTTCGCTTGAAAAATTATATTTTACATCAATATGTTTGGACCTTTTATGGCTAGTTGGATCATTCGCAATGCTTATGCAACCTTCATTATCTTCGTAGATAATTATTGTTTTCGAAATATTTATGCTAATACTACTTGCTGACGATTTTAGCCACATTGCTTCTTTTACTGCCTCAAAAAGAGCCATAAATTCAGCCTCAGTAGATGAAGCTGCCACGGATAACTGTTCCTTTTTATTCCAACATATTGTGCATTTTTCAAATAATTGAAACAGATAGCCTGTTGTACTCCTATCACTTCCGTCATTACCGCCACAATCGGAATCAACATAACCACATAATAGTTGCTCATAATTTCCCTTGATATACCTTAATTTGATATCAATAGAACCTTAGAGATACCTTAATACTCTTTTCAGGCATTGTCACAATTTTTTGTTATTTTTATCCGAGAATCTACTCAAAATATTTATTGCAGTGCCTAAATCAGGCCGCGTACATACCATCAAATATATTGAACACCCAATAAGATTTCGGCGAGGAGCATCATACTTTTCATTTGAATATAAAGCAGTATAATCTAATTCACTCTCAAGAGGTGGTCTTACAGCTTTGCGATCAGCCATATTAAATTTATCAAGAATTTTTTTAAAGTACGCACTCTGATTCAAGGTTATTCTATCTTCATTTCTATCTATTTTGATCCCAACGAAGGGTTTAATTTCATTTAAATCTGTCATACGAAATTTATTCAATAAATAATTCTTAAAACTTCTCATTGTTTCATCACTAGCAGTGGCAATTACTAAATCATTCACATAGAGAACCACATAGATATTTATAGATATATTCCCTTTGTCCAGAATATAAATACATCGATTAACAGATGAATTTCGAAAACCTTTATCAATTAAAGTTTGTTCAAATACTTTAAACCAACATTTTACTGCTTGTTTCAATCCATATATGGCTTCAGTTAATCTGTAAACTTGATTTTATTTATATTTAATACCTTAAGGTACTTTTATATAAATTTCTTCTTTTGATTTACCATTTAAAAAAGCACTTTTAACATCCATATAATGAACCAATAAATGAAACTGATTTGAAAAAGCCATTATGAATCTAAAGCTTGAAATTCTTGCGACTGGCGCAAAAGTTTCATTATAGCCATTCAGATGCTCTTGACGGAAACCGCGAGCAACGAGACGAGCTTTATATTTTAATGGATTTCCAAATTCATTATTTTTAATAGTAAATATCCATTTACAATCAACAATATTTTCATTTTCAGGCTTCGTTACTAAAGTCCATATGTTATTAATTAAAAGTGAATCAATTTCATCTATTCTAACTTTTATCCACTCTACTCTATAATATCTGTTTTTAATTTCATGAAATGAAGTGGGTATTTTACATAACAGTGATTGAACGCACATAGTATAATCGTCTGGTATATCATCTTTATTATATGATATATGAAAAAGGTTTTCAATCCTTTCACTCCTTCTAGGCTCAGGAAATTTTTCGACTTCTAATTGTTTATCTTGAGATGTTGACTTAGTGTGCAAATTTGTATCTCTTTCAATTACAGATTTCTCAACCTTAGTCAGTAATTTAGCAATTTTATTAGGATTAATTTCAATTCTCGATTTTAATATATCTGATTTATCATTATCAGATTTATGAGACTTTCCAACTGATTTTCTTTCTACGTCCCACACTTTATAACCATTTGGTTCATACCCTACTAATATAGCCTTCCAGGATTTTTCATCAAATTTTGTCTTCCTGATTTTATTATGTACATAAACTGCAGAACCAAAAACTTTCAAATATTTTAATTGACGCTTCTTCTCATGCCACAATTCATATGGTGTTTTAATATGTTTCAGAGCTTTAGTTGGTGTTAAATTGATTAAAAGTGTAGCAGTAAGAACCGCCTTTCCCCAAAAACATTTGTCTAAACTAGCACCAAAAATCATTGTACGGGCTTTCTCCGTTATTGTCCTAATCATACGCTCTGACAGACCATTTAACTGTGGGGTTCGTGGAACTGTCAAGTGATAGCTGATACCTTTTTGCACACAGAAGTCTTTCATCTCATTTGATAAATATTCCCTTCCATTATCACTATACAAATTGATAATTCTCAAATTAAAAAGAGTCTCACTCTTCGCAATAGAATCTTCAAAAACTGAGAAAACATCTGATTTATATGTAATTAGATATGTTACACAATAGTGAGTAAATTCATCGACAAAGATTACAAAATAGTTTTTATTATTAATTGTTGTAAGAGTAATTGGACCGTAAACATCGCAATGAACAATAAATAACGGGCGTTTCATATAACTTTTATCTTTAGCCTTCTCAAAAGGTAATCGCGCTTGTTTTCTATTAATGCACGCTTCACACAAATTATCGTTTGGAATCACTTGATCAATTTGGCTCATGTCACTTATCATTTGCTTATTTTTCAATTTTATAAATGTTGATCTTCCAATATGACCCAAACGTTGGTACCACAATTCATAATTACCACATATGATATTATTTTACCGATTCTTATCTTTTATCATATTATTTTCAACAGCAAAATCTACACCAATTAAATTATTTAATGGCTTACCTTTCATTAAGAAATTACCATCTGTTATTACTTGAACTCCACCTGTTTCATCAAATGCAACTTTCATTCCAGCTTGTTGCATTTTCAGTATTGTAAATAGATTATTTGGGATGTCGGGTCAATAGAGCACATTTTCAAGAACTCCTGGGATGCCCCAATTAGTTGTGACCTGGATTGTTCCCTTCTTTGTCACACTTCTGCAGGATCCATTCTTCATAATGGAGATCTTTATAGGAGGCTGCAATTCGATGAAGCTGCTGAAAAAATCATCCCTTTTTACAATATGGTCAGAAGCTCCAGAGTGGAGAAGAAAAGTAACTTTTCCTTCTATTTCAGGTAGACGTTCTCCAGCCATACAAGCAAATCCAGATGTACTTGTAAATTAAGTCTATGTTTTTTTCTGAATATTTTGAACAGTTCTGTTCCTGTCGCTTTAGTATTGAAGTCCCCTTTGGTAGTGGTAATTACTTTTCTTTATGTGACCTTCCTTCCACAGTGATGACATTTGACCTCAAATGATTTCCACTTAGATCTGAAGTTTCGTTTCGTAAATTGTGCCTGACGATAATTTTTGGATGATCTTGAAGATTCATGGTTAATCTTCTTTGTCGTAGACACATCTTTATGTTCAGCTTGAAGCACTATCACGCTCGTATCTCCGCCTTCATTTCTTAATTTACCTTCATGATCACGAAGTCTTGTCTTCACAAAAGCCAGGGTCAAATATTCTTCTGATAATGTCTCGATAGCAGTTATTACACCATCATATGTTGTAGGAACAGTCAGGAGTAGATGAGACACCTTGTGTGTTTTATCTAATTTAGCACTTGCTGCTGCCAGTTCAGTAATTAAATCGTCGAAAACTGTGAAATGTTTGATCAATGGTGAATCACCAGTCAATTTTAATCCGAGTAACTTTTTTCTGAGAGCTAACTGAGTAGCAAGGCTTTTGCGTCGATAAATAACGTCCAAATTACGTACAATTTCTTTTGCAGTACACTCTGCCTTCGAAAAATCGAGAAAAGAGTCAGATGAGTACTCAATAATTGCACTTTTGGCAGTCCTCTCAGCTTTATTCCATTCATCAGTAATCGCTATCGGAATGTCACTATTCAAAACTTTAATTACGTCTAATTCAGTTAATAAAGAACGTATTCCAAACTTCCAAACACTATATTTTTCTCCATCAATGGGTTTGATGTTCCGTTTCATCTTTAAACTTTCCATTATCACTTGTCACTCGAAAAACACTTTACAAATTGTAAAATCTTCACAGTTTCTTCACACTTTCATCAAAACAGGTTTTTATTTACACTACACAAAATATCGCGAATTTCCTAAGCCCATAACCTATGGGAAATTGCTAAATTTCTAGAAGTAGAAACTCTGCTTTTTATCTTCTTAAAAACAAACAGTATATCCAATTGCACAAGAAAGGCACGTCTTACTCCTAAGAGTGAATCACATCGACTAACTAAGGTCCTAGACTTAGGTCATAACAGTGTCACACTCATGCCCTGTTTTAAAACAGCCAGCCCTATACTCCAGACCTACTACAGCATTCGTTGGGTCTTTTATACTAATCAGGACTCAACCAAAGCCCAGCTAAAATACAAAATTGGACCTTAAACATACCTACGTAGTTTCTCTAGCCACAAAGTATGTAAAATTTTAACAGCGCATTAAAAAGTATTAACTAGTGCTTACTAGTAAAGTTATTTTAACGAGAATATGAAAAATCTCCTAATTAAAATATGGACAAATAGATCGATTTATACACGGAGGATGCATGAAATAGTAACGTACATTTGAAAAATTTAATCCTGACTTTTTCGTTGCAGTGTTAAGCTTACAGTTCGAGTGCTTGCCTAATGGTGAACCCATTCCTGGTGTTCCTCGAGCTGGGCCTTCTTCTTCTACTTCTGAAAGGAATAATTCTCCTAAAAAGTCTCTTTCGCCTGACGATCCTCCTCTTCATGCCAGGTCCAGATCTCCTCCTGCAACAGCTAATCCTCCTGTCATGTCCATAGCTCCACCTATAAGGCTTCCTTCTTCTGACGGATATGGTTGTGGACTTGAACAACTTGAATTTATTCGGCTTATTTCCTTTCAGAATCATCGCCTGATATTCGAACTTCAAAGATACACTTTTCCTGCCGATACACCAATTAAAATGCGAATAAGAAGGCATGTGTATGCACCTGTGGCAGCCCAAGAAAAAATTGTATTATCAACACCCCATGGTGATATCTTTGCAATATTGAAGGATCATAATATTCTTGTTGGAATTTATGAAATTTATGCTGTCGGACCAAAACGGGTGAAAATAAACATGCAAAGCGGGATGGTTACCCCATTGACCACGGAAGAAGTCAATGAAACTCCAGTAGGTGCCCACCGCACCATCATGAGAAATTATAGAGTAGATCATCTAAACCATCTTACACGTAACTTGTAATTACGTTAAACAATTAATGTATTATGATAATCAAAGCTTCAATCTTCTAACAGTTCCCCAGCCATTCTTTTCCGGAAAGAGATAAAAAAATTTGCTCGCCGTACAGCGGAACAAAACTGGATTGTTTTTGATAAATCTAGACGTCACCATGTACATTTGATTTTGCACGTTTTGCAATTGAAGCTGATTAAATTCTGCAGAGATTCCTTAAAGCCGATTTTAAAATATTTAAAAAAAAAAAACTGCGCACAGACGAAAAGTGAAAAGAGGTATTATCAACAAAATCATTTTTTAACTTTACACAAATAACTTCCATATACTCAGAATCGGTAAAAATGAATGCATATACACTGAAAGAAAATAAATGATCAATTCTCTCATTACTCTAATTGCTATAAACAAATTTTACATATAATTAAATAAATCTGAGATTAGTGCATAATTGCATAGGAAACAAGTTTGTCTCTATTATAATTGCTATAAATAGATATTTAGGAGTTAAATAGAATGAAAAATCTATAAATAAATCATTTTGACTGTAATAAACAAATTTAATAAACAAATTTTTAAAATCCATATATAAAAAGCAGTAATCTCATTACAATAAAAGCTATTTTCCTCTATGAAAGCGTTAAATTACTAGGTAAAGCTTTTACAACAAATTGCATTTAATTTAAATTAATTGCAATTAATTGATACGAAAAAAGATGAATAGACCAAAATTGTGCTCCCAAAAAGGACCTCCAAGTTTGTTATTATTTGCTTTTTGATAGGACGCGTAGTTTTTCTTGTATTCGTGAAAAGCAATATTAAAAATTAAATGTTTGGACAAACGATACAAGCTAGGAAAAATATGAATGTACACAATTTGTTCAGTTTTTGTTTTAAGCGTAACAAAATAAGAATAAAAATAAAAAAATTAAATTTTTTGACCACCGACACAAGCCACAAAAAAACATGTAAGGACAAAAGCTGTTTATCCAAAAAAGAACTGAAAATTTAATGATTATTATTTTGTATAGAATCTTTAGAATTACTCGATGCCAGGATGCGTATTTTTGGTTTGAATCGTAAAAATAACATTGAAAATAATCGATTTAAATTTATGGAAAAGAGAAACAAGTTGCAATAAAATGTATAATAAGAAGAATTTTTGAATGATTTTTTTAAATGATAAAAATAAGAAACAAATGTTGAGTAATCATGAAAAATAAAATTTGAACATTATTTTGCAATATCAGAACAAGCAGTCCTAGACCGAGGTGCAGAAATAAATATAATATTCATTTAATATAATTTGGATGAAAATTCAACCGCTTGGTTCAAAATTCGTCTTTCAGAGTTGATAATTTAAATATTTTCATAGAAAATTTTCTTTTTATTTAAAATTCATATCTCAGGGTTGAAAATTCAACTGAAATCTTTTTTGGACAAAAATTTAACTATTTTTTTGAAAACTTGTCTTCTTAATTTAAAAATGCATTTATTTTAGTAGGAACTGCATCTTTCATGGATGAAAATGCAACTGCTTCATTGGAAATGCGTCTTTTTGGGTTGAAAGTTCAAGAATATTCGTAGAAAATTAACTTTGTATTTAAAATTCACATCTTAGTGTTGATAATTTAACCAAATTCTTTTTTGAATGAAAATTCAACTATTTTTATTCCAATTTATCTTTTTAATTTTACAACTCATTTTTTTAGTAGAAATTGCACCGCGTTCTTCGAGAGAAATGCTACTTTTTGGTCGAAAATTTAACAATTTTGTTAAAAAGTCATGCTTTTTGCTCAAAATTAAACTGTTTTGTTGAAAATTAGTTTTCTTGGGTTTGAAATTCAACTATTTTCGTAGAAAATTCACTACTTGTTTAAAACACATATTTGCTATGGAAAAATCAGAAAAATCTTTTTTGGATGAAAATGTCATCTTTCCTCGATTAAGAAATTACTTTTTTTTGCAGATTCATATTTCTAGTAGAAAATTCATCTCTTTGGTTGTTGAGTCCGTTGAACTAGTGATAGCCCAGAAGTTTCGTTGTTCAAGGGAATAGACCAACTTTCTCGATTATTTTTAGATGGATGGTAGAAGTGATAATTTTTAATACTTGGGTATGATAATTATCTCTAAATAATTGTTAGATTGAATAGTAGACGGAGTTCGGTAATAACTATCGTTTACTAAGGTATAGGTACATACAGAATGATATTCGTTATGAATTTTACAGCAGAGTGTATCCGGTAATGTCTCTATTGCAACTGAAGTTGCAGATTCGTCCTAAACCGTACATAATTTCGGTGTCTGTTCTTAACTGGAAGGGATGAAGCGGAAAGGTAGGGGTAAGAGAGCCAGGTCGCCAAAATCTGAAATCGCGAATGCTGTCAAATCCTAAAATTGTAAGTGGTGTCGCCAACGGTCAGACTGGACGTAGGCGTGGTACGGAGGCTATTGTTCAGAAACTCCTTATAGCTCAGGCTCGACAAGTTTGGCATAGAAATACATAGAAATACAAATTCATGAATCGCCAATAACCATAAAAACAAATTCTAAAGGTTAACAGGGGTGTTTGAAGGATTCAAATTTTATTATGACGATAAGAACCGACCTTAGACTACAGAAGTTTAATGAATGATCGCTTTATGTATGTGATTGATGTAGAGAAATAGTCAAACTAAGAATATAAGCGAGTGAACATTCAATGAAAATGATCGAATACCTTAACGTTAAGAAAACCATTGAATTTTTCTTAAAAAAATTACGTTGGATAAATATATTGCATGCAAGATTAATTCTAATTCGAGCAACTCAACACTAATTGTTATCAATCGGCAGAGGAGATAAGTTCTTTACGCTACGCTTACACTCGCGGTTTGCGGTTTTAAGAGTTACTACTCGGATAACTCCATCTTCTCCCCGATGCATGGCGATAACACGGCCAAGCGTCCAACGCATGGGAGGCTGATTGTCATCACGGATCGTTACAATATTACCTATCTTATTATTTGTGGTAGCACCCTTATGGCACTTTTTCCGCACCGTCAACTCGTGGAGATACTCTTTGTTCCACCGAGTCCAAAAGTATTGTTTCATCTGTTGGACTTGCTGCCAGGATGAAAGTCGTCCCGCTGGCAGGCCCTTCAGATCGTGTTCTGGTACACCCATTACAGAGACACCGATCAATAAGTGAGTTGTAAACTCTTCGTAGCTCAAAAGTCTGTCATGGTATCATTGTGTGCTTCACAGTTCAAAATTGTATAAATGCTATCGATTTCGTTTTTGGCACACACAAAATGGGTTCCGTTATCGGAGTAAATACTAGAGCTCTTTCCGCGTCTAGAAAAGAATCGTCTCAGGCATGCTAGGAAAGCCTGAGTGGTTATATAAGTGACAACTTCTATGTGTACCGCTTTAGTTGCGAAACATCCAAAAACAGCGACGTAGATTTTAATTTTGATTCGATTTCGGAATTTCTTTTCCTTCATATAAAAAGGACCGTAGTAATCGACTCCTATATGGAGGAAGGCTCGTTTGAAAATAGTCCGATTCTTCGGAAGATCCCCCATTACGTGAGTGGGAACTTGGGGATTAGCACCGCAACAAATTATGCATTTTCGGATCACATTTTTTTATGATAGCTTTTCCGTTTATAATCCAGGAATTGTTTCGAGTAGCGTTAAGCGTCGCTTGAGAGCCACCGTGCAGTAGTTGTAAGTGTTGATCGCGTATGATAATTGCTGTGACGTTATGATTCTGTGGTAATAATATCGGATGTTTCTGACCATAATTGTGGTCAGAAAATCTCAATCTATCTCCAACTCTGAGTATACCTTCCAAATCTAAAATAGGAGAGAGTGATAATAATCTCCTTTCGATTTGTTTTTTCGATTCAAGCATTCTAATCTCATTCAAGAATAATGCACACTGTACTAATCTATTAACACAAGTAGTTGATGATTGAAGTTCGGCTGAAGAAAGTTGGCCCCTTATATTTTGTTTATGAACCTTGATATTGATAAACCGTAGACAAAAAGCTATCACGCGTGTCAGTTTTTAAAAAGACTGAGTCTTTTCCAAAAGAGAAGTAGTGATATCGTTCACGCGTGCTAAATTGACTGCCAAACTGACAACAGTTTTTTTCAGTTCAGGGATTTCAATGGGTTCTAAATGTGATACAGGCCAATTTTCTTCGATATGATTAATCCATGCCGGACCATGAAACCAGAAGGAATTGTTAATAAGCTGTTGTGGCGCGAGACCGCGCGAGACAAGGTCCGCGGGATTGTGCTCGGTGCGTACGTGTCGCCATTCGAGAGATTGTGTCAAATTTCGGATTCCGGCAACACGATTTCCTACGAAGGGTTTTAAGGTATCAGGGGGACTATTTATTCAATACAATGCTATGGTGGAATCGCACCATGAAATGGTCTTTCCGATATGAAGTCTTCGTAAGGCTTGAGAGACAGCTGAGTACAATTTTGATAATAGAACTGCAGCACAGAGTTCTAGGCGATGTAGATATAACGTTTTTAGTGGTGCGACTCTAGATTTAGAGCACACTAATTGAGTAAAATGCGCTCTGTTTTTATCAGTCCCGAATGCCTTTTCGCTGGCATCACAAAAGCCGTGTATTTGAAGCGAGACATAATTATCGCTAACTATTTCTCGATTGATTTCGACTTCTCGGAGGAGCGCTAAATTTTGCTCAAGTTCCAACCAGGACTCTGCTATTTCGAGGGGAATAGATTCATCCCAACAAATGTTTAGTTGCCACAAAGGCTGAATCAGGATTTGTGGAGTTAAGATAACGGAACCTAGTAATCCACGCGGGTTGAATAATTCAGCGATTTCTGATAAGATATTTCTTTTCGTGACCGGCGCATTTGAGCTTGATTGCTTGACAGTAAAAAAAATCAATCAGGTTTAGGATTCCGATTAACACCGAGTGTTTTGGTCGTATCTCCTAAATCTAGACGAAAATAGGTGTCGCTAAAACCTTCGGATAATGATGTGATAATCTCGGGTGCATTAGAAACCCATCTCCTCAGATTCATGCCGCCCTTGCGCGTGACCGTCATCAATTCGGCAATTAATTGCTTAGTTTCTTCGATAGTTCGCGCGCCTGACAACAAATCATCCATGGAAAAATCTTCTCGTTATGCGATAGAAGCACATGGACACGCTCCTGCTTCATCATCAGCCAGTTGCACCAGAGCTCGAGTTGCTAAAAAAGAGGCAGGTGACGTACCATAAGTTACCGTCTTCAATCGGAAGATTTTTACAGGTTGATGAGAATTTTCTCGCCATAAAATTTTCTGAAATTTTTGATCATTTTGATTTACTAATATCAGCCGATACATTTTTTCAACGTCGACGATAACTGCGAATATATGTGATCTAAATCGCAGGAGCATCGAGAAAAGATCTTCCTGGATATTGAGACCTACCATGAGTATATCGTTCAATGAATTCCCGCTGGACGTTTTCGTTGAAGCGTCAAAAACCGTTCACTTGACGACAGTTGGAATTGCTACTCCAGGAGTTTTTCCACCCAAAATCCATCCGAAATGAGTTTTTTGAAGAGTTACGGTACCATTTGCTAAAGAAATCTGTCCGACAGAGAGTAATTTCAGGAATATTTCAGCACCGATCAGTATGTCTATTTCTGTTGGTCTGTTAAACTCAGGATAAGCAAGATGGATATTGGGAGGAATTTTCAACTCCATCCTTTTCAGTGGTTCACTTGGTGCCTGATTATTTACCTGCGGCGTTATAAGAAAGGTCAGATCAGACGAATATTTGTTTAATCGCGATTGGATAGTTCTCCTTGTTATTTTACTTACACTAGAGGTCATGTGATTCACTCTGCTGAGAGGAATCTCAATTTCCCGTTGATTCAGACCTAATTTCTCCACTAGTTTCTCAGTCCTGAAATGTACCTAAGACCTGTTGTCCAACAGAGCCCTACACGCGCGAGGATGGTGTGATGTTTTTCGCTACAAGTCTTGCATGCTGTGGCGTTACTGTTTTCGACGGTACGATTGGACCTAAGACAATTGCAACTCAGGTTTAGACTCTTTATCAAATTCCATCGTTGCTGTAAGTTAGACTTTATTAGTATCTCGCAATTTTGAGTGACGTGTGATTCTTTGCATATATAGCAATATGTGCGAGTATCAATTGCTTAAGACGATTATCGTTGGATGTTAGGTTGAGATTCCACTGGCCGATTGCCGCTGTGAAATTTATTTTCGCTACGCGGTACATTTGTTTCAGTCCTCTTTTCCACAAGGGGTTTGTCAGATTCCATAATCCTCTCACGGCTATGCAAAATCTCGAGTAGCTGTTCCATAGACGGAGATGGGTTCGAGTTTACGTGTTCCTTCCACTTGAATCGCGTTTCAGGATCTAATTTTGATACGATCGCATATATGGGAAAGGCTTCAAGAAATGGTGTGTTCAGTGCTTCTAACGCGCGGTTATGTTTAGTTACGTTATTTAATAATACACCGAGAGACAACGCCGATGTGTTATGACAATTCGGTTACTCAAAGAATGATTCGATAGGGTTACTGATAACAAATGTCGGGTCATCATAACTTTTTTGTAGGATATTTCATGTGACTTGACAATTCGCATCAGTAGTCTGAAGCGATTCGATTTTATTTGCTGCCCTTCCCGTTAGGCAGGAACGTAGGTAAGTGAGTTTTTGAGAATTAGTGAACCTTTGATCATTTTCTACTGAAGATTTGAATACGTCGCTAAAACCCGGCCACTGCTCATACGAACCACTGAAGGTTCGTAAACTAGGAGCTGGTAATTTGATATAATTGCGTTACATCTTTTACTGTAGCCTTTAATTAAATGAGGTCAATTACCGCTATTTTTTTTCAGGAATTTTTCTAGAACGGTTGATTTTGTTTTCAAAGCACCTCTGAGTCGATGCAATTGTGTGATACGCTTTTCTACGCTAGCCATTTTCACAACTGAGATAGGATGCTAGAAATGATAAGGGTTGATCACTTTACAAATCAATATGATAGATGACTCAATAATGGGCATGCGAGATTCATCATTCTGGAACTCAGAAATGAACACTTCACAGATTTGACGAAATAAGGTATAAGATAAAAAATAAATGAAATATTCACAAAAACACTCATAAAAATTAAAAAGCGAAAAAAACACACATTACGCAAGACAACTGAAAATGGGGATTTTCAGCACGAGTCACTGAAGTTAATTTGTTCACTCGATGACACTTGTTAATTGATGACACACGTTGACTCGACGACTTGGTGATACTCGGTGACTTGATGACACTTGATGACACTTGATGACACTGGATGATACTCGTTGACTCGATGACACCATGATGATAGATTTCGACTCGTTAAATCATCACTCGTTCTCGATCACATTCAGGATTGAAAGATTTTGATAGTTGAATCTTTCTTTCTTGTTCTCATTATTTTCAGATATGTCGAGATCCAATAAAGTCTTGCTGGATCTGGTAGTCGTTATACACATTCAATGAATTTTGTATGATAATTCTTTGCTCGTTCTTGATATTTGTATTCGTTCAAGCGATTGATAAGATGATATTCATCCAGAAGAGGCTAGATCCAGTTTCGAAGGACCAAACTGTTGGTTCCGTTGAACTAGTGATAGACCAGAAGTTTCGTTGTTCAAGGGAATAGACCAACTTTCCCGGTTATTTGTAGATGGATAATAGAAGTGATACTTTTTTATACTTGGATATAATAATTATCTCTGAATAATTGTTAGATTGAATAGTAGACGGAGTTTGTTAACAACTATCGTTTAATGAGGTATAAGTAGTCACAGAATGATATTCGTTATGAATTTTACAGTAGGGTGTATCCGGTAATGTCTTTATTGCAACTGAAGTTGCAGATTCGTCCCAAACGGTACATAATTTCGATGTTTCTTCTAAACTGGAAGGGATGAAGCGCAAAGGTAGGGGTAAGAAAGCAAGGTAGCCAAAATCTGAAATCGCAAATACTGTCAAATTCTAAAATTTCACGTGGTGTCGCCGACGGTCAGACTGGACGTAGGCGTGGTACGGAGGCTATTGTTCAGAAAATCCTTATAGCTCAGGCTCGACAAGTTTGGCATAGAAATACATAGAAATACAAATTCATGAATCGCCAATAACCATAAAAACAAATTCTAAAGGTTAACAGGGGTGTTTACAGGCTCTAAAATGATCTTAGCTAATATATCTTAACTCAAACCTAAATACTAAATTCCTAAATAAGTTCTATATAACACTATATTACAAATTCTTGAATAATGGTACAGATCTCCACATTGGTTGCAAGTTCAACTATTTTGTTGAAAATCGATCTTTTTTAATTTAAAATTCAGCTTCGCGAGTGAAAGTTGAACTAATTGGTTGAATGAAGTTTTATCTCATTGGTTAAAAATGAACCTATTTTATTAAAAATTAATTTTTTTCTGAAAATTCAATTTTTGTACAGAAAAGTCGTCTTTTGGCTTGAAAGTTCAAAAATCTTGATAATAGTATATTGTGCAATAAGGGAGCTAAAAGAGTGAGAAAGCGTACTTTTCAATGCAGGTACTAGAAAAACTTGTTTTTCTTTCATGTCTGACAAATCTTTACTTGTTGAAATGTCTTCTTGGTTAAAAAAAAATTTTTCAATGAAATTTGTTTGATATACTAACCATTACACTTGCTTGTTGAGAATTCATCTTTTTACGGTGGAGAATTTAATTACTTTGTTGAAAATTTAATTATTTTGTTAAAAATTCAAGCTTTTTTTTAAATTAATCTTTTATAGTAGAATTTTTGTTGTTTAAAATAAGTGAATAAATTCAACAATTTTAATTTTGTACCTGAATTTTTTTTTCGTCCATAAAAGCCCCTATTTTAACATTTATTTGATTATGAATGGTCAGGGGCTATTTAAATACAACTCTTTGACTAAAAATTATGATTAAAAAATTTTAGATTATATGAAATTTAAAAAAAAGGACAATAATTAAAATGAAATGAAAAGGAATTCTACCTGTATAGTTTATAAATAATAGCGTTTAAAATTGAATAATTTCAAGAGTGAAAGTGTTTGTAATTGAAAAAGTTTTAATCAGTAGCTCTTGAAATAAAAATTTCAGACGACAATTTTAAATATGAGTCAGTTTCATTAAAAATGAATTGCGATTGTATTATTTCTAACAGAAAGCATTTAAAACCAAGAACATTAATTTTCTAAAGAAAAAAAATCAACAAAATAGTTACATTATTAACCAAACAGCTTAACTATGATCTAAAATGATGAATTTGAAACAAAGAAGTTCCACTTTCAATCAAGTAGTTGGATTTACAACAAAAATGATTAATTCCTAACAAAAAAAAAAAAGGTTTGGTTAATATTTCAACCAAATGAAATGTTCATTTTAAATCAATAACGCGTTGAAATAATGAAAAATGCAAATTGTAAACCAAATTGTTGAATGTTCAAACAAAACACATTTATTTTCAACTAAACAGTGGCATTTTTAAGCGACATAGAGTGAATTTCTACCAATGGAGGTGAATTTTTAAACAAAAGAGACTAATTTTCAACAAGAGAACTGAATTTTCAACCAAGAGAGATTTTCTATTCAAGAACAATTTTTTCAACCGAACTGTGGAATTTTAATGCAAAAATGCGAATTTTCTATAAAATAGTTCATTTTTTAATAAAAAAGTTAATTCTCAACTAAATAGTTGAATATTCTATAAAAAGTTGAATTAATAACCCAAAGGATCAGTTTTCTATCAAAATAATTGAAATGTCAACCAAGAAAGATTTTTCAGTGAAGAAAGAAAAAAAAATTAACCTGATTAATGAATTTTTAAGTAAAAGTGACGAATATATCACAAAAAGTCGAATTGAAAAAAAAAAATGTTGTAACCAAGTAATTGAATTTTCTACAAAATGGTTGAAATTCCTACAATAAAATATAAATTTTAGAAAGAAAAGTTAATCTCCAACTATCTAGTTCAACTTTCTTATAAAATATTTTGAATTTTAACCGAAAAGTATATATTATCAATAAAAAAGGTAATTTTTACCCACATTATTTAATTATTAACGCAAAAAAGACGAGCTTTCAACAAAAAAGTTGAATTTTCAATAAAACAATTAAACTTTCGACGAAATAATATAATTTTGAACGAAGAAGAACGAATTTGCGTTCAAAAATATGATACCAGACTTCTCAATCGAAAAGAGTGAACTTTGAACTATGAATAGTTCGATTTTTGTATTGGGTTCCATTAATTTAGTTCGAAATTAGGTGGAATAAGAAAAGGAAAAGAGGAAAAGAGTGCGGAGTCTGCTATAAATAAATATAAATTTTGATCATTTATATAATAAAGAATAATAATTAAAGTGAACATTGAAATTAATTTTAATGCCTTTATTTGAAACCACCATGTTATGAGCCTATTTCCAAAATAGCCCTTTACCATACCGTCCAGGTAGTGGCAGGAAATTAGTTTCAAACGCCACCGCCCAGTCAGTTCATTAGTCCCACAAACGGCCACAGAATAACGCACAATGTATTTCATTAATTTACTCTAGACATATATATATATATATGTCGGCGTTGAACAAGGTATCTGCGACTAACATGCTTGCCGTCCCGGTTCCACTCTAATCGTTTGGGGTGGTTCAAGGACATGACGTTGATTAGAAAATATAATCACATTATCACCAATTGGTTCCAAAAACCAATGTCATCTGGCAGACTAACTAACTTTCTTTCCAAATAATTTTCACTCCAATAATTTATTATTAATCGAACAATTATTGATTAATAATAACTATTCAATTGCTTTTATTAATAAAAACATAAGAGTCCGCATGACCAAAATTAAATATCTCTCTCACAACAAGGTAGTACATAATAATCAGATTCGTTCCAATGTGTATCAACTTAAAGTTTGCCTTCCGTTTTCTAATAATTTTACACAATTGTCCAAGATTTTAAATAGTTATAATATTGCTGCGATCCCTACAATTAAAAAGTGTTTAAGTTCTTTAATAAAATTAGGAAAAGATACTTCTAAAAAATGGGATGAAACGAATTTAGTTTATAAATTTTCTTGTAAACGATGTCCTGCATCTTATGTGGGTGAAAAAAAAGATCTTTAAAAACTCGGATCAATGAACATATCAATAAGAACAGAGCAGGGTTGGTTTTTTATAAGCATCAAAATAATGTTGACCATACATTTGATTGGGACAATGTAAAAATTATAGATCGAGAACCTAACTATAAAAAAAGAATGATTTCAGAGATGATCCATATAAATAGCAGTTTGAATAATATTAATAAAAAAAAAAGATATTTATGCTCTGAGCAAAATATATTATTTTCCATTATTACAGAAATTGAATTTAGGTGTTTAACTTTCCATGAGATATAATTCAATTTGTATTATCCACGAATATGTGTATTAGTACGGGTATATGTATGATAATGACACAAGGTTCTGATTCTTCAGTTGACTTTAGACTGCCATTCCAATCGAACAAAATAGGTCCTTCATATTTAATTTAAATTGGACGCGTTAAAATTTATGTTCCAACCAGTGAATGTTGGCGGTCATTTTTAAAATTTGTTTCTAACTTATACTATGTGTCTGTAAAAATATGTGTTATTTATATGGTGTCACTTTATTTTAATAAATTAGCCTGATGATGTTGGCGAAGCAATGCCAACGAAACGTCGCACACTTTGACAAACAAATATGAGTTTTTAACTCATTTGCCTTCATCTATCGAAATTTCTCCTTCCATTAAACTATGGAAGGCGAATTTATGGTTTCTTCAACAATTTTGGGTAGCAGTTCACCGAAATGTCACAAACTGCCACTAAAAATTTATTATTATAGAGGTAGAAATTTTAGTTCAGTCTAGAATTACTGTGTGGCTTATTGAAACAACGCGTTGCTCCCGCAAGATGGCTCCGACACAGGTCGTTGATAAATCTCTCTAGCAATCACCCCCGGCGAAGAGCTTCACAAAGTGATCGTATTCCACAAAGCGCACAAAAATACGCAAACTGACTGATAATCCTACAGTAAGATAGTCCACGACTTAATCATAAATTGTCGCCTTGTTACCATTTTCCTCGGTCAGTTCACTGAAATAAATCTAACTTACAAAAGTGCAGGTAGGTCTAGAAATCTGCCGTTGGATCCATTCTCGAAAACCTGTAATTTCGTAAGAAAATGAGACATTGTAATGAGAGCTTGGTAAAACAGACGTTGAGATGAACAGATGACGAGGAGAGAGCTGGCCGAGAAGTCGAGAACCTTTTTCCCATTAGCGCGGAATACGTAAGTAAGAATTAGGGTTGAAGCGTTACTGCCCCTTGGGCCAAGCCTGTAATTTCCTATATCGTCGTGCGGGCGAGAAACATACCTCAGTCAGTAATTCCTGTACACTATAAAGGCATAAATTGGTGTTCTGCACGTGCTGGGCTGTACTGAAAAAATTTAATTTTCTCTTTCACTTCTCGAAAAAAAAAAAAAAACAGAAAGGGTAAAAGAAAAAATGTACTAGAAAATGATGAATTTAATTTTTTTTTCTTAAAATATCCCGAATCTGTATTGTCAATTCTTACATTATCATCAGAGAAGATATTGGATTTGTGTAAAATTTGATCCCTCTGGACCCAAAAAACAGGTTTTCGTGAATGTGCCTGTATGTATGTAGATTTTTAGTCTGTTGGCACGATAACTTTCGAAAGAATTGACAGATTGGATTAGGCTTTGGTACACTCTTCAAGTGTCCTGAAATGAAGGTCAAGTTCGTTAGCCAGACATTTTGGATAAAAATTCAAAAAGTGAGGGCATTTAAAAAATTTTTGAGACCACTTTTCATTGAGATTTAAAAATTCTATGAACAGATCGAAAAATGTAGTTTTTGTTTTATTCGTAAAGAATAGCATTGGAAATAGACATTGGCAATAAAATGAAATAAAATGGAATTGATCTCTTATCATTTCTGAATAAAACCGTTAAAAATTCAATTATTTAAAATTAGAAGTGTTTGACATTAAACAATTTTTAATCAGAAGCTCTAAAAATGGAAAAAGTTCATACAAATTAAAGTTTCGACAATTTCATTGGAAAAAAGTTAGAAATATATAATTTCTGAATCAAAACGTTTGAAATTGAATGTTTTCAGATAAAAATTAAAAAAATTGAAACATTTAAAATTGAAAGGAACTGAAATTGTCAAGCCAAAGCTTCTGAAATTGTAGGTTTGTCCACTTTAATTCACTTTACCTGCTATTCTGAAAATGTTATTAATAAAGTTGTTATGATGTAATAGTTTTTTTCATTTCTTGCTTAACTTTTTTTTAAGTGCTTCCTATCCAAATTTGAAATCAATCAATTATCGTAAAAGGCCGTTAAATCATATAATCTGTTAGGATTTCAAGTCAAAATATATATTTGAATTTTTAATTAACGAAGAAATGAAGTTCAGACAGAACAGTTGCATTTACAAGTAAATAGTTGAACTTTCAGGCAAAAGAGAAGAATTTTCATTAAAATAGTTGATTTTTGAACCGAATAGTTGACTTTTCAACCTACGAAGATGAATTTTGAACTAAATGGTCGAATTATCAAATAAAAAAAGATTAAACTTCAACCACAAACAGTTGCATTTTTAAACAAATAGTTGAATCTTCAAGCCAAAAAGGCAAATTTTTTTAAGACAGTTGAATTTTCAACTAAGAAAGATGAATTTTCAACCAGAAAGTTTTCTGCCAAGAAAGATGAATTTTCAATTCAGTTGGACGTATTTTCGAAAAAAAACATAAACATTTAACAAATCTTCTTTTCAACTTACAAAAATGAGTATTCAACCAAATAGTTCAGTTAATGACAAATAAATAAAATAAATTATCAACCAAACAGTTGCAACCAAGTAGTTAACTTTTCAAGGAAAAGTAATGAATGTTCAACAAAATAGTTGAATTTTCAACTGAAATGATAATTCTTGAGAAAAATGAATTTTGCAGAAAGCAATTATACTTTCAACCAAGTAGTTAACTTTTTAAACAAAAGTGATGAATTGTCAACAAATTTTGTTTTTTTTTTCAACCAAGAAAGATTTTTAATTCAAGAAAGAAAGTAATGTCAACGAAACTGTCAAATTATCGAGCCAAAAAGACTAATACGTCACAAAACAGTTTAATTTTCTACCCGAAAATATGAATTAAAAAAGGGATTCAGCAAAAAGAGATGGATCTTTAATTAATAAAATAAATTTTTAACAAATGAGTTAAAGTTTTAACTAAGGAAATAAATCTTTAACTGCAAAAACAAATTTTCAACAAAATAGTTGAATTTTCAACCAAAGAAATGAATTTTCAAACAAAAAAGATGAATACTGAACAAAAAATGTGATAGTATAACATTTTTAATTAAGAATAATTAAGTTTTAGTGAGAAAAGGTGGATTTTTTTATTGGATTTTATTATTAATTTTGTTTGCATCCAAGCGAATTTTCGACAAAAAAAAGATGAATTCACAACAAAATTTAATATATGTTATATATAATAATTAATAATTGTCATAATGTAATAATGTACATATTTTTCAACTAAGGAAAGCTAAACATTTTTAATCGAAAACAATCAAATTGAACCAAACAAAACGAATTTTTAACAATGTACTTGAATCCTCAATAAAGAAAGATTTTTCAGTAAATAAAGAAAAAAATTCATCCAGATGTAGAATATTCATGTGGAAATGACCAGCCTACTACCAAAAATGTGAATTTTCATACAAATAATTGAATTTTCAACAACAAAAAAAGGAATTTTCGACCAATAAGATTAAGTTTCTACTTAAAAAAACAAATTCTCAACAAAATACCAACAATTTAAAGCAAATAGTTAAATTTTCAACAGGTTACATAAATTTTGTACCAAGTAGATGAAATTTTAAACTAAAAAGATCAATTTTTAAACAACAATAGAATCGTTGAATTTATATTAAAAAATATTAATTTTCAATAAAAAAAATAATCTTTCATAAAACTGTTGAATTTTTTACCAAATTATTTAATTAAAAAAAAAAGAAAAATTTTCTATACAAAACCGTTCAATTTTCAACCCGAAAATATGAAGGTCAAATAAAGAAGTTAATTTTTATCAAAACAGTCAAATTTCAAGGTAAAAAATTAGTTTTTAATTAAAAAAATAAATTTTCTACAAAATAAATAATTTTTTTAACTAAAACGATCAATTTTTAACCGAGAAGATTAATTTTGTACTAAAAAAACGAATTATCAACAAAATGCATACATTTTTAAACAAATAGTTGAATTTTCCAGCAATTAGATTAATTTTTTACTGAATAGACGAATTCTCAACAAAATACATAAAACTTTAACCAAATAGTTGAATTTTAGCCAAGAACATTAATTTGCTACCAAAAAAAACGAATTTTCAACAAACTACGTAAATTTTCTACTAAATAATTGAATTTTTAAACCTAAAAGATCAATTTTTAAACAAAAATAGAATAGTTAAATTTTCATTTGTGGAAATTAATTTAAAAAAAAATAATATTTTACAAAACAGTTGAATTTTCTACCAAATCGTTGAATTTTCAACCCGAAAATATGAAGGTTTAATAAAAAAGTTAAACTTCAATTAAATAGTTAAATTTAAAGTAAGAAAATGAGCTTTTGACCCAAAAAAATAAATTTTTAAGAAAACACATTGATCTTGAACCAAATAGTTGAATTTTCAACCAAAAAGATAAATTTATCTTTAAAAAGGATAAATCATCAACAAAATGCATATATTTTTAATTAAATAGTTAAATTATTAACCAAAAAGATCAATTTTCTACAAAGGAGTTGAGTTTTAAACCCGAAAATATGAAATTTCAACAACAAAAGGCATTCTATAAGGTATTTTAATAAATTTGGCAAGATTTTATAATATCTTATAAGACTTCAAATATTTTAAGGGCTTTGAAGGAATTTAAAGAAATATTATATTTCATGTAACTTCACGGAGGTTTAAGTAACTTAAAAAATAGCAAGGAATTTTCAAAGATTTTAGAAACATTTGAAATATTTTAGGGTATTTCAAAGGATACCAAGAAAGTTTCAAACTATTTAAAAAATTTTAATGAATGTTAAGAAATATAATCAGATTTCATGTAACATAACTAAATTTCAAGGGATTTTATAATAATTCCATAAAATTTCAAAGAACCTATTTACAAGAATACAAAAACTTCAAAAGATTTCAAATATTTGAAGAATTCATGAGAATGTATGAGAATGTTGCTAAATTATAAAACTTATCGCAATTTATGAAAATTTGCGGAAATTTTTTAGGTATGTTGAAATTGATGGAAAATTATGTAATTTATGGGAATTTCTGAATATGTTGAGAAATTGTGGCATGTATGAAATTTAGGGAAGTTTTCGGAAACTTTAGGGAAATGTACAAATTTTCTCATCTATTGCAAAACTGCAGAAGGCTACTGTCTCCTCAGTATGCAAAACAAACCAACCGTGACTCTTTCGGTTCCAGTTCCGTTCCTATACTCCCACTCCATTGACCGAAGTTGGGTGGGACTGACGTTATAACTAGACTCATCACCTAATGATGACTTGGCTAATTATTTTGGACTCACCAACATACGACAATTTGGCTAATTATTCTTGACATGACTCTAACTTGCAAAATGTATTTCTTGCATCAAGTTGGTAGTTTAGCGTCACTCAACAATGAATAATACAAACAATAAAATAGCCCCGAAATGAATTGAAACTTTGGTTGACAAAAAGCATGCATCAGGAAAAGTATAAGGTGATGAATGGAGACTGGGCATAATAAAGCTTAAGCCGCAAACTTTGAATTTTAAATAAAACATGAAACACATGTAACTTAAATATCCTAATAGTAATAAGGTACTATATAATATAATAAGGCTTGAATACTAATATAATACCAATATATATAATATAATACTATATAATACTAATATACTATAAGGCAGTTATGCTAACCAATTTCAAGTTTGATTTTTATTAATTTTCGATAGCTTCCTGGCGCAATATTGGATTCGAAATTTGTAAATTTCGACGTCAATTTCGAAATCAGCTACTCCGAAAACCGACTCATTCCATGTTTCCAAAAAATCAGGGAAAATTTTGAACAAAGTATTTTTAGGGTTTCGCAGAAAAACCTTATACTCTCGCGTCGGTATCCGCCTGACTCTCCAGAAATCTATAAAAAGAACGGTTGAAGTCATGACCCTGAGGCTTTTTATGTGCTTGAAAAATACTTGCAACCCTTGGAAAAATTTGCATTCAATAGAAATTTAAAATGTTGTAAAAAAAGGTGTTGGTGGGAAGAGGGGGAGAGATATGTACCTCTTCTCGGACTGAGTTTATAATGTATTGTAAGGCGTGTTGATATTCGCCACTCATTCAAATATTACCTTTCACGCAGACACCAGTACTCTAAATAATTTGATGATATTTTGCTTTTGTATGTATAACTGATAACGAAACCTGATACTATCCTTATGGGAAATAGACTTATAAAACGCAAATATCTCGAAGAACAAACTTAAACTTTCCAATTTGTCATGCAATGAAATCATTTTGAATACCGAAGCAGATAGCGCTTAGTATATAAGTATACGAAAACATAGTCCAGAATGTTCATTAGTTATATTGTACATGGAATTTTCTACGTGGCAGTTTCCAATATTGAAAGGATATGAAGATTCTACCTGTTACTCTGTTGTTAACTTTAGGAGTCTTCCTAAATTCTATTGGTAAATATGATAATATAATGCATCTATACATTTAAGTGTATTTTTAAATATTATTTCCTATTCAAATTATTCCAATCAAAAATTATTACATGCATCAATTCCCCATTTTTGAAAATACCTCTCTCGGATTGTAATTCTGAGACGATAACTCTAGCATTGGTCGTCCAAAAGAATCACTCTGCTTTTTGAGATTTTCCCTCGTTTTAGTACGCATACCTTTGGGACATTTCAGAGAAGAGTGAGGCGTAGGGTGGTCCAAAATATTTTTTCTAAAATTTGCATGCATACCGCTCTCAAATTTGGTTGAATCCACGAAAAAAATTAATGCGATTTTGTTCTAGAAAAAATATATTTAGAGGTTCCGCAAGCCCCATGAAGAAACAAGTATGTATTTTCCATATGTTAGAAAGTTGCGGCTTTTTCTGCAATTTTCAACTTTTTGTCCACCTTTCACTCAGAGTGAGAAAATAATTGAAAAAATATAACGAAAATGATTGTTCAAACAAATTATTACTGTTTATAACTACCTCTTTTTATATTAATGCTAGATCGTTGGAGTTTTAACTGAAATTTTAAACATTTTGTCCACTTTTCACTTACTGAGGTAATAATCAATACACGTTAATGAAAATAATTGTTTAAACGAATTATTAGTGTTTATAACTAGCTTCTCGCCACCGCAGTTAAGCATTTCATCGTTGATACTGTCTGCACCAGCAGCTTTATCATTTTTCAAGCATTTAATTATATCCCTAACCTCAGAGGCACAGACTCTCTCAATAGGGGTTTCTAACGTATCGTGTTCTATATCACAGTTGTGGTACCCTAGAGCTTCACCTCCTAATAATTCCTTAAAAGTGTCTCTCAATGCGTCTAGTATTCCATCTGATCATATAGCATTTCACCTTTGCTATTTCTCTTGCTGACTAACTCTGTACTTTTCCTCCCTTCATATCAATATCCATTTATAAAACAGTTTCTCGCTTCCTTCAAAATCGTTTTGCATTTTCTTCTCTTCTTCTGTTTTCATTTTATCTTTACTCTGCTTGAGTATTTTTGCTTTCCTCTTTTTGTTCCTGTAATCATTTTAAAGTCTGTTCCTGTCGTCATCGTTAAGGACTGTGATGTTCAACTTTCTTTTATGCGCTCTTTTCTTTTCTTGGTCAGCTGCTTATATTTCATCATCCCACTACTCATCACCAGACATTCTTCCTACAATCGCAGTACCGCACACTTCAGTCGCACTCCTAAAATTGACACCCTGCATCATAGTCGATGCGGCCTCTATACTATTATTATTTATTAGCGGCTTCCAAGTTGCCTCATCTATACCTTCCTTTATCTTATTTTGAAAATCTATTCGCACTTCATGTTTCTGTAGATTCTTAATCTTGATTCGCGTTTGTTCCGTTTTTTCTCGGTTATCTTTTTCCTCCATTCGTGACCTAAGTTTATTTTGGAGACTAGAAGGTAATGATCAGTATTGCATTCAGAACCCCTCATGACTCTTGTATCTTTTACTGGGTCTCGTAGTATTTCATCCACAATAACCAAGTCCATTATACTGTGGCTGTTTCCTCTACATCAGGTGTACATGTGGATCATTTTATGCCTAAGCCAAGTATTTGTAATGATCAAGGCCTTTTCTAAGCATGAGCTAACTATTCTTTTTCCGTTGTGATTTGTTCTTGGATCCCCAAATCGCAAGTACTTATCGTATCATAAAAAGTGTCCCAGAAGGTGTCTTTTACTTCGCCCGGATCACCAGCAACTTGGGCGTAGCGCGCTATGGTAAATAATCTTCTGATTCCTACTTTCATTCTAACCAACAACAATCTAGGAGATAAAAATCTATTATTTCTAAAATGCTGACTTGCTCCCTCATTCATAATCAAACCGACTCCTTGGCTACTATACGATTCACTATCTATTCCATTTCCTATGTTTCTAATGACGCATCCTTTTTTCTTTCCTTTAGATACGTATGAAATATAACGCTTTTTTACGTGCATGGTTTCTGGTAATTCTCTCACCTTAAGATCATTCACCCCTATAGCATTCCAAACACTCAGTCTCCATTCAGCTCCTGAAACTTTACTTTCACCGGGTGCATGTCTTCCGTCAATCAAAGTATCAGTCCATTCCGAGCCGAAATCATGTTGAATCATGCGAAATCATGTCCAAATCAAGTAGCCAGTCGTCTTAAGGTGGAGAGTCTAGTTATAACGTCAATCACACAAAAATTCGGTAAATGTTTAATTTGCAGTTCACTTTTGATTACTTGGAATAAAAATTTTTTCGTAGTTTCAATGACCGTGAAAAATTGTTGTTAACCAGAAAAAACCATGAAATAACCGGCAATTTGTATCCTTGATTGAAACGGTTACACTGTATTGTTGAAGGCAATTTTTTAAACAATCATATTGTTATAAAATATTGTGCAGTTATTACAAAATATTGTGCAGTTATTATAATATTGTGCAGTTATTATAAGTAAAATTATCAGCCGGAACAAAATTTCAAGAAAATAAGCAGATTCCTTACTGGAATATCTCCAGGTATTTTTTCAATCATTGCCAGAAATAAATTATTAAAACAATTACAATATCATTAACATTTTCCCCAGTTTTGAATGTTTGAAAGTATGAATAAACCATATTCCAACAGAAGATTACCTCATTATGCCACTACCCAGAACTATCACTAGACTATAATTAATAAACTTACTATTGTTTTTACCCCCTCCACAATCCCCATTTGTTAGCATGTATAGGACCGTGCATATGGATGTTTGATTTGCAATATTCCTCGCAGTTTTTAGATTTAGGGAAACAAAATAATTTTTAAACAATTTCCATGTTTTTAATGTTTTAAAATTTATTTAACAATCATGGACAACAATAAAAAGTTTATCACTGAAATGAAACATATAATCTGATGTATTTATAATAAAAATAAATTTTTAATAATGCGAAATAATTAGTTCAAACATTGTTTTTATCCTCTCCACGTTTCCTCTTTCCAACTACCGGATCAAACATGATAGATTATCGATTTGCGCTTTTTTAAAATTAAAAATAAAAGTCCTATTCAAAAACTAATGTTACCGCTGGATTCATCTAGGTAATATTCTCAGGAGTTTTTCGATTCAGGCAAAAAGATTACTTTTAAAGCAATTACATTGTTTATAATTGGATGAAATTTATTTAAAAATCATGAAGAACAATTAAAAGATAGTTTAAACATTGTTTCCACTACCTCCACGTTCCCTCTTTGCTTCAAATTCATTGGAATTAAAAAAGATACCAAGAGATTTGAAAAGATTTTTAAAATTGTAAAAAAAAAATCTGAAAGATTTCAAGGCAATTTCTTTAAATTATGTGAAGAATAATTTTAAAAGATATCGAGGAGTTTTAGAAAAAAACTTTTTTAAAATTTTGGAAGGTTTCAAGAAAATAAAGAAATTTTCTTATTTCATTTATATTTCCCTATGAAAATATTGATTGATTTTTTATATGGAAAAATGAATGTTAAGAAAAAATTCAAGAAGCAAATTTTTGAATTTAGGAGGATCACAATTTTTGAGTAAGTTTAAGAGATATTGAAAAATTCTTGAAAGATTTAAAAATAATGTAAAACTTGTAAAGATTTCAAATTCTGTTTAAACGAGACTATAAAAATGGGAAACACAGAAAGTTTTGATAAACGAATGCAATTGCGTGAAATATTTACAACTTTATTGAATAGAAATAACAAGTCAATATTGTGAAACGTGTAAATGGACTACATCATTTCCACCAATATAAACGTATTCACAAATTATTGCTTTATAATTCAGAAACAAGAATTATTCACAAAATCAATACGTCTTTTAATTAAAAAATAACAGGATACCTAGCGCAGGATTCTTCTGATTTAAATGAATTCAAATAGCCAATTGCAATGAAAAAAATTAAACGAAAAAGAATGGCAAAAAATTGCAGAAACAGGAATTGAGCCGGAACTATGCGGTGACAAACTCGAAGCGCTGCCGCTTGATCTAATCAGAACTTAAAATATTCTCGCATCACGGTCCATGAAACGTTTGTCGATTTTTAAAAATCGTTTTTCTCGAGAATGGCTGAAAATTGCAGCTTATTATTTTAGCACATTACAAGTTTGGTTATTACCTTTTACTGGTAGAAGTATGAATCCAAACAAAATTTCGAAGGATGTAGGTTCTCCGTGTTAGAAATTCATACTTCAACTATTAAAATTCATCCTTTTCTATGTCTTTTCTTACAGAAAATTCACAGCAGTCATTGTTAAGAAGGCTAAGAAAGATGAGAGCAAAAGTATGTCCGGCACCTCGTATTGCTATCTGCCTTCGTGGTTACATGGATGAAACTAATACCGAACAACCATTACAAGCAGGAAGAATAATTACCTTAGGAATAAGAAAAATAAACGGAATTAATACCGCCGTCGGAATAGACATAGATGGGATAATTCGTCCAGTGATTGATTATGAGGGCCACAGGATTCAAGTACAGATGATAGATGGAGCTTTAGTGGACATTGTACCAGATGAGCATATGTATATTCATTATGGACTCGCGCCTGAGGATACTATTGACGCCAGAATTTTAAATATTCATGGCCAATAATGTTTAAGAATGCTTTGTAATGTGTAATGAGGGCAGTAGACAGAAAAAAATGAGGAATATAATTTTTCTTCAGGTCACTTTCTAACAAACTCATTTTGAACTTCAATTATGTTCGCTCTCTTGATCTACTTACAAACTGAAAAATAATTGAATTGCTTTCAATATTCGTATTGCTAAATATGAATCAATTATAGTTAAATTTTGTTTCAGTACATTTTAACGTCATTTTTTTGTTCGAAATTAAACTTTATTTTTTCTGTGTAGTAACAAACTCTTTGTGTTGTTAAAGTGTTCCTCAAAAGTTGTTAAAGTTAAAGTGTTAAGTATGAGAATATTCAGTTACTGGGAATGATAGCTCGATTTTTTTGTTTTTCACATATCGTTATCCAGCGCAATGGAATCTACACTATATTGTGGAGGGCAATTAGTGCTTTCAGAAAATGTAACAGTGCCTCCCTCCACTCATCCGAGAACCCCCGATACTGTGGCCTAGAGGGGGTAATTGAAGTTAACTAAGTTTTTATTTAAATAATAATTTTAATTTTAAAAAATAGCTCATTCCGAAGACAAAAATGTCAAGTTTCGTTTCGAAATAAAATGAAGGAAAATTATTCGATCGCCACTTATGAGACTGCTACTAGGCGCTCATAGCAGAATTTAATTGTTACGAAGGGTCGAACAATTAATAAATTTGTGCCGCCAATGATAACGAAGTAGAGGATCCTCTTACAGTTTCTGAAGAGGTCGACCATTAAGTAGTGCTATCCTGCTGTGACATCGCACTAACACTTATATCAATAGAACTAGTAAGAACAATACTTGGAAAGTATTAAAGTTTAACGTACTTTTTCTTAATTATCATCGCACCGCATGTCTTAATATGCTCTTAATCGTTTGCGGTATATCTGTACTGTACAAATTACTTATTATTGAATTAGAGATAGCTCAGTCATCATCAAACGCACCTTGGTATTTGTTGATAATGTATTCGAATTTCATTTTGACTCATGTTTCCTCGAAGTATCAAAGTATACTTATAATATTTTTGCAAAATTTTTGAATGCTTTGTTTCGAAAATTTTGTCATTGCAAGCAAAGGGTATTGCAGCCAAAGCAAATCAATTCCGCAAAGAAAAATTCCCGTGCCGCCTATTTCTGTGCACCTGAGCCCTGTAACGGCAAGTTTTTCCTCTACAGAGGGCTTAGAGCTTTCACTTACGTTTATTTTTTATCGTGCTGGTCGACTTTCCCACTTAGTTAACTTCAATTGCCCCCTTTAGGCCACCGTACCGGGGATTCTTGGACGATTGGAGGGTGGCACAGTTACATTTTCTGAAAGCACCAATTGCCCTCTACAATATGGTGTGGATTCCATTGTGCTGGCTAACGAAATGTGAAAAACGAAAAAATCGATCGCTAAGAATCCATTTTGATCGCGCCAATCACCGCCTTGGCGCTGGCACGATGGGCGTTCTATCATCGCCTACGTCGGAGTTATCTTCTCCAGTAACTTTTATCATGCTGGCTTATCACCTGCCAAAAAACGCAGTGGGATCTCGGACTTTTTGTAACGATCCACATTTTCCGAAAATAATGTGTTTAAAAAATGTCCGCGCCTGTGTGTTTGTGTGAATTAACATTTTTTAACGCAGGGCGGTATTTATGTAATATAATTCGATATAATATTAATAACTATATTCATAAAAAATATTTCATCTCTGAGAATCTATGGAGTTTTTCATTGTTTTTTGCATATTAATAACTATCTTCATAAAAAATATTTCATCTTTGAGAATCTATGAAGCTTTTCACTTTTTGTGCATTAGTAAATTTTTCTTTGTAATATTTAAAATATAGCATCATATTCAGTACCAAATTTGTTTATTCGGACAATACGATAAATTGATGAACGTATTTAGAAATGTGTTATGGCCAAATTAAGATACAATATGTACAGATTCATAATTCTTTCTGACGTTTTTAAAAGAAAAACTTTCTTAATTTTTGGAATATATAGTATTTAATAACTGTTCTTCTCAAAATGTTATTAGTAAAGTTATCATGATGTGATTATGTTCATATTTTTTAATGTTTAATTTTCAACCTACAAACATGAATTCACAACCGAAGAGTTGAATTATTAAGAGACAGAAAAATTACGCATAATCCACAACTTTGCAACCAAATAGTTGAATTTTCAAGCAAAAGTGACGAATCTTTAACAATAAAAAAATGAATTTTTAACAAAAAAATTCAACTTGTAACCAAGTAGTTGAATTTTCAATAAAAAAGAATACTTATAAACGGAAAATATTATATTTGATATTCTAACCAGAAAAAGGATTTCCATTTAAAATAAAAATACGTAGAATGTAACAATAAAAGATAAATTCTTAACAATAGTTGATATTTCAATCAAAAAAAAATTTTAATTTTGAATGACCTAGAAACATGAATTTTTGAAACTAAACAGTTGAATTTTAACAGTTCCTGATGACTCCAATACCGTCAGGTCTCCATAACACCTATTAAATTGCGTACCGGTATAAATATACCCAAAACAGTTTAATTTTTCAGCCCGGAAGACAAATTTTCTGAAAAACAGTTAGATTGGCAACAAAAAAGTTAATTATCAACCAAATAGTTGAATCCTAAACTAAAAACTATCAATTTTCAATCAAAAATGGAATAGTTGCATTTGCAGTTCAAGAAATTGATTTTAAGCAAAAAAAAACGGAATAAGAAAAAAAAATTTTTAACAAAAAAATAGATTTTTAACGAAAGGTATGGATATTCAACGAATAACATAACTTTGCAACAAAGTAGTGCAAGTTTCGACCAAAAATTATTAACTTACAATGAATAATTCAATGTTTGAATTTTAAACTGAAAACGATCAATTTTCAGCCCAAAATGGATGAGTAAAATTTTCAGTTCAAAAAATTGATTTCAAACCAAAAAAGGCGAATTCACAAAATAATAGTTATATTGTCAACCAAAGCGATGGAACTTCAACTGATGAAATAAATTTTTAACAGAGTAGTTACATTTTCAACCAAATAAATTTATTTTCAACCAAAGGAAATTATTACTGAACCAAAAATATAACAGTATAGTCTTTTTATTTGAAAATAATTAACTTTCAACGTGCGAAGTGTATGACCAGTGCAGTAGCCCCCTCCCCTTCACCACATATTTTTTCATTTTTGACAAACCAATTCGATTGCACCCCAAATGCGCTTCATTACACCACAAAGTGAAAATTTTGCGCCACAAAAACGAAGCAGTTATTACAAGTATTTAGGTGTGTGTGTGGGGGGAGTGCGGGGTGGCTGATGACACGTTTCACGCATCTCGAGTCCTAATTAATAGTTTTTAAATTCTCTTTGGAGCTAGAGAGCGGATTTGATATTGAATAAGTTTCTGAAAAGAAATTTAATTTTTTTTTTTGTTTCGACAAGAATTTCACCAGCCCCCCCCCCTTCCCACTACAACTTTGCGTCGCCGATAACTTCGTTATCATAGTGGTCCATTGCTTGTTATTGGTGGTACAACAAAGCGCATTTGGGGTGCATTCGAATGGGTTTGTGTAAATGTAAAAAATATGTGGTGGGGGGGGGGGTCTACTGCAACGGAACTGTGAAGTGTCTAATTGGATGCTTTATTTGTGAAATAAAATCATTTATATTCATTTTTGTCCAGCATTTCAGACAATTCTTATCAACATTTATATTTTGGAAATTATTACAATATTTATAATATCTATTGATGTTGAAGCAGACGTATTTTTATTGTCTTGTTTTTATAATTAAAATAATTGCGTTTTCTATAAAAAAGTCAAATGAAAATTAGTAGATCTATGTTAGGCAAACAATTCTTTAAATAAATATTTATTGCAACTTGTTTCGTTTTTCCAAAAATTTAATTTGTTTGATTTCTATTTAATTTTTCACGACTGAATCATAAAATACGCGTCCCAGCGTAAAGTGATTGCAAGAAAATTTGTAGATATAATGAAGGCGAACAACTTTGTTCAATAAAACTTCATTGTACTTTATGCCGTTTTTCCCAAATATTAATTTTGGTATTTTTCATGAATTCTTACGATTCAAAAAACAACTACGCGCCATATCAAAAAATGATTATAAGGAAATTTATAGATTTTCTTGGTTGAACATTCTTTGTCTTTTTATTTCTTCTTTCACATCTTGCATAATTTGATCGTAAAATGAAAATTTTCATTTTTTAGTAGTTTTTTTCGTAGTTAAGACCAGAATCTTAGGTCCAAAAATGCTGGTTAACAAACTTGAACTTTTCTTTTGGTCCTAAAAAATGTGTGCCAAAGAGCTTTTTAGTATGATGAGAATGTACAAATATTAAATTCTTGGATGCTTCACAGATTCTAATTAAGATTAAACAAATGAGGGAAGTGAAAGATACATAAAGAAATTCAGTGGATAGTAATATGTAAAATATTCTAATCATGAATTAAACTACGATAAAACACTTTGTTATTTAATCCTTTCGACTTCTTCTGCGTTTATGTTCAAGGATATTCCCATTCCAAATTTCAGAAAATGTCAAATTTCATAGAATTTCGCGGAATTTTATAATATCTTGATGCTTTTCAAGAAATTTTTTCACGAGAATTCTGGAATTTCACAGTATTTCAAAGATTTCCAAACATATAAAGGTATTCCTCAAGTTTATATGTGCATGGGCAGATGGGACCATATGAACTCCCATCTAATACTACGCTGCTGAAGGCTTCTCAGAAGACCTTCTCAGTATAAAACATCAATCAACTAACAATCTCTCGTTTCCAATTTTGTCTTCACACTCCCCCTCCATTAACCGAAGTTTGGTGGGACTGACGCTATAACTAGTCTCTCCACCCTACGACGACTACCTACTTAATTTGGACATGATTTCGGCTCACAACATAAATTTCTCGCATAAAGGCGGTAGTTGGGCGTACACTGTAAATAAGGAATAATCCAAACAATAAAATAGCTTCGGAATGGACCGAAACTTTGATTTGCACGTGAGCAAACTAGATATTTTATGTGTATCTGAAATGAAGAAAAAGGGGTTCCGACATTACAAACATAGAAAATGGGGGGTGGACTTGAATTATGGTCAGGAGTTGTGAGTGAAGCACATGATAGTCGAGCGGTCAGTCTGATTATGAATAAGAGAGCAAGGCAGATTGTCTAGAAGCATGGATGGGTATCTCCCAGATCGTTGTGTGCTAGAATGAAAGTGGGAATCAGAAGATTATTTATCATAGATTGCTTACCCCAGTTTACGGTGACAGCAGTGAAGCAAAAGACGCCTTCTGAGACACTCTAAATCATACTATAAGTACTTGCGATCATGATGTGAAGATCATCCTATTAGGAGATACGAACGGATACAGAATGTCAGGATACAAAAAGGGTTTAGGCATAAAATAATCCACATGTACACCTGGTGTAGAGGAGATAGCCATAGTATAGTCGACTTCATTATTGCGGATAAAAGTCTGAGAGAGATAGTAAAAGATACAAGAGTCATGAGAGGTTCTGAATGCAATACTGATCATTACCTTCTAGTCTCAAAATAGTTATTTGTGATAAAAGTGAGCAAAATAGGTGATTGTGTGCGAATGTGAATTTTGCAGCAGAAGCCGCAGGCGAATGATGCAATCACACGAGTTAGCAATCTCCTATGCGCACGTGTATCACACGTTATTTTTTGCAACGCCCGTCCGAAAAGTTGTGTTAGCAAGAGTTTACGAAAAATACTGATCTTAAAAAAAAAGATTTTTAAATTTCGTAAACAATTTTCTTGGAAAAAAAATGTTGAAAAAAAATTGTGAAGAAAACCTTAAGGAGCGAGAAAGATAGATAACCTGCGTTCCGCCGGCTTTGTCAGAGGAAACCACACCGGGGTGGGGGGGGGGGGGGCAAGCCTATGAAGAGGCACAAGACGGTGATGGTGGTGGCCACCAGCTACCCAGACTCACTGCTCATTGCGGAGCAGTTTGAGCTTTTCTGGAAGGCCAGCTCAATCGTCAGATCAATGACCAAAATTCGAGACAACCTTCTGTAGGCGAGGGTTCTTCGTATTTGTCGCAGCCAACCCATCAGCTAAAGCTTGGCAACATAATACAGTGACCGAGACAAGGCCCTGGGAAGATGCGATTTTATTCCTTCCGGATAAATAAATAGGATCAACTCAACTTTTCGTTTGGTTTTTGCTTTTTTGGTGGATTGCTGTTTTTGGTTTGCCTTGCATGAAAGTGTCTGTGGGCTCGTCTTAAAAATCTTACAGTCAGGGCTTGTGCTTCATTTGAAATTCTTCATTAGAACTATTCTTCGTCTCTTGACATCCAGCAGAACGAATTTTTACCACTCGTCAGATTCAGCAGCATTTTTCTGCAATTGACTCCATTCGTCATGCAGATCGCCGGACCCCGTCTCTCTCGTCTGTCGGGCTGGCTATATAGACATCAATGGTGTGCACATTAAGGTGAATATCTGCCGGCATGTCGGTCCGATCAATCGGATCGGTCTTGGTTATTTCAACATACCATAAGGGGATCAGGGGGGGGGGGCTGGTTTTTGTTACAGGGAACACAAGGCGTTACGAATATCTATATCAGTAGTGATTAGGTATTCCAATAGATCATTACCTCTTGGGCTGATGTCTGTTCTGCCCCACAGAGTATGGTGGGAATTCCCATCGTACTTTAGCAGAAGAGGAAAATCCCTTACCTTGCAGTAATCCACCAGTGTACGCACCTCCACTAGTGGGTTGGTATCGTTGTCATATGAGAAGTAGGCCGATATAAAGCCATGACCAGCTTCCCTATTCCTTTTAGATCTGTGGCTGCCACCATCAGGTCTCTCGAACATAGCTTTAGTAGCAGGACACCGTTGACTCCCTTTTCGAGTATGCAGGCCCTTGGCTTGACCGCCTTGGGGTCCCTCTAACCTGTAACCTGTAGAACCGTAAAGGCGCTTTTGCTGTGATGAAAGTTAACTTGGGTAATGTTTAGGCCAGGAGCAGTCATTTTAGGTCTGCTCCCGGTCTTCCTGTGACCTGACAGGCTCCTCCTATCCCTGGCCGGCAATTCTAAAGTTGACCTGTCCAAGGTGGTAGAAGGGCCTGTTGTTGAGGACCGCAAGAGCCCTCGTCTGAGACTCAGGAATTTGTATAACTAGAAGTTGATTGGCACCTTCCGTTGTGTCTTGCCACAAGGAAGACTCATATTTTGGCCATTGATCTGGGGACACTCTTTCGAGCACCCTCAAGGTGGCCTCCCTGAAGAGCTCAGACTGCTCAGCAATAATCAGTGAATCTGGGTAGCTCGTGGCCATCACCACCACCGTCAGGGGGCTAGCTTGTGCCTCTTCATAGACTTAGCCCCCCCCCCCCTCACGGTGTGGTTTCCTCTGAGCCCCTCTCTCTTTTCTAGGCCTCGGTGCTGGTTGTCGGCGTTATGGAAATAGACAATTTCTAGGTACTTCGAACCGCTTAATGTTTATTCTCTGTCAGAATTTCCGAACAAGCTTGCATTGTTCAATATCATGTTTTCTATCACCATAAAAATTAACACGAAAACAATTTTTTTGAGGTTAGGAAGTAAAAAAAAGCTAGTTTAGGATTTCTCAGTTCGGATTCGGATTCAGCGACATGAAATCCATAGAATGTCACTACTCTGGTTTGGCGAAACATCAAATTTTTTTCGACAAGGTTTTACAGTATTGTTCTCTGTGCAACCCCTCTCCCACCGCACAGTATTGGGCCCAGCGGACCAACAAAGACCATTTCTATGTATTTTTCGCCGCTGAATCTGAATTTGTAGTCGAGATTAAAAAAAAACACGGGTTTTTTTGTTACACATTTTTCAATGCAAAAATAGACAAAAAAAAACAATGATTTTTGAAGTTAGAAAGAAACCTGAGGGTGATGGGGGAATTCTAACCATGGATTCGGATTCAGCGACCCAAATTCTATAGGATGTAACTACTCTTGTCCGTCGGACAACCTACTTTTTTTTGTGGGGCTGTGTTATTGAGCGTTTACATACAACATTTTTGAATAAAAAACTTTTTAAGCTTCCATTTTAAATGTTGTAAATTCAAAAGTGTTTCATAATTTAAATGAAAAAATGTTTAGCCATGAGAGGTCGATTAAAAAAATTTTAATGATCATGAAAAATGTTTGTTAACCGAGGAAACCAGGGAAAAGACCGGGAATTTTTTTCTTCGATTAAAACGACTACTCTGTTACTAAATAAACAATTCAAAATATAAGTTTATTCCTTGGCAATCTTATGCAAATAAATATTAATAATAATAATAAGTCAAAGTAGTTTCCTATTTTTAATTAATTAACATAAAATAGAAATGCTGCTTAAATTTATTAGTATCATTGTTAATATTAATGCATTTATGTACTAAAACCCAGTTTTTTGATTTGTTATAAATTTTAAAGAATAAGATTTTCAAAAAACGACATACCTATTTTTTTGTTATACTTTATTTTTTTGCCACCGGAGAATGTTGCCACAGGATGATTTTTAAAAATTAAAATTTTTCTAATTTTTCAAGAAAAAAGTGAAAGATATTCCCTACTCGTTCAAGAGAAAAATTCGAAAAAGCTATTTTTGCAAAAAATATTCTTTCAACCACAAGAATTTAAAAAAATGCAAATAATAAATAAGAAAATGTTTCTTTAAAAAAAACTGACTACTGACTAAAAATAAAATTACTTCATAAATTTTTGTCTTTACTTTTGATTCGAAATGAAAATTTTCTATTAAGAAATCCTCGAGCGATTCTACGCAAAATGTATGAAAATTTATTTGGAAACTTTTCATGTTCAATATCATGTAACTTCCCACGAGAAATTTTTCCACAAGGGTTCTGTATAATTTGATCTATCCATTTAGTAGAACTTAGTTTAATAACAAATCTTTTTTTTTTAATTTACGCTTATAATTTGTATTAAATTTCCCTCATTACGTTAAATTGACTGATATTAAATCTGCAATATTCTTTTAATGTTATAGAATAGAAAATAAAAAATTGCAATTTACAAGCTGTCAAAATTATTGTGCAATCTTAAGTATACAATTTGAAATTTATGTGATTAATAAAAAATAAACGAACCATTTTTAAAACCTATGCAAATTGGGATGTTTTAGAAAATTCAACAAACTTGAAAAAAATTAAAATATAGAATTTCGAGTTTTGAAAATTCAACTATGGAAAACAGAAGTGGAACGAATGCTTAAATTCTTCAGAATTTACATAATTCTAATGTAAAATTAATTAGTCGTGCAATAGTCAGCAAAGGTAGAGTTTTCAAAAACCTGAAAAAAGACAAAAATGTAACACAGGTGCACAACACAGGTGTAAAAGTGCACCGTGAATGAAACGTCAGGTTTTTGAGATTATGGAAGTCAAAATTGCGCCCGAAAATTAAGGTTTTGGCCATTTTTGAAAATCATAGCAAACAATCTTCATGTGCCAGAGACTTTGAAAATTACTTTAAACAAATTTCTCGAGATATGACAACTGCACTTTGGAAAAAATTGTCATATTTTTTGTAATTTCTTTCTTTAAATATAATTCAGTTTGAAGCATTAATTTACGTATTTTTCAATCTCTCTAGCACAACGGGTTCATTCATCATGATTTTCAAAAATGTGACGAAATATCCGGTTTTTTGACACTTTTGACCCCAATTATCTTAAAAGCTTTTAATGTGAACATGTGTAACAGAAAACAAAAGTCATTCAAAAATGGCCCTATTTTTTTCTTTGTTAGTAGATCATAAATGAGAACTGCGATCCCTTATGGATTAAGTCGGAAGGAAAATTTAAAAAAAAATAGTAAATGAATTTTGATATTATATTTATTTTTGGTAAATTTAATTGAAGTTGTGAAATAACACAACAAAACCACGCGCAATTAGTAGAACATTTAGAAATAGAAGTGTTTTTTTGAGGAATACAAAAAAAATTGTAAATAAACTGGCGGGCCTATTATTCTTTAGTAATGAATATGAGAGTGACAACATGACAATAATAATGACAAATTATTATATTACAAGCCCGCCGGACGTTTTTTCATTCCTCTAAAATATAAATTTATTTTTCTTATCAAATAAACCAAATTATTCATCAATCTAATTAATTGAACTATATCTTTTATTAAAAAACACTTCTATTCATAAATTTTCTACTATTCATACTTGACTTTATTTTTTTATCCGAAAGCTGAGCCTTTCCCATTTAAAATCACAGGTTAATTTAAAATGTCTGGAGATACGTCTTCATACATTAAAACCTGGAATTAGAAACGCCGGATTTACAATATTCCTACAATTGAAGTCCTCGGCAGTTTCATGATGAGGGGAGCCGCGGGACCCAGAGAGAGGCGGTGCTCAGTTAAGCGTGACAAACAGCATGAGGCCGCAATCTAAGCGAATTAGTTTGCATCAGGTTGCAAAATTCGTCCAAATGCAACAGAAGTGGTTCATGCGATCCTGCCTGTTTACATTTGGATTCCCTGGACTTAAGATCAAGGCCACTGCAAGTCATGCCCGAAACCGTTTTTCATTCCAGGTTCCAGTGTATTGACAGATTGAAAAAAGTGCTACTTCTTTTACCGGGAACCTCATAATATAGGGGGGGAGCCTTGCCACATGATAAAAAAAAGTTGGAACTTACAGAGGCATTAGGCCGGACACATACCCGACATTTGAAGCCCAATGGGAATCCTTAAAAATTACATGTCAAAAATGCTGTAAATTTTTTGCCTGAAAATTCTACAAAATTCAAATACACATCATGTTAAAAGGATTTGTTCGAAATCGTATTTTCAATGTTAGTAATGCCTTAAAAGTTATATTTTCATATCCATTAAAAATGAAAACTTTTTGTTATTTATCACTACCAGAAAGCGAAAAATCGCCTATCACAGTGTGGCCAGCGTGTCATTGAAAATTGATTTTCTCGGAACTAAATGATTTTTCTTATCAAACTTTTTTCCTTTCTTTTCAGTAACTCAACATATCGGAAATAGATCATCAGTGTATTTTTTAATTGAGTATTTAATTTCTTACCACCATCCCCATTCGACTCAGACAGGGTAAGAGAAAAAGTGTCAACGCGACTTAATCACCTGCAAACAATATTTAATCATAACTGGAAGCTTCTTTTTAATCAAATTTTTTTGGTATCGATTAAGCAACGCGTTAGCTCGGAAGTTGAGTTTTAAAAAATTGCGATTTCGATTTTATACAATGTTTATTCCCTGTCCAGCACAATTACAATTTCGTAAGTTACCGCCTTTTGCCTTACCACCCTTTGATTATTATTTTTAAAAATCAAATAACTGAGATAATATTTAAGTGTATATGAACAAATTTTAGCATATTCTGAAATGACTGACGCATGTGCTACTGTCGGAAAGCATGGCGTGTGACATACATCACAGAAGACGCAAGAAAGACATTTAAAAAGAAAGGTCTCCACGAAACTGAAACTGATCCCTTCAGAAAGATTGAAAAAAAAGAAAACAATAGAAGACCAAAGGTAAATCTTATTATACGTGCTACAATATTATTTAATAAATTTAATTGCACGCGTCCTGATAAAATACGATTAACTCGTGTAAACCATTTAAAATTTGAATATTGTTCTAAATTGTAGAGTAAAAGCCATATCAAGACAGAGTATGGGGTAAATGATAGTTTTTTAAATAAGGGGTCATTTACTAAACTCCTGATATGTGCAGGAGAGCACGTGGAGGCTATTAAAGTATCATCCTCCATGTTAATAACAACGAAAAACATGTCATGCAGGTGGAGCGGGTTCTGTATATTTCCGAAATATGTATCACGTACTTTGTAAATGACCCCTATATATTCGATAAACGAAACAGATATAGATTAGAGTGGGCCGAAGAACCCTTTTCGCAACTATCAAATTTTAATAGTGGGTTGAAGCCAAAAAATTATGTTCAATTTTTGTCAGGAACAGTTCCTGGTAGTCAATAATAATCAAGAAGTACAAAACAAAAAACTAATTATTCTTTAAGTTAGGACTTTTTTCAAATGTCTGTTTTCATTTCATTTCGTCTTAAAAATCGAACCATTTCTCATTAGGTCTGAAATAACAGGTTAGTGCCAACAGTATCAAAATGACATCGAACGATTGCGAAAAAGAAATTCGAAAAATTGGAAAAAGACCTGCAGCAGACTATCTCCTTCAGGAGGGCTCACATGAAGATTATTAAATAATATGACAATCACTTTTACTTTGTCTATTACAATAGTTAATCTGAATTAAATCAAATTGTTCATAAAATTTAAAACATATAAAGAAGCATATTACATATAATTATTTTTTGTTCCAATTTCATAAATTTGATGCTAATCTAATATAATACTAACATAAGTTAAAATCTTAGTTTGACAAAAATACATACCCGTTCTCAATGGGAGCAATTAATTTTAATTTCAGATAATTAAATTACAAATTGTCAAAATGAAATACTTTTGATCGAACCACCTATAATTTAACTGCACACGATGTATTTAAATTAATTCTTATTATTATAAAATGAAATCATCGATCAATCTCGTATGATACGAGATGATCGCTTTAACGATGCGAAGTGAGATAAGAATTTGGTTTGAGAAAAAAACGAGCATCTCTAAATGCGCTAAAAGAAAGTTGTTCGAATTGGGTGAACTGCATAATAAACTGGATATAAAACATCTGCAATTGTCCAACTACTGTTGGACACATGCAACTCTTATCCACTATTAGAATCTGCTGCTCGAAAAAAAGGGTTCTTCGGACCACTCTGATACGTATATATTTTAAAAAGTGTACCTATATTAAAACTAGATGTTTTAGCAGATTGAAGATTTTGATACGACGCAGTCAAGTTCCGCCTCGAAATTTTACTCAATTAATACAAATTCCAAAGTCAAAGAAAAAGACAACAATAGCAAATTGCAGGAGGAAATGAACACATTAAAAATAAAGTTAAAATTAAACAAGGATGATTGACAATCTCACAGAGAAAAATGTGAAATTAAAAACAGTCATTGAACATCTGGAAAAGAAAATAATATATCTCAAAGAAGTCAAAGTAGTTCTGAAGAAAAAAATTTCGGATGAGAAGGACGAAAACAAAAAACTCGTTAAAGAACATTCCAAAAATTACGAATTGGAGGAGGTCAAAAGACGCAAAAACAAAAATTTCAAATTCAGCAGGCAACTTGATGAAAGTGAAACAGCTATTATAACATTGTTAATATTTAAAATTATTTAAATCTGCAATTAAATTTGTATACGTATTCCTTGTATTGCTTACTGAAAGTGAGTATGTAAAATATGAATATTTTATATTTAAAGAGCTTACAAGGAATTCTAAAATTTTCATTCAAGGCCATTGAAAATATAAAAGGGCTAATAGATGCACTTAGTAGAACATGAAAATCAGTCGAACAATTTGAAGGTTCCAAGCAGGATGTTCTCACTAGAAGTCAATCTGATTTTGAGGTATTACGAATAAAATATAATAATTAATTTTAAATCACTATCATTAACGTTGTATACCGTGGGTGCACAAATTGTATTTTTTCTTCGCAAAATTTCACCGAGGAAGTACCATTTTCAACCCAAAACGGGATAGTTAAACTTTCAATTGAAGAAATGAATTTTCAAAGAATAGCGAAAAATGAATTTTCAACAAAATAGTTAAATTTTCCAACAACAGAATTTTTAACAAATGATAGTTGAATTCAACCAGAAAAGACGAATTGTCAATAAAATAGTTGAATCCTTAACCACAGAAATTAATTTTCAACCAAACAATTGCATTTTTGACCAAAAAAGTGAAATTTTTACCAACAGAAGAATTTGCAAACATCTTTTAAACTGACTCGGATTATTCTTAAAATTTTGAAAAATCTTTCAAAATAAAAAATTACCTTAATATCTTCCAGATCTTTTCAAAATTGTTGGAAGTCATGAAATTGTTTGAAATTTTCTTTAAAAATTAATTTTCTGAAATGGAAAATCATTTATAATTTTCTCATTTTTTGAAATATTACAAAAATTTTAATTGTTTTTCAATCTTTACAGAAATTCTCAACCTTCTACTTGTCGTTTGAAATTACTCGAATTCATCCTGAATTTTTTAAAAAGTTTTGCATGAATCTTAAGAAATTTTTTTTTATTATTTTGAACCCAAATTTAAGAAGTGATTCTGTATAATTAGAAAAGTTTCCTTGAAACCTTCCGGATTATTTTTTGACGATTTTGGAAATCATTTGAAATTTTTTGAAATATTCTCCCAAAATTAATTTAAAAAAAAGTCATTAAACATTTTCCCATAAATCTTAAGAAAATTTTGTTTTCTTTTGAAACTTTTCAAAAATTGAAATTTGTTAAAGCTTTAAAATTGTATCCCGGTTACAATTTATGTTCTCGTCCATTTCTCGAATTTCTCGGTAAACGTAAGGTTATTTTCAGTGATGCCTACCAATATTTTAATATGATAATTATTACTTTTATGTAACTCTTTTGTCATTTTTGCGCAAAAAATAATTCACATTTTTTAGCTTTTAAAGGCCTTAGTCTACAGGTTAATTTTTTTTTTAATTCATAAGAAATTTCAATTTTTTTCGACAAATGAAATAAAATAAGGGTTTAAGGCAACAACAACAATATTTTTTTTTTCTGGGACACCCTAGGCCTGGTGAACACCCTGTTTAAGACTGAACTGTTTTCAAGCCAAGGTTTAAAACAGACTGTACTCGCAAAGTCAAACCTCAAAAAGAGAATCAGCAAAAAATCGGGATGGGCAAGCACCTTTTCAATGAAATTCGGTATAAGCTGGGTGTCTAGGGGAATTGTGTCTAAAACGGTCACTCCGCTAAGACGGTCAATCTTTAATAGTTAACTGGTTAAAAGAAATAAACGCTAGTTTTTTGTACGAAAATATTTTGAAATAAAATACACACAGATGACAAAGGATTTTAAACAATGAATATGCAAATTGACATAATAAAATGTGATTATAGATTTCACCTACTTTATGGTAAAATGTGACTTCAAAATTGAAGTACATTATTGTATGATTTACCATGCCTTCATGTTGTTATGGTTATTGATATTATAGTTCATTCCCTAAACTTTCGTAAAGGCTTTGTAAGAATTTGTAATTATGATTCAATTAATTGAAAATAAAATAAATAGAACAAAACAGTGACTCGGATGAAATGGTCATAACCTTCTGTGTATAAATCGGTCAGCCGAAAGGGAGGGCCATATTTCTATTTATACGGTAGAAATATTATCCCAAATGCTATATCGTATTTATACATTTCTTTTTATAAGAAATAATTACTTAAAGTCAATAATTCATAGTGGTCAAGTTATTTTTAAATAATTTGAAAGTGAACAATACATTAAAACTTTGAACACATTGGATAATCTTTTTAATTCAGTGTAGTGCTGTAGCATAACCTCTTAACTCGTACCATCGGTATACTGTTCAAATTTATCACTCTCTTTTACCGCAAACAAATGGCTTTAAGGTTTTGTAACATATTCCATGAAAATTATAATTTTTAAATCATTTAATGCAAAAACACTTCATATTTAAGCTAATTCTTTGAGACCGACAATTTTATCCGAGCGTGCATTGATTAAACGGTCAAAATGTAGACCTTATCTTTTCGCATTTTTCAGTTGATTCAAATGTATCGTACCCCAATTTTAATATTTGGACATGGTGGAAAAAATTTCGAAGTACCGTTTATGAGACTTGTTTTCTAGAAATTATTTAATTCCTGAAAATATCAAGCTGATTAATGCTAAGGTGTCCATTTTAGACACAATTCTCCTAAGCATCTTTCACATTTTCCATCAATATTTATCTTTCAAAATTAGAAGTCTTATAAATATAACAAACGTCCAAGTGGATATTCGACCTGAAAAGCTCTTTTGCGAAGCTCCGAAGAGTGTGCCCAAGGTCTATGGATCAAAGCAGCAATGATTGACAAGATGGGGGAAAAATTGGTCGTGCACAGTAAAAAACAAATACTTAAAGTTATATTCGACTTAATTTCAGATTTGTCTTGATTTAAGAAAGCAACTAAATTTAAGTATATAAACTATCTTAAATAAAGCACTTACTTATCTTAAATAAGAAATAAGCATTCTCGACTGAAATAGAGTAAACTATGCACCTAAATTTCAATATACAGTTCTGAAATTAAGTTGAAGGCAGCCTAAAATAACATGTAAGGCTTTCAACACCTACAATTGAGAACCCAGCTGGAAATAAAAAGCTAGACATCCTATTTTTTTAAATAATTTTGAATCTTTAGGATAGAAAGGGATAGAGAACATGTATCCCATTCTATCTCTTTGGTAATCTAAATTCACGTGTATCTTTTTTAATCTCCTCTTCTCTATCTCTTTGTATATCCTTCATCTATCACCGTCTATCTTTTTCTATCCATTTTTTAATCTAAATTCACCTTTATGTTTTTCAATACCCTCTTTTCTATCTTATCCTATCCTTTGTTTATCCACGTCAAAATTGTTCTATTTCTTTGTCAAACTGAATTCACGTCTCTCTTTTTCAATATCCTCTTCCCTATCTCATTGTATCATATATCTATCAACGTCTATCTTTTTCTTATCTATTCTTCAATCTAAATTCACGTCTATCTTTTTCCATCCTCTATCTTATACTGCCCTGTATCTATTCGTATCAGTCTTTTTCTATCTCTGTTAATCTAAATTCCCGTCTATCTTTTTTATTGTCCTCTATCTCATCCTATATTTCATCTAACAACGTCTATCTTTTTCTACCTCTTTGTCAATCTAAATTTATGACTACCAGTTTGAATCCTCTCTTCTCTATCTCATCCTATCCTTTATCTCTCCACGTCAGCCTGAATGTTTTACCCTGTTGGAAGTAGAAGGATTGAAAAAGATAGACATTGAGGGATAGAAAAAGATAGACGTTGATAGATGTAGCATAGAATGAAATAGAGAAGAGGAGATTGAAAAAGATAGACGGGAATGCAGACTAGCAGAGATAGAAAAAGACTGACATGAATAGATGCAGGGTAGGATGAGATAGAGAATAGGGGATGGAAAAATATAAACGGAAATTTAGATTATCCGAGAGATAAACAAATATTGACGTGGATAGATAAAGGATAGGATGAGATAGAGAAAAGCGTATTGAAAAAGATAGACGTGAATTGAGATTGAAAATTAGATAGAAGAGGATAAATGTTGATAGATGTATGGTACGTTGACATAGAGAAGATGATATTGAAAAAGAAAGACGTGAATTTAGTTTGACGAAGAAATAGAAAAATATTGCCGTGGATAGAAAAGGGATAGAATGAGATAGAGAAAAGGGTACTGAAAAATATATAAGTGAATTTAGATTGAATAATAGATAGAAAAAGATAGACGTTCATATAGATGTATGATAAAGTCATACGCGAATTCCCAGGTGAAAAAGTTATATATAGTTTACATGAAGGCATGATAATGACAACTGAATAGAGACCATTTGAAATTGGCACCTCGAATACTTTATTTTAAATGTAACAAAGTGCCAACTTCATATGGTCCTTATTCAGTTGTCATTCTCATGTCTTCATATATAGTGGACAAAACACTCTATCTCTTTCTATCATAAAGATTCAAAATTATTCTAAAATATAGGATTTCTATCCTTTTACTGCCAGCAGGGCGTCGATTAGTAGATGACCGTAAAAGTAACCAGCAAGTGAAATCAACCTTCGAGCCTATGAGTAGAAGACCGGCAAACCGTTTTCTAAGTTCGACACAATTGTCGCCTGAGGTATCGAAATATATTTTAAATGTGTAGGCGAATAATCATATGCCTCATGCTGTCTTTCTGGTTCGTATTCAAAGTGAAATTAATTTTTTTTATTGAATTCCCTAAGTTTTTGATGGATCCCCACTTTCGAGGGATAGAAAATGGTAGGAGTGCTCAATTACGGAAGATAGCAAAATACATAGACAAAGATTCAAATTTATATTAAAGAGATAGAGTGAAGTAAAGAAACAGACAAGAGTCCTCGATCACGAAAGATAGAGAAAGAGATTGAAAAAGATTGAAATTCGTAATAGATGGATTGACTGCGCATTTCAAGTGATGTTTTGTCGTAAATCTCCAAAATTCTCGAACACTAGCAGAGTTTTATGTGTATCTTAAATTGTACTCAGTCGAAATAATAACTCTTGAACTGTCTATTTACTGATTTTGGCGTTCAAGCTCCATTTTCTGCTCATATGTTTAGTGTAAAGCTAATTTTCAAGGAATGCTCAATGTTTTTTGTTGAGATTTTCACCCAGAAGTATGATTTAATAGTTGTGTTGACACAAATAAAAAAGTGAGTTTTCGAGTTTTTTAGTGCAGTCAAAGAGTGCTATTTGCGTATTTAAACTGAAAAAAGTGGTTAGTTAGGTCAACTATTTAGTTTGCAAGATATGGTAATGCTAATAATAATTTGTTAGTTGGGAAAACCATTTCATTAGTTTTTGGTAATAATTAAATAGTCACCGCAACTAATGAAATAGTTAGCCCAACTAACAATTTTTTTAGTGTATAGAAAATTCAAAAGGATTTTATAAGGATTATCCCTGGTGGGAAATTTTTCAGAAAAAAGTACAAAAAACTTACATCATTTTTATAGGAATCTAGAAATAAATGCAATAAATTACAACAAAATTACAGGAAAGTACAACTTTTGTCTATTATTTGGAAGACTTTTTTACTTTTTGTATATTGCTCTATTTTATTGTAGTTTTAATTTCCTACAAGAATTTACAAAAAAGTACAAACGCAAGAATTCACAAATGTAAGAATCTATAGGAATTCACAGCCTCTGCAGCCAAAAAGTTGTTCTTTTTCGATCTAGGATGACAAATATTTAGAATATTGCAATGAGATAATTTTAAATTTAGATGTATACATGACAGCTTTTACGAAAAAAGCTTCTATGCTTAAACTTTGAAGAAATGGTAGAATATTAAAAGACAATAATGAATAATCGTTATTAAACAACAAATCCTTATGTTTGAAATTTGTTTATCAAATATACAGCAATGGATTGGACACCATATATGTTATTTGAAATTATGTTATTGCAATGTTCTCAATATTTGTCATCCTAGATCGAAAAAGAATAATTTTTTGACTGCAAACAGAAATTGAACAATTGTGAAAGAATTGAACACGGTAATTGAAATTAAAAGATTCGAACTTTTCAGGGTAAATTTTTTTTTTATTTCAAGTTATAAAAATTGAACCGCAAATTAAAACACTCAATGTGGAAAATTTTTGAATTTTGAACTTATAAAATTTAAGCTTATAAAAATGTTAATTCAAACGCTCAATAATTTTCGCGTATGGAATGAATTTTTATTAATTTAGGCAATTAATTTAGGCAATTTTAAGCTAGAAACATTAATTCATACATTAAAATTTGTTTTAAAATCTTTTTAAATATGCTCTTAAAAATTTGTTTGAAAACATCATAAACAAATTTTTCAGGAATCTATTAATAACTTTATCATCTTGGAACTAGAAATTTTCCTACAATTTTTTGAAAATCCTGCAAAAGTAAAAAATTACCTTAAAATCTTCCAGATTCTTTTTTTTTTTTGAAAATTTTGGAAATCTTGTTAAATATTCTTTTTAAATTAATTTTTCAAACAAAAAAAATTATTGTTTGTTTTTCTAGGAATTTTGATAACAATTTTTCATTCATTTAAAACCTTTCAAAATGTAAAAATCTTGTAAATTTTATGTTCAACATCCTCAAAAATCTATTTATTATTGAAATTTTTTTTTAAAGTATTCTTAAATATTCTGTTGAAATTAATTGTTCAAAATAAAAATCATTATAAATTTTCCCACAAACTTAAGAAACTGCTTTCATCTCCTTAAAATCTTTAATTAAATTCCTTGAATTCCATAAATTTCGTGAATGCCATGAATTTCGTAAATTCCGAGAATTTCATGAATTCCGAGAATTCAGTGAATTGCATGAACGCCAAAAATTCAGTGAATTGCGTAAATTAAGTGAATTCCTTAAATTCCACGAATTCCGTGAATTTCGTGAATTCCTTGAATTCTAATGATTCCGTGAATTCCTTGAATTCCATGAATTCCGTGCACTTCGTAAATATCGTGAATTCCATGAATTCCAAGAATTCCGTGAATTCCGTGAATTCCAAGAATTCCGTGAATTTCGTGAATTCAGTGAATCGCGTGAATTCATTGAATACCGTGAATTCCTTGAATACCGTGAATTCCGTGAATTTCATGAATTTTGTGAATTCCATGAATTCCGTGAATTCCACCAATTCCGCGAATTTAATGAATTCCTTGAATTTCTTGAATTCCATAAATTCCTTGAACTCCATAAATTTCGCGAATTCCATGAATTCCGTGAATTTCATACACTCCGAGAATTCAGTGAATTGCTTGAATTCCATGAATTTCAAAATTCCGTGAATTCCATGAATTCCTCAAATTTCACGAGTTCCGTGAATTTCGTGAATTCCTTGAATTCTATGGATTCCGTGAATTCCTTGAATTCCATGAATTCCGTGCATTTCGTAACTTTCGTAAATTCCATGAATTCCATGAATTCTGTGAATTTCGTGAATTCCTTGAATACCGCGAATTCCATGAATTTTGAGAATTCCGTGAATTCCACAAATTCCACCAATTCCGCGAATTGCGTGGATTCCGTAAATTCCACGAATTCCGTGAATTTCGTGAATTCCTTGAATTCTATGGATTCCGTGAATTCCTTGAATTCCATGAATTCCGCGCATTTCGTAACTATCATGAATTCCATGAATTCAAAGAATTCCATGAATTCAAAGAATTCCGTGAATTTAGTGAATTGCGTGAATTCCTTGAATACCGTGAATTCCATGAATTTTGCGAATCCCAGGAATTTGGCGAATTCTAGGAATTTTGCGAATTTCATGAATTTTGCGAATTCCATGAATTCCGTGAAATCCAACAATTCCGCGAATTTAATAAATTCCTTGAATTTCTTGAATTCCATAAATTCCTTGAATTCCATAAATTTCGCGAATTCCGTGAATTTCATACATTCCGAAAATTCAGTGAATTGCGTGAATTCCTTGAATTCTATGGATTCCGTGAATTCCTTGAATTCCATGAATTCCGTGCATTTCGTAACTTTTGTGAATTCCATGAATTCCAAGAATTTCGTGCATTTCGTGAATTCAGTGAATTGCTTGAATTCCATGAATTCCATGAATTCCGTGCATTTCGTAACTATCATGAATTCCATGAATTCAAAGAATTCCGCGAATTTCGCGAATTAAGTGAATTGCGTGAATTTCTTAAATACCGTGAATTCCACGAATTTTGCGAATTTCGTGAATTCAGTGAATTGCGTGAATTCCTTGAATACCGTGAATTCCGTGAATTCCATGAATTCCATGAATTTTGCGAATTCCATGAATTCCGTGAATTCCTCAAATTCCACGAATTTCCTGAATTTCTTGAATTCTTGATTTCTATGGATTCCGCGAATTCCTTGAATTCCATGAATTCCATGAATTCCGTGCATTTCGTAACTTTCGTGAATTCCAAGAATTTCGTGCATTTTGTGAGTTCAGTGAATTGCGTGAATTCCATGAATTTCAAAATTCCGTGAATTCCATGAGTTCCTTAACTTCCACGAATTCCGTAAATTCCTTGAATTCCATGGATTCCGTGCATTTCGTAACTTTCGTGAATTCCATGAATTCCGTGAATTTCGTGAATTCAGTGAATTTCGTGAATTCTTTGAATTCCGTGAATTCCATGAATTTCAAGATTCCTTGAATTCCTTACGTAATTCCTTAGGTGTTGACAGATGATTCTCATTTCGACCCTATTTCAATCCACAAATCGACCTTATTTTCTTAGATTGATGGATCAAACTGAAGTGCAATTATTTTGTTGCGTAAACTGTTTTAATACTGAATTGAGTTCTAAATCGAATCCTACTTTTTTCAGTGCTGGAAAAGTCCTTGAATTCTTTTTAAACAAACACTAGACACCCTGGTATAACCAAAAAATTGTTCAGTAATGGTAATTGTGGAGTGTGAACTCGATGATAACTAATGCAATAATGAACTCGCTCACCTGAATGAACTCAAGAAGAATGGAATTTCTTCGCACTGGCTTGTCAATGAATTCCCGTTTGCTTGTTCCACTTGCAATATATTTTCAACTTATCGTTGACGGGCATGCATGCTCCTAGACAATAGTCGGTTGGCGAAGAATGAATATCTAGAATGAATATGTAGAATGAATATCTGTACATGCAGAATTTTAAGTGTGCATACTCACCTTCATATGCAAGGCATATTATACAAATTGTTATGTGCCTAACCCTTTGTGCTTTGCGGACAAAGGAGAGTTCTCAAGCGCAAACTCATCCTTCACGAAAGGCAGATACCTAGAGAAGAAAGTTTTCGTCAGCCGTCTCTCGACGAGATTCGACAAAGAAACCTCGGAAATATATACTTGGAGTCTAAAACCGTCTGTGGCTTTGGGTACTCACCCAGATTTTCCAGCAGATTTTCTCTTTTTCATTTCTCCCTGTCTCGTCCTTATTTCCTTTCTCTACTGAAACTCTATTTCTCTTCTCTTTTTCCCCTTTCAATAAGCACACAACTGGCTCTACAAAAAATCGACAAATCTTTCAATTTTTAGTTTTATCTGTCAAATATAAAACGATTGATAATTTTTCCCCATATTTCCAGGTAACTTCCCCTTTTTCGTTTTTTTTTGCTTGAATGCCAACTGAATTAATAGGACTCAATACGATTATCCAACTGTTATTGGTTTGACGTTAATTTTTTTTTAAGCAGTCTACGATTATATTTTTGGTTCCGAGTTCATTTCTTTTGCTTGAAAATTCCACTATTTTTTTTAAATCTTCTGTTTTGGTTGAAAATGCAACTGTTTTGAAAAAATTCGCTCTTTTTAGATTAAAAATTAATCGTTTTGGTAGAAAAGTCATCTGCCTTGGTTGAAAATGAATTTCGAAAAACTGACTGAAAATGTCTTGGGCGCACCTTTGTCATAAAATTTGCGAATTGATACGACCCAGATTTTCTTTTTTTCATTTCTCCCTGTCTCGTCCTTATTTCCTTTCTCTACTGAAACTCTATTTTTCTTCTCTTTTTCACCTTTCAGTAAGCACACAACTGGCTCTTAAAAAAAATCGACAACTCTTTCAATTTTTAGTTTCTTTCACATTCACCTAGGGTGTCTAGAGTCCTGGTAATCCTTGAAAACCTGGAAAAGTCCTTGAATGTTTTTTACCTGGATAACCCCGGAAAAACCTGGAAAATTCCTTGAATTTTGCTCATGGTCCTGGAATTTTCATTTCCTTAAAGAAAAAATAGGTTTGAATAGAAAAATGAAAATAAGGAAGCCACTGACTACAGTCACATTAAAGAGCCCGCTTAAAGAGATTGTCAAAAACCTTAATGAAGCTAACTTGGAACCAATGTCCTCTTTACTGACGTAAAGTTCGAGTGCGATTTGTCATCTGTTTTTTCCACAGTCATTTCTTTTGACGTGAGTTTCGAGCGCGATCTGTCATTTGTTTTGTTCACAGTCATTTGTTTTGTTCGTTTTTACGTCTATTTTTGCATTTTTCGTAAAGGTAAGAGCCAACTGGGTTATTTGGACCCCGGATTCGGATTCAGCGACCCCAAAAACATATAGATATGCTTTTTTAGTTTACCGGGCATCAAAATTCTTTTTTTTTTTTCCAAAAATATACAGGAAAAATCGCTGTTTTCATAGATTTTACGTCTATTTTTGCGTTTTTCGTAAATATAAGAGCCAACTGGGTTATTTTTATCCCGGATTCAAATTCAGCGACCCCAAAAACATATAGATATAGTTCGCCGGACAGACCACTTTTTTTTTGTGTGCCGGTGTAATCTATCCTCGACGCAGCAGATACGTCAACTTCATCTCGATGTCCAGCGCGACTATGCCGGATGAAAGATTCTAGTGATTTAAAAGATTGACAAAAACTTGATTTTGAGCATTTAAAAAGTTTTAAATCTCGATCTGTTACACTTACGTGTCGAACAAAGGTATTGTTATTTTCAAATGATAAGTTACACGCTTGGCACAAAATCATTGCAACGATTTAAACGTTTAATCTTATCCATGTATAAGTCCAGCTTCGCGGAACGCTTTTGTTGTTAAACCCAACAATTCTTTAATCGGTTTTATTAGAGATTCTCCTTGAAGTTGAATATCTAAAGCTGCATATTGAATGAATTGCCACAATCTGGCAGAAGCTCTTGGGTAGGCACAATCGAGTGAAAAGAATATTTTAAAAAACATATCCAAGGCATCCAGACATGAGGGGACTTTGTACTTTTGTTCATTCACAACTGCAAATGATTCTTTAATATTTGTGAAGGAACCCGTTACCAAAATAAAGGGTTGCAAAGTTTCTTTTCTCTGAAGCAACCTTTGTCTTAATTTGTCAATTTCAGCATCCAAATCTTCCGTTGCCTGAAAAATTAATTATTTTCATTTTTGATCTCACTAGTGTCCTCAAATTAAAAGTTACAAAACGAAATGAAGAACTCACTTGAACTTTGTGGACAAAACACTTTCTAATTTCGGCTGGTTGATACTTTGTGACTAATTCAGATTTTTCACCTTTCTTACGTTTTTCTTCAGGATGAACAGAGCCTATTAGGAGTTGTAGTAGATATAGAATTGCTGCATCTTTAGAATCTGACAATAAATGTAGGGGAATATTTTAGCATTGTCAATTTAGGCTGCTTTATTTTACTTAGTGGAAGATCTTATCGGATATAAAAGATACGTAGAGGTAATTTCAGAAGACTATATAGAGATTCAAAAATTAAGCAAAACCAAGATTTCAATATGTTAGGTTGCTAAGAAAAGTATGAAGGACTTTAGTTATGTTAATATATTATGAAATAAATTTTTTTAATTCAATTCTTTTCTCATTACCTTCACTTAATGTCCTCAATATTTTTAATAATGCCAAATCATCAACTTTATCGCTGATGTTTTTTCCTAGTTGTGGCGATTTTTGAAGCAATAGCTTCCAATTGCTCAAGTAAAACCATTTTGATCACAGGCAATCTATCACGCAAGAACGAGGTTTTATCTGGTTTGCATATTATGAAGTCCAACTCTAGCTATTAAAATTTTATAATGACAAATTGTTAATTCAATAATTAATTTTATATTTTATTCATTCTTTTTTACTGTGAGCAATTATTTTCATATTATTATCAGGAAGCATTGATTCAAAATTTTCATTCACTAAACTTACTAATGAAACTGCATCCTGCGTTCGTAAACACGGAAACCTTTCAATATATTCGCTTACTGATATCTTGTGTACTGTCAACAGAATTTTCCTTTCATTTTGGGAAACTTTCCAGTCATCGTAAAGAGTATCTGTATTTAAACTTGTTTCCAAGTTATGAAGAGCTTCGGCCACTGCAGTATTTAAATTAAACGAAGAAACACTTTCTTCTGGGTTATCTTTTCTTGATTTAGCCTTCTTCAGGAGACCCTTTTTTGTTAAAACATCAATCGTGTAATTCAAATGTGCCCAAAGTGTTCCACCCTTTTGGACCAAAAGCCCATTCTCGGATGTGTAAGACGAAAAATACGTGCTGGCGATTTCACCAGGAAATATTTCTTCAATAGAATGAGCACACGCAAGAAGAACTTTATCGGAAATCTGAAATTTATCTAGTTTCTCTCCAACAGGTGCCATTCTCAATGCTTCAGTTTTAAATTTCTTTATAACAGTTCGGGTTAGAATACCTCGAGTTTCTTTGTTTAAAGTTTTGTGAATGTTAAAATGTGCCAAAACAAGTTTTCCGTCCGAGTCGTTAGTTAAAAATTCTAAAAAGTTTGATTTAAAACTATTTCTACACTCATTTTCTGTTTCGAGGGAATCGCTTTTAAAGGAGCTGGTTTGTCAAGTGCAACTTCCAAAGATGCATCCTTTTCGAGAGTCCCCGGTTGAAAAGATTTTGTTGTATCGTTTTCTTGGTCGATTTCCAAATGAGATGATTTTTCTGCCGGAACTGAATCGATAAATTGTTGAACCTGAAGAAGAAGTGCCTTTGTAATAAGAATAAGTGAACTTAATAGGCAGAATTTTTCGCTTCATAATAATTTTAAACAAATCATAAACTTAAAAATGTCACTTGCAATGGGCGTTTGAGGTATATTTGTGTGATTTTGACTGAACGTGATGTTGAAAATTTTGCCGGAATCTAAATCTTGAAGAGCTCTCCTCTGTAATGAATAGCATGACTGATTACAATTTAAATTGATTTAAATATATATGGGTGATTGTAAAATTGTGAGCAAACTTGCTGTCCCAGTAATATAAAGTTTACACGGAGCTTTTCTGATTACAATTTTTTTTTTTTTAATAAATACTTATTATCATTCTGTACAAAATTGTAAATCTGTGCGCTCTTTTGCATCGAACTCGCAAACTCAAAACTATCAGTTACTTCAATTCAACTGAAAATTTAATTATTATTTCTAATTTTCATAAGCACCCCTTTTCGATTTGACATTTTTAGATGCGACACAATCAATTTGAATTATTTATTATTCAATTCGTAATGAAAATACGATTGCTGATTCAGTCGCTTAACTTATCCTACAATTTTCCAATCATTCATATCATTTGTCTCACGCTTACGAGACCTGGCCATAGGTGTGATTTACAGCCGTTCTACTGGGAGCGAGTGCCATTTTCATAGATGGCATTTGCTTTCAGTGGAACCCTGCGGAAGAGTGTGAAATAAGAGTCCGATGTAAACTTACTATATCCTGTGATAAAAATTATTCGATCTGCCTGCTAAGTGGTAAATTTATGTAAGCGAATAAATTTAAATGAGCTTATGAAATAACATTTTTCAAAGTAAAGTTGCAGTCTCTAGCGTATTTCCACAAACAGGTAGTATTGTTACGTATCATAAAGCAGGGTGTCCAGCGATTCTTAGGAACAAAATTCAAGGACATTTCCAGATTTTCCAAGAAAATAAATCAAGTTTTTCCAAGTTTAATTTTTTTTTAATCAAATAATAAAACAACCATGTTATACATGTACAAATATGAGACATTGCATTTTTCATGAGTCAAGATTTTTCTGTACTTTTGAATTCTATTAATGAAAAGTTTAATAATATAAATTATTCAGAAATTATTAACTTTTTAGAAATTTTGAAAATGCTAATTTATCTGTTCATATCTTTTAAATCTTTTAAAACCTTTAAAATTAATTAAAATCTTTAAAATCTTTGAAACATTTGTGAAATTTTCTGAAAATAATTACAAATATTTTTAAATATTTTGAATGTTTGTAAAGTCCTTTGAAATCTTTGAAATCTTTGTAAAATCTGTAAGCTATTTTTTTTTGTTCTTTTTGAATCTTCTTGAATATTCTGAGACGTTTTGAAATCTTTGACATCTTTGTGAAATATTTTGTAATCTTTGATATATTTGAAATCTTCTGAAATATTTTGACATCTTTTGAAATTTTGAAATTTGATGTGCATGCCTTTTTCAAGTCTTTTGAAATATTGCCAATCTTTTTGAAATCTTTTTGAATATTTTAAATCTTTTTGAAATCCGTGAAACTATTGTAAAATTGTTTGAATGCTTTGAAATGTTTGTGAAATCTTCTGAAATATTCTTCAATCTTTTGAAATATTAGAAATCCTTCGGAAATCTTTGTGAAGTTTTTTGAAACCATTTGAAATCTTTGAAATATTTTTGAATTTTTTAAATCTTTGTAAAATCTTTTTAAATTGTTTGGAACCTAGAAATCTTGTACCTCGAAAATTCTAATTCTGGAACTTAATTAACATTGACATTTCCAACTAATAATTTTTATAATTTGTAAGTTGCATATCACAAAAAATGTGTACTTAAAAATTCTTTACCTTATTTCAAATATAAAAATACTAAAAGACTATCAGGAAAGAATAAGAAGAAATCAAATTTCAAGTTCACATGAAAAATTCAAGGAGATTTCCAGGTTTTCAAGGTTGAAAAAAATTCAACGAGAATTTTAGGTTTTCATGATCGCTGGAAACTGTGAAATTACGTACTAGAGCTTCTAATCTTGCTCCAATAGTAATAGGTTCTATGCAAATAAAATATGTTTTTTTTTGTCATTGAGAATGATATTGTGCAAAAGGAATCGGCGCTTAACTTATCCTGCTAGATCATTCAGAAATTTCGAACCTTACGAGCATAACCTAAAAATTGAAATTTGGGGCTTCCAATTTACGTTTTGTAGTTTTTTTCATAGAAGTGTGTTAACTTACATCCTTGCACGCTGATTGGATAATTTCCATCATGAAAAGTTAGAAAATAACACCAGCTTTATTGCAGTGTTTTTTTTAGAGTTTTTTTTTAATCATCAGTCAGCTACATTATTAGAGTTCATGTCGGTGGTAACTTGACCTTATAAAAGTATATACAGGTATATTATTGTATGCATAATTACAAGCATTTTGTTTCTACTTACGTATATGGTTGAAGATTATGTTCCATCTGTGTACTTTTCAATTTACAATTCAATTGCACAATTAACGCGCGAACGAAAATGACTAAAAAATTATAAAAGATACTGCCGGCATATGCCGGTACACGTGCACTCGTGCAGTGGCACACACTCGTTCAATAAAAATTGTGATTGCTCGGACACACTCGGGAACATAATGAAACAGCTCTATACGAAAAATCGAGACTTGAGTTTTAATTTCTATAATGGGTCGCAGGTTTCTATCATGTTCATATTCATAATGTCAATTTTTTAAATAAGTTTGACAGATTATAATATTCACTTTCTTGCTTACTGAAATTATTTGTAGATAAACTAGTAAGCACCATATTACTTTTTAGTACGATTAATCTTCAAAATACAGATTCATATCATTTCGTATCCAAAATACTAATTTTTCTACTGAAACTTATTGAAGACTATTATGAAAATATCAAATTTCAGTACTTTAATATGAATAACTCTGATAGTTCAATATTTTTCCGTGTTTTGTTACACAAGCATACTAAACTTTGATTCATCTGCATTATTTGTTCAAATAGAAGGTATCTCAGTGTGTGAACTCGATTTTGTATTCACGTATAACGTATTGGTGTACACAGTTACACAAGGTTCAAAAACATTGACTTAAAATTATAGATGTATTATATAATGTTTGGTGACCCCCTGAGTCATAAAAGTTTTTTTGTTTACAAAGAAGTCTGTCTTTCTGTAGTCTGTAGTCTGTAGCCCGTAGTTTCGTGTAGGCACGATATCTTTCGAAAGATTGATCAGATTGGATTATACCTTGGCGCAATTTTCTATGAAATATAAAGAAAAAAAGAGTTTGTTAACCAGCTATTTTGAATGAAAATCACAAAAGTTAAAGCATTTTCAAATTTGTTGAGAACTTTTTTTCAAGATTTAAAAATTCTATCTACGGTTATTTGTAAAACTCGAAAAGTCGAGCAATTTGTCCTCACAAACAACGCACGATATAAAAAAGTCAAGAAAAGAAAAAAGTTGCTTGTTGAAAGCCCTGCAAGGTTAGGATAACAAGTGTTTGAATTTTCTTGAAAAATGGAAAATTGAAATTATGATAGCACAAAAAATAATGAAAAATCAAAAATTCATTTAGGCGGGAAAACTACGCAAGATACGAGGGAACGTGAATCGACAAAAATTTTGCACCTAGAAAATATCTACAACTTCGTTATCAATTACTTTATGATAGGACGCGTAGTTTTTTTTATTAGTAAAAAACATCCAAAATAAAAAAGTAATTCACTCAAAAAAAGCTACAAATTTCTCGTCAACCATTTTTTTTATAAGACACTTAGTTTTTGTTTCAAACGTGAACAATGAAATTACAAATGAACAAATTAAATTTTGGAAAAAAGAAACAAGGTGCAATGAAATTTGTAATAACGAAGTTGTTTTCAAGTCAGATATGAAAATTTGCTTTTCAACCATTTTTCTCACAAGATACGTTACGAGAATGTGTTAGTTAAAGCCGAAGGAGCTTTAACAAAAGAAAATTCACAATCACTAAATTTCCTTTGTCGATGGTTTGACCTCTAATCTATTTTTTTCAATAAATGCTCAACGTTTCGACCAGCACTACGGGTCTTTTTCAAGAGAGGATCAAACAAATCTAAGTCAAAAAAACATTAAATTATTTTTAGAACAAACTTCTGTTCGAATGAAAATAGTAAAAGTAATCATTTTTTTCAGAATAAACATAAAAGATTTTGTAGACGCGCCCAGAATTTATAAAAGTGTCGCATTATAACTGGTATGATGTTTCAGCGACTCTTGAAAAAGCTCCACAGTGTGGGTCGAAACGTTGAGGATTTCTTTTTAAAAATAAAATATGCTTTCACTAGACCGTGCCGACATCGGCGCGGCGACGTACTCTTGGGTATATTTACATGGTACAGGATTTGTTTCCGTAGGATCATCCGGTGAATTTAGATTGGTTGCGGAAATTCCTGCGACCAATCAGAAGTCACCACTGAAATCTAATTCCGGTGCTGACCAGAGTGAGCGAAAACATGACAATCGCAAATGTTAATCATAATTTCATATTTTCCATGATATATGCCAAAAAGAAAAACTAAACTTGACCGTCACGTCGCCCCGCCGCCGCCGAAGAGCGAAGAAGGCGACGCGTTGCTTGCCGCCGATCACAATTGCACAAATCGCCACGGGCGGTGAAAAGCATGTCGGCGCAACCCTCTAGTTTTTACACGTTTTTTTGGAAATTTTATTTTAACTTCATGTTAAACGTAAGAACGACTATATTAGCGATAATTTGCTGAAATATTTAGTGGCAATCTATAATGATCGAAGAAAGGAAGAACAGTTTTGGATCTGCTGTATCTGCAATTGTTTGCACATTGTGGTTCTGATTGTCAATGTAGTTGTTCACGTGGATTTCTACGTTTTCAAATGAAGGTTCATCATTTGAGTTGCAAATTGTTTCTCTTTGTTCAATAAAAATACCCGCTGCATTTTAGGTCGAAAATTTATTTTGTCTGGGTGAAAATTTAACAACTTGCTTGATTTATAGCTCAATGTGGAAAAATTGGAATTTTTCTCACACCATAAAATTCCAAATTTTTTGAAAAATGCCTTGTTTTCGAAATATTATGCCAGTCATAATTTTACAATTTTACCCTTTCTCATTAATGAATAACAAATAATAAAAATTCGGGAAGGTTTGACTGTTGAAAGTGTCACCAAAGTAACTCTATGCAGGAGAAAGGATATAAAAACCGGGGGCTAGAAGCTCCTGGAAAAAGATGTTAATATCAAAATATTGATATCTCGCAAACTTTTCGAGATACGGATTTAAAAGTTCTAGATTCGCATTTTTTGCGTAGTGTGTGGCCCCTCGTCTCCCACTTTTGCAACATACAGAGCAAAATTTTCAATACCTTTAGTGTACTGCTTAGACTAATAATGTAAATCCAATTGGTTTACCTTTCCATCTTTCACTTGTATATAAATGTGAGAAAATAATATAGATTTTAAACGTCTTTATAGAAAAACGAATCGATATCTTAAATGATTAAATTTATCAGATTCTTATATCTTACGTTCCACTTATTATCCTTTTGACATACGGACCAATTTTTATGTTTTAATTATATTATGATAGTATTACTTTCATATAATATGTTCCTACAGAAGTCAACTGAAATGTTGTAAAATTTTTGCAACTTACAAGTTCTAATTAATGACATTTCATTTGACAATTATATATTTTCCGTAAATTTATAGATTTAATTTTATAAGGTCAGAAATCGCGGCTGTGATACGGAAACTCCATGTCTAGGGCTAGATTTTAAGTTTATAATTTTAAGAATCTATTCTGTTCGCTTCTTTTATGTTTTTCTTGTAACGATTCGGACTTATCCAGACATCGTGGGACATCGACGGACATCTTTCGACTTCGAGACTCATTTGGGACGACAATTGAGACTCTTAGAACCTCTAGATTCAATCGACACACATTTCAAGCCACTCGAATTCTCCCGCCTTGTCTAACTACTATCGTCTACTAGACTTAAAGGATCTGTGGATCCTCATCTAAAAGGACCATGTTAGTATGCCGGCCAGATTTTATTTTATATCACAAATACACGTTCTTAGAGGAAAAAATCGAAGAATTATTAGGTAAACATTATTTTAATTAATTTTCTTATTACTACTCGTTTAGTTCAATTAGCACAGGACGGAAAAGTTATCTTGGGAGGTCTTAAAATAATGAATTTTCGCTAGATGTTCATTAACGTAACCAAATTTTTTCCCCTGAAACTGAATTTTATCAAATGTAAATATCTTCTAAGAACAAGCTGAACGCGCTATCTAAGCACTTAATAAAAGAGATAACGGCTGTAGTGTAGATCTTATATGCTAACGAAGCAGCAAATTATTCATTACATACCATTTTATTAAAATTCTTAATTAATTTTAATAAATTATTCAGCTTCCCCTATAATTAGCAAAGATGAGGATTGCGTGGACACTGGTTCTATCCTTGGTCGTTATCCTCGATTCTATAGGTGAATATTAAGATACAATTCAGAATAATATAATTATAGCAAAATAAAATTGAATTCAAATTATAGATGTATTAAAAAAATAAGATTTCAAAACTAAAATTATAAACCATCAAGTAGAAAAAAAATTCATAGAGTTGCGGAAATTTTAACAAAGTAGTTGAATATTTAAAAAAATATTTGAATTTTCAATGAAAAAAATTAAATTTTCAAACAAAACAATAAATTTTCAACCAAGATAGAAATAGTTAAGTTTTCCGTTGAAAACAGAAATTTTGAACAAAAAAACACGAGGTTTTCACCAATTATTTTTTTTTATTATTTGAATGTTTATAGTCGCATCAACTGCCAGGGTTATTAGCGACTGTACTGTAGGGTTAATTATGAACTGTAGGGTATCTGTAGGGTATTATACCAAGGGACGGAAGCGAAGCTTTCAGAAAGCACGTCCAGCCTCGCTTCCTGCTTTGGGAATCGAACCCGCGCCAGCGTGGCTGCCAAGGCTGCAGAATTGAAACATTGGACAATCACTATACCATCTGAGCCACGATGACTCCCTAATTTTTTTTTCACCAATTAGTTTAGTCTTCAACGAACGAATATCAATTTTCAACCAGAAACGAAATAATCCAATTTTCAGTTTACAAAATTAATGTTTAACCAAAAAAAAAAACCAAATTTAGGCCAACTAGTTACAATTTAAACTAACTAGATGGATTTCAAAACTAGAATGATGAATCATCAACCAAAAAATGAATTTTTAACAATGTAATTGATCTTTTATCCAGTACGAGAAACAGAATTTGGAAGTTTACAATCTCACAGTGACAGGAACCTAAAATTGGAACAGATTTGGTTGCGCATGTCGATAAAATGTGCCATTCTCAGTGGAAATAAAAAATTTGATCTGACTTTCGAAATGTTAAGTTCCTGAATTCGCAGGAAACGAGTATAATTATACAAATTTAACTAATTCCGAGTAAATCATTCAAGAATTTGAAAGTTAAAATTTCATTGGTTTCAAAAATCGTCTTTAGGAAACGACTGAAAATATGTTTAAAAAAAAAAAAAAAAAACTACAATAGGCGTTTTTCGCAGAATGGCTATTAAAAAGAAAAAAAGGTTCATGTTTTTTTGTTTGAAGAAATGATAACAATTTTTCAAAATATTGTTTCTGATCGTTATACAGGAAATTGAGTGAAGAAAACCTTATAAAGGTGGCTTTATGTAGAAAATAAAGATTCTAGATTCAAGGTTCCAATTTGATTCGTACTGGAATACTGAAAAAATTCACAAATAGCTTTATTCAAGAGATTTTTTTGTTTGTTTCAAAAAGGAGTAATTTTATTATTTTACTGTATTGAAAAACTTTTAGAAAGAGAAATTTAGTCAGAAAAAGGTTGAGAAAAGGTTAGAGGTTAGACAACTAAAAAAAAGAAGCTGGGAGACAAATACTCACTATTTTAATTTGAAAGAAAAAAAGGTAATTTATAGTAGAAAGAACAATATACTCGTATAAATATTCAAATCAGTAGTTCAATTTTCAACTAAAAAAATGCACGTGAAACTCCATTTTAAACTACACGTGGAAAACTACATTGACAATTACAACCAAATTCACAGCTCATGATATACGAAGGTACAATTGTCTACCTTACGGAAAAATTAATTGTTTGTTTCTTGTTGCAGAATTAAGTTCGCAATTCGATTGCCTGCCTAATGGCGAACCCATTCCTGGCGTTCCTTGTTCCGGATCTTCTGATTCTTCCTCTGACAGACATTCTCCTGAAAGGTCTCCACCTCCTGCGAGACCTCATTCTTCTGCCCAGTTTCCTCAATCTGGCGAACCTTCTCTTCGTGTCAGGTCCATATCTCCTCCTGCCAGGGATGCTTCTTCTCTCACATGCGGATTTCTGCCTGAAGATCTTGAATGTCTTCGACTTATTCCCCATAAGAATCCGACCCGGATATTTGAACTACGAAGATATACTTTTCCTCCTAATGTACCAATTGTAATTAGAGGAAAAAATAATGCCCTACTTCCTGTTCCAACCAACGAACAAATTGTATTATCAACCCCCAATGGTGACATTTTTGCAATATTCGACAAAACCAGTAATCGCAACCTAGCGTTTTTTCGTGGAATATATTTGCAGGTTACTGCGAGGGGAAAACGGGCGAAAATTAACATGGAGAGCGGTGCTTTTCAAGCAATAAGCCCAGAAGAAGACGCAGATTGTCTAACAGGTACCAAAGTGTCAATCGCAAAGCAATTTAGAGTATTTCGTGTGTGAACCGCGATTATTTTTGACTGGAAATTTTACCAACTTTTAGGGTAAAATCTATTAAATCAGTTGAAATATTACGTATTGCATACATTTCATGCACTATAGTGCGATTTAAAATAAGTTCGATTCGAAAATTTTGTTAATGTTAAGTCAATTTGTTAATTTTGTCACTCCTAAAATTATTCAGTTTAAAATGCGTAATTCTTAAATCTTGTAATTTTAAAATTAGAAGCTTTTGAAATTTTTCATAAAAAAACATTTTACGTTGATTAACTTAATATAAACTGATTCAGGATTTCAAAGATTGAACTGCGGTTCAAGCATTACAAATCAAACAATAATAATGGGTCGTATAAGAGGACTCTGAGTCTGTTCAATAATAAAACGCCATGTTTTATTTTCAAATCCTATTCAAATATTTTTTTCTTTTAAAATTTGTATTATTGACGCATTAAATTTGAAATATTGTAATTAAAATAAATAAAAAAATTTCTTGCACTTAACAATATTTGACTGTTTACCTAAAATGAGCAATTTCACATAAAAAATTAAATAAATTTAACAATTCAAAACTGAATTATTTGAAATAGAAATTCTTTATTCGTTATTTTCATAGTGTTAAATTTAAATTTTAAATTCGTATCTTTTAATTTTAATGAATGTGTCATTATTTCTGTACAACGGAGCATGACTGCTTATTCATATATTGCAAAATAAGTTAAACATTTTATTATTCATCATTATTTAATTTCAGTTGCCCTATGAAATGCGTACGCACAATTCTTTTGGAGTAAATTAAGAATGTTCCTTTTTACGTTTTATTATATATAAGAAAACTTTTGATGGGTGCAACCACAACCTTTGGTTTAAGAAGGCCGGTTAGAGAACTTGATCTTTCTTGGATAAGCACAACGTTGGAAATTTTAATATATTAACTATGAGAATCAGATAATGATATTCTGCAATCGAACTGATCAAAACTACTGTCCTCAAATAGATAATTTTGTTTTAAAACTTTTTATGGGTGAACCCGATTCTTCATCATCAATCACGGTCCAAGTCAAGCGCCTGGCGAGATGAGGACGTGGTTGAAAGTTGAACTTCTTCGTTAAAAATCCACTTTATTAGTTGAAAATGAATTTCTTTGTCTGAAAGTTCAACTATTTGCTTGCAAATTTATCGTCTTAATTAAAAATTCAACTATTTGGTTAAAACTTTAACTCCTTGTTTGTCAATTAACTTACTTGTTGAAAATTAATATTTTCGGGTTGCAAATTCAACTATTTTGATTATAAATTTTCTTTTCGGGTCGTAAAGAGTGATTATTTCAGTTGGGAACACGTCCTTTTGGTTTATTATCATCAGCGACAGACTAAGTCATGTGCCACGTTTTGGGAACGATAACTTTTGAAAAAATTATTTCCATCAGATTGGCCTTTGATATGCTCTTTGGCTATCAGAAACTCAGGGTCAAGTTCGTTATCCAGCTTTTTTGGATGAAAACTTAAAAACTTAAAGAATTTAAAAAATTTTTAGAACTATTTTTTTCAAGATTAAAAAATTCTATGTACGGCTTTGTATAGTCTTTATAACAATTTGTTGAATTTTTTGAAAAATCCGAAATTCAAATTTTGATCGCACAAAAACTAGTGGAAAATAAAAAACTTCATTTTTCAGTCAAAACATACTACAAACTTCTTCTTAATCACCTGTTGATAAAACTCGTAGTTTCTGTATAATAATAAAAAGCAACACTAAAAGTGAAAAAAAAATTTTTTTTTTTGAAAAGCAACACAAGCTACGAAAAAAGATGAATCGAAAAAAATTGCGCACGCAAAAAAGATTCGCAAATTGTTTATCAATCACTTTTTGATAGACTGCGTAGTTTTTGTTTTAATCGTAAAAAATAAAATAAATTTTTGTTTCAACTGCGGAAAACGACACAAGGTGAGAAAAAGAAATTAATAGACAAAAGTTGTTCACCCAGAAAAGATCTACAAATTTCGTATTAATTATGTTTTGGTTGGATGCGTAGTTTTTGTTCAAATCCTAAAAAGTAACATCAAAGATTAAGTAATTAATTTTTCGTAAAAACAACACAAAGTGCAATAGAACGTCAATTAACAAAATTGTTTTTTTATAGGATGCGCGCTTGTTTAAATTATGAAAACAAGACATGAAAAATACATTTGTTTCAGTATCAATGCACATTCGGAATTGTAATAATATAAATTGATATAAATGATACATTTTTTAGGGTAGCTCAAAATGAAAATTAATTCAAAATAAAGTACAAATGTGAATGTAGTGAAGGTCTTTTTCTGGGGTTTAATGTTTTTATTTGAATATTTTGGCGACATGTTTTGACTTGGATCCGACTCCTTTTCAAGACATATAGTTCTGTAGAGGATACAATATATCGTAAGAAAAATTTCTTATTGATAATTTTTGACTAAAAATAGATTTGAAGTAATACAATTAAATAAATACATCAAGCTTACCACATTATTAGTAAATGGAAATTGAAAAAGGTTCATGGTTTAACTGCTTTTCATTTTTGGTTGAAGATTCATAATTTTAGTTGCAAATTAAACTATTTGGTTATAAATTAACTTATTTGCTCAAAATTAAAAATTTCGTATTCAAAATTCAAATGTTTTGTAGCAAATTCAGGTATATTGTTGAAAATTGGACGTCTTTGATAGAAATAATTCTATTCATTTATTTGTAAGATTCACATCTTTGATTGAAAATTTAACTATTTCGTTTAATTCTTTTTCAATAAAAATTAATTCTTTTATCTGAAAATTCTACTATTCCATTTTTCGTTGAAAATTTCTTATTTATAAGTTAAAAATTCAACTATTTGATAGAAAATGAATGTCTCTTGAGAAAAATTCGTAATTTTATTCACATATTCTGTGTCGATCTAAAGAAATAAATTTTTTGGCAGTATTTTGTTGATTGAAATAACTATTTCGTACATCCAATGAAAAAAATTTCTTGACTCGAAAGGTCTAGATTCTGCAAAAATAAAACGGGTCAAAATTAATATGGACAGCGACACTTTGAAAGAATTGACCCATAAAAAAGCGGAATGTCCAATAGGCACCAGATTCTCAATCGCAACGATTTTCAGAGTATCGTGTGTAAACCACAGTACTTCACACAATAAATTCGATTTACAAAATCTTTTCGCGTTGGCCGATGAACGAGGAAATGATATTGAATTTCTTTTTGACCCGAAATTTTACAAATTTGTAGAAAAAAATCTATCAAATCGCTTGGAATATAACAAATTGCATAGGGGAGAGTCTCCGGTTGTGGGCACAGTTTATTTTTTGACCCATAATTCTCTTTTGCGTCTATATTATGTGGATATATATGAATATCATTGAAAAGCTAGATCCCTTAGCTAACTTTTTGCTAAAGTAAGTGCATTGATTCCGTCAAGTAGAAAAATTTTACGGATATCTGGCAGTTTTCGAGCCAAACAGACGCTTCAAATGAAAAAAATGTGCCCACAACCGGTTACATTTAAGTGCCTACAACCGCAATTCACGACCATTATCGGTGCATCAAGAAAATGTGCGATGTTTCATAACTTGCAGATAAATCGATATGACATCTTATATCACAACGAAAATACTGTAGAAATATCAATAACACTCACCTGTTTGAGATTATTCACTATGATTTATCGCAGTTTTTAAACATTGATGAATTACAAGTGCGTTAATTTTCACATACTTTTTTCAATATGATCGCAGCTAATGCGCACATCGTCTATTTACGTTGATAACACCTCGAAAACTGCGTACTTCTGTCAAAATACAAGTAATTCACCAGTCAGATCCGCAATATTTGTATTCTGTCAGCTGTTGAACAGAGGTACCTACAACCGGAGAGTGCCCGCAACCGGTGACACTCCTCTACATATCATGCGATATAATGCATTTTAAAATAATTTGCATTTTAAAATTTTTGTTAATGTTAAGTCCACTTCTTAATTTTATCCATAAAGAAATTATTCAGTTCACAATGCGTAATCCTAAACTCTATTACTTTCGAAATTAGAAGCTTTTGAAATTTTTAATTTTTCATCAAAAAGCGTTTCAAGTTGACAAACTCTAAATTTAAATAATTAATTATTATAATCAATAAAATTGTTAATCGATTTTAAAGATTGAACTGTAGTTTCAACCCATTCGATTCGAAATATTGTAATGAACATTAAAATTAAGTTTCTAATATTTGACTGTTTATTTAAAATGAGCAATTTCAAATGAAATATTAAAAACTCAAAAATTTGAAACTGAATTGTTCAAAATATAAAGTCTTTAATTTTCGAATTGCTCAATTTCAAGTTCGAACGTCAAGATTTTTAATGTATAATCGACAAAACTTTTAATATTCAATTAAGATTTTAGAAGTTTGATGCAAACAAAGGTATTTGAACTGTTCAATTTGTTGAATTTTAGGATCAAAAATTTTACATTTTAAATGCTAAATTCTTATATCCCTAGACGAAACAATGTGGAGTTTCAAGAGTTCGAATATTTTATTACAATGATCCTGAAAACTTTTTGCAAACTTGATATTTTCTTTCTCGAATAAAAGGAGATATTCTTATATTATTTCCTTCTATATCTCACTTTTTTTTCCTTTTATAAATTCAGATTTTCCTTACTTAACTCGCGCTTTACGCTCGAGTAAAGTGTGACCAAAATGCTAAATTTTGTTTATTATGTTGAACTTTATTATATTGAATGCATATCGGATCGAGACTGCTTATTTATATATTGCGAAATAAATTGCTAATTTGATTCTGTATCATTATTTTATTTGAGTCATTTTATTTATTTTTTGAAATTGAATTAAGAGGACGATGTAAAATATTGCATTAATGGTGGCATCCGTTAAATTAAATTTAAGACAAAATTTTTTTCCTTGAAACTGCATTAGATGAAAGGTGAATATCGTAAAACGATAAGCTTGACGCATTTCATCTCAGATAACGACTATAGTACAGAATATATAAGATAATGAAGCTGTCGAATATTCACTAGATACGTTTTGATCAAAATTCTTCACCAATACATTAATTAGTGTCTCCTTTAATAAAAAAAGATGAAGATTGTCAGGACCATAATCTTATCCTTGGCGGTTATCCTCGATTCTCTTGGTGAATATAATAATAAAACTTAGAATAAAATATATACGATAATGAATTGAACTGGTATTATAGATGTATTATGTAATATATCTATAATTCTGAGCAAATGTTTTTGAATCCTGTGTAACTTAGCACGCCCTATGTAAATATAAGGTAGAGTTTAGACAGTACACGTATAATAAATCATCAAATAACACAAAAGCCAAAGTTGACTCAAAAAAACAAACAAGGTCGAAAGTTCCATGTGAAAATTTTTTCAATTTTCAAATCATTCGATTATTCATGGTGAGATACTATAAATCACCATCATAATTGTTTAAATGTCCCATTCGGTTACATCCCCGCATTAGTTTGAATGTCATGAGGGTCATGTCTAACCTAAGATTTGCATTTTGTAATACGAACTACTAATTTTATTTTAAATCACTAATACACATTATTAAATGAAGAAAAATTAAGAATTAGGTAAACATTATTGTGAACAATTTTCTTATTACTATTTGTTTAGACCAAATAGCGCAGAGCAAAAAAGTTATTTCATGAGGTCTTGAAATTATGAACTTTTCCTGAATGTTCACCTACGTCACAAATTTTTTTCTGCCGAAACTGAATTTTATCAAAAGTAAATATCTTTGAAGACAAACCTTAATGCGCTATCCAAGCACATAATTTAAGAGATAACGTCTGTAGTACAGATATTATAAGCTTATGAAGCAGCAGATTATTATTGTCATACGTTTTGATTTATATTCTTCATTAACATTAATAAATTGTTTCGCTTCTCCTATAATTAGCAAAGGTGAGGGTTGTTTGCACTCTGGTTTTATCCTTGGTCGTTATCCTTGATTTTATTGGGGAATATTATGATACAATTCGGAATAAAAGAAATATAGCACACAAAAAAATTTGATTCAAATTATAGATTTATTATATATATATATATATATATATATATAAAAAGAGGCATTCTCCTTTTATGAATGGTGCATGATTTTCGGCAATATTTTGGGGTTGATGAATTATATTTGGACTACTGTGGTCAACACATGCCAACAGACATTCAACAGTTTTACACCTTACCATTTCGCAGTGTTTCATACTTTTCCCCTGCTAATAATTTATTTGCTATAATGAAGAACCCGTGTGTTAAAACTTTGTGGCAGTCATGAATCATGCTACATCCACTGCAGTTTTCCTCCAGCCTGTGTATTCAGGCAATAATAGCCTGGCTTATGTTTCAGCACAACTTTTTTTCTCAGTGTACATTATCATCGACGATACTTTTTTTAAACATTGGGAAAAGAGCACGAATTATTTACTCACAAAAATACAGTACCACTTAAAGAATTATTTTTGTTGAGGTTCACTTATGATTTCATGAGAAATAAAAACTCTAAGCAAACTTACACTTTTCAGACATAAATCAACTTTCTGGCATTTCTGTGGAAGAAGATAGGTGTAAACAATAATTGATTATGCATTAATTCTCACCATATTATTATTTTTTTAATTATTATTTTTGCTAAATGGAATTGATTATTCACTCACTCCAAGTGAAACGTTGAGAAATAGTTTGAAATTTTAGAAAAACTGCAACTTTCAAGCATGATTGACATTTTTCATTATTAAAACACTGCAATTTTCTACCATCATTCTGAGAGAATATTATCAAAAATATTTATAAATTGTTTCAAAAAGATGTATTCTCATTTCGCGAATGGTGCATGATGTTCGGCAATATTTTGGACTTGATGAATTATATTTTTACTGCTGTAATCGAACAATGGTAAGAGCCATTGACAACCACAAATACACAAAAAATCGTCTTTTACCGGATTGGATTAGATCTTCCTAAGACCTAAAGTACAGAAATGAAACAGAACTGGGAAGTATGTAATTTTATGGAAAAAGCAGTATATTTTTTTTAGAGCAACTGAATTCAATTCTTTAAACAATATAGGGTATACGCTGGAGATAGGGTTACACTGGATAATATGAGACATAGTGTAAGAGATTCTACAAAAACTACACTTTTCTCTACCTTCCCTATGAAAAGGCGCATGTGGATGATTAATAATTCTTTGAGTACTTTTGTCATTACTTGCATAAAAGAATAAATTTTCACCATGTAATCAGAAAAAAATTGTTTAAACAAATGAAAATTGTTTGAAAAATTGCTAGATATCCTTGAGAAAAAAATATGACTCAACATCCCTTCATTGTGCTATTAATTCCAGAAAATAATAACTTTTCACACTTTACAGGGAAAAATTGTTTAAACAAATGAAAATTGTTTACATAATTACCAAATATCCTGAAGAAATATATTACTTTCAATATCCGTCAAGTGTGACATCTATTTCAGAAAATAATAACTTTTTAAGATTTTGAAGAAGAAATTGTTGAAAAAAATGTTAGTTGTTTAAATGATTCCCACATTTGATAAAAAAGTGTTACTAATCTTGACATTCATCAAATTTATATTTTTCACGATTTACAGATGGAAAAATTGTTCAAGCAAATAGTAATCTGTTTAAACAATGAAAAATTATTTCGAAAATACTTGAAAACTCGTCACTTATCCTTAAAAAATAATTCATGTTGAAAAAATTCAGAAAAATACCGTTTTTAGCATGAATTTGATAGAAAACTGCTGTTTTACATGTTTTGGGGCATTTTGCAGGCACAATAACATGGTTTTTGCGCGTAATGATTTGAAGATATTAGGTGTACATCATTCCTTGAACATTCCTTAAAAGAGGTCACTATACTTCAATTCACAAAAATTTTGTATCAAGTACCCGGGGGCACGGGTCAAGGTAGAAACAAAACGCTTCATATTTCGATTTTCTTACATTTTTCCCTTCACACTTTTTCCAGGCTTAGGACTGGCAGCACTTTTTAATATTCATACTTCTACTATGCAACTGTATTTTCTTCGTGTTGGTGTGTCTAGAAAAGTGTGTAAAATAAATATTTGAAATAATTTATATTTTAATTACCTAACATGCATTATTATTTTTACTTGATATGTAAAAAGTTTTAATTCATTCACCACTACTCATTTCCACGCCACCAGGAGGTAGAGCACCAGGCGCGCTTTTATTAAAGTAGTTTGACCTGTAGTCCTAATCCACTGCATACTACCAAATGAATGTGTTATACCTTAGAAAGGTATTATGCCCCTTCCTATCTCTCATCTTCCTCGTCATACGCTATCTCAGGCCTGTCGTCCTTCTCCTCAGTGGTTGCGTTAGCCACCGACTAACCTGCCTCTCGATTTCATAATCTGTAGCACGCACATCCCTTACGCGTATAACGCCTGGAAACATGAAAAACCTTGATTGCGGGAATACGAGTACATTGCCGTGTAGTGCATATAGACGAGCATTTACTGATTACGCACTTCTAATGAGCCTCACTATGTTGCCGTATACTCCGAGGGCAACCTTCCCCCGGGTTCCCGAGTAATTATAGGTAAGGGTCAGGTCCTTCGTCATCACCCTCTTCATTATTCTGGTGACACAGCTGTTGACTTCATGGCCCCCCAAGCTCAGGAAGGCATCTTGCTGCAAAATAATTACAATAACTTCTGTTCGCACCCCAAGACTGCTTTGCGTTCCTCAATTTACCGCGTTTACATAATTATTACGACCGTCCAAGAATGTGTTGAGGGCCATCAATTGCTCGTCCTCGTAGGCCGTCAAACATGCCAGAGCAGGACTTATTGAGAATAAATCGCCGAGTTGGTCACGCTGCTTGCGTTCCCGAGGTCGCAACAGCTGCTTTATCTGGTAACGTTCTATTCGTTCCACTCGAATGAGCAATTAATTTTCCTTCCTCAATATTTTCTGGCATGTTGCCCACACCAAAGTCAGGAGCCTAGAACTATCGCGTTCAGCTGTGCTGAAGAAAGAGCAAAATAAATATTAACACTAACATTACGGAATATTTTCAATAACAAATTTAAAAATACCATATAAAACTTACTCAAGTCGAGATCTTCTTCGCTCTCTACTCACACATCATCGACAGAAAAGTGTCGTCTGGCCTTGCTACACTTTCCTCCGTTTTTTGTCAATGGTGGGCTACGAGATCGTGAGCATGGATGGAACCCTTCCGACCCCCTCGATGAGCCAGGGCGCGGATTGCTGGAATCCTCCATGCTCAACGATCGCGATCCCGACAAGCTAGATCGCTCATTTCTTGGAGGCCTCATGCTCGATGACATTGATCCGGAATCCCTCGGCGAGGCAGGGTGCGGATTGCTGGGATACTCCATGCTCAGTGACGGCTCCTTCGCTTTCATCGCTGCTGGATGACGATTGTCACGTATTTACCGCCTTCTTTTTCCTAGCTTCCTCGTCGCTTCTTCTCTTAATATGCCACTCGTGCCTGTATTGGCGGTCTCTGTACGTGTCAATATCATCGCTTCCAGCCAATACAGACAGCGAAATACTGGCTGCAGATATTGAGACACATTTTTGTTTCCTCATACGTGGCTGTTCTTGGGGAAAACACACACAATATGACCATTTTCCCATACATTTTGGAACTTTTTTGAGCTTTTGAACGCGCTTTCAAACAAGTTCTGAAAACCACCACAACGCTGATTAGCATTAGCGCGTCAGAATGACAAATAAACGCTCCCACGAGCTGTCTGCTCTACTAGCGCACGTCTGTCACATTCCTGGGAAAAACCGAGGCCCGTCCCGTCTCGTTCCTCAGGATTTCTTGCTCGGCGGCAACACTTCCAATGTTTAAAAATGAATGAATTGATACGTTTTACTTGTATATATATAACGCCCGTAAGTTTAACTGTGCGAATGATTGCAAATACTCAGGTCGTCTCATATATATTTATTTTTAAAGTTAAAACAGATTTTGATTATAATTCTACGAAATCTCGATCACGCACACATTTCGTGTACTCGTGCTGACGGCATTGTTTATAGTATAAGATGACGAGAGTAGGAGGTCGATTTTGTATGGTGTACGCTGTAGAACGAAAAGTCGTAGGAGAAGTACGAGTTAGTCATGTATCAAAGCTCATACGATACGCACGCCACTCTGTTATATTGCCAATAAATACATTTTACTATATTTCACCATTTATTTAAATTATCCGTTTTACACCTTAGATTCGATTGAAGTTTATTCACGTTATTTACCTATACGTTGAAATAATTAAACGTAAATTCGTAACCAGTCTTCGCGGACTAGTTTTCGCGGAGTCGTATCTTCGGATACAGAACAACCAAGAAGAGTAACTTTCTACCCAAAAAGATGAATTTTCGAAAAATTGTATGAATTTTGAACCAGAAACTGGAATTTTTAACTAAAAAACATTAATTTAAAGAAAAAGAGATGAATTTCCAACAGTAATCCAATCAATAAAGAAAATAATCAATCTTTATTAAAGCAGTTCAAGTTTCGTCCAAGAAACATTTACGGCAAAAAAAAAGTATACTTTTTAATACAAAATTCTTACTTTAAACATAACAAACATGAATATTGAACTAACTAGTGCAAAGTGCAACTACGAAAATAAGAATTTTTGACCAGAAAAGGGTTCAATATGAAATACAAAACATTTACATTTACCCAAATAGATTAATTCTGAGCCACAACAGTGCTTTTTCTGCCAAGCGAAGAGGAATCTTCAACAAAATACTTCAAGTTTGAAATACCTAGATATTAATTTCCAACTGAAAAATATTAGGTTTTGACCACAAGTTGAATACGTATATTTTCAGTAAAAAAAATCAATTTTTAACCAAAATGAACATCGAATTTTTAAGAACATAATTCCATTATGTATCACAGAAATAATGTTCTAACTTAAATTAGGAATGATTAGCCAAAGAAATGAATTTTTAACAAAGTAGTTTTACTTTCAACAAAGTACCTGAATGTTTAAGCAAGATAATTGCAGGAAGGTCAGAAGAAAACACGCTTTCTTTTCGCTCAAAAAGACACAAAATATGCATTCGTTTTTATCATTGTTTATTGCTAGAATTCCTTTAATCGTACATTGTAATAGCTAGATATTATCCTAACGATGAAAGAAAACAATGTCATGATACCAAAATATATACTTTCAGGTACAATCACCCGTAATATCGTTTATCTGTCAATCCAACTGGTTTCTAAGCAAGAGGTATATGTGCATCTTGACCACGATCTACACATTGTACAATGTAGAATGTACATAGATGTACATTGTAATGAAAAATTACTTTTATTCACTTCTTCGCGAATGAATTGCCTGTGGACAAAAGGTGAAGAAGAATTCACCGTCTTCATTCCTGTTCTTTATTCCGGTTCGGTTCATTTTTCTCCTCGATACGTTCGGCATTCCTCTTGTCCATAGCCTCGCACATGCTCCTCAAGTTGATGTCCAATATGTGTATAATATGAGAGAGTACCTGTGTAAAAATTGTAATTTTCAATGCACCTTGTATTTCTAAGCGGATTACCCAATGTGCCGAGATGTATTTATGAGAGAAAAGGTAATACATACAATTTACTTTCAACTTTTTCCATGCTTTTTTGGATGCGTGTTGTCACCATTTGTTGAATGGTCTCCTCCCAGGCTTGTCGAAAAACGCACTTATGGCATTCTGCATTGGGCACTGCTCGTGCCGTCTCGTTTGTACCATTTTCAAAAACTGGATCATCTCTCTCTGCCCCAGAGGAATATGTCTCGACGCTGTCATTGCTGTTTTCACCAATATTAGCCATTTCTGTAATAACATGGAAAATGTGATAACAAAAAAGGATTTGAATGTTTAATGTTGCTGGACATTTCTTGATAACAAGTAACCGAGACAATAACAATTTCTTAACATAATTTATTCAATAATGACCAAAAATGTCAGCCCTGATTGGGCCAAAAGCCATTTTTACGTCTTTCCACTCAAAATTCAACGAATATACTGAATGTAGGGACACGCTTTATACTTGTATAAACTTGCAAGTCTCGACAGCTATTTACGCGCCCAATGTAACAAGCGTGAACTTGCTTGGTTCGTTCTATTGCAAGACTTATGGAGCAGCCTACGTATTTCGATGTATATTATTAACACACCTTCAAATATTATCACACTTATTTATCCATCCTTGGATGACGTCAGTTGCGCCATCTTTTCTTCCCAGTTTCTGAAGCAGGATCGTAGCCTTCTCGATAATCGGGATGAGTTTAGCCCATTCGTCAATCAGCGCTGAAGTCTCCATCTTGTTGTCGTTGTTCGTACTTCCGATCACCTAGGAAGATGAAGGAATGGTTAAACTTCAATTATTTCTCAGCTTTTATATAATAATATCCTTCACCCCCACTCCAAAGTAACATGCAAGAAGCCATGCACTAATACTTCAAGCAAAAAGCCATGCACTAATACTACAAGCAAAAAGCCATGCACTAATGCTACAAGAAAAAAGTCATGCAAATATAGATATAGCACTTAATTTGGATTCTCTCTCCGGACCTGGTGTATCGTCTTCTGGATCGCTCGATTCGACAAGCATAGAAGGTTGCGACGGAATGATCAGCCTGCGTTTATGCGGACCTTTTATAGGACGCTATCCCCACTCTTCACTTCCCCACTTTAATTCAGAGTCTGCGCAAAGAAGATATATTCTATTGCGTCTGCGCCAAATCTTTGAGAAAATCTAACTAGGAAGTACTGAGTGACGTCATCAGTTATTTACACGCGATTAATAAGATGGGTTCCTGATGTGGCGACTGAGGCTCAGTCTATAGCTGAGGATGTGTACTTTTAACGGCCGATTGTAATTACCTGACGTTGGTAACTCAGCCTGGTACAGAACCTTAAACTTAACTTCAAACAGAACCTCATAATGCTTACTTTGCAAGAATCTCCATTACCAACCTCACTGTTTTACGTACTTAGCATGGAACACAACCTCAAAATTACCGACCTGTCTGCTTTACGCACTGATGGTAACATTGTTTCCTACCTTACCGACCGATGGTAATATGATAATAGAAAAAGTTATTGACCTCCCTGTTTCACCGACCGATGGTAACATTGTTCCCTACCTTACCGAAAGCTGGTAAAATGATAATATAAAGAGTTACCGACGTCCCTGTTTTACCGACTGATGGTCAAATTGTTCCTTACCTTACCAACATATAGAAAAATGACAATATAAAAAGTTACTGACCTCCCTGTTTACCGACTGATAGTAACATTGTTCCCTACCTTATCGACCTATGGTAAAATGATAATATAAAACACTACCGACCTTCCTGTTTTACCGACTGATGGTAACATTGTTCCTTACCTTACCGACATATAGAAAAATGATAATATAAAAAGTTACCAACCTCCCTGTTTTACCGGCTGATGGTAATGAACTGTTTTGCCGATCAATTGTCACTTAGCACGGAACCGCACATTATAGTGCTAACTTAACAGGGATCCAACTGATAATATACGGACTGTCGGTAACTTGCGACGTTCGCGCCATCTGTTGGGCACATTAGGAAACTGCATTATCGATTGATGATAATACCGACGGCGGCGCTATCTGTTGTCACATTAGGAAACTGCATTACCGACCGAGGCCATTTACCGACTGCCGGTAACTTAGCATGGAACAGAACCCTGCCTTTATTGGTGGCGTCATCTGTTGGTGTTCAGGGGCGTATCGACGGTGGCCCCATCACTCGGAATTTGGTCTCCTGCCCGTATAGCCCTACTACTTATGAGCATTTTTATATTCACAAATTTTTGCTCAATATTTCCTTGATCAAACTTTAATAACACCTTTCATATTTTTGTTTTGCAGGTAAGAAAACATCTTAACCAAATTGATAGTATTACGAAGATGGCGGTGGTGGTAAGTTAAAAAAGACGAATTTCACTTGGGAAATTTGTTTAATAAATAGAGTGCAGACTAGAGTCACTGTGAAGTTAGCTGTCGAGCGCCACTCAGCTCTCACACGCGGAGAATCCCGATCAGGCCATATTTTGTTCATGATAATTTCGAATTGAAAACGTTTGAAATTGGAGAAAAATGTATTAAATTATCTTGAATTTAAAACGTTCCAATTTTTAATATTTTAGACATGTAAAATTTGGAAAAGGGACAATATTTCGAATGGAATGAAAAGAAATTGAAGTTGTATAATTCCTGAATAAAAGCGTTTCAAATTGGATAATTTTAAATTGAAAAAATTATTGAACAGAACCTTTCAAAATTCAAAACCTTCAAACTAAAATTTTTAATGTAGACAATTTCTTTAGGGAAAAGTTGAAATTGTCTCATGTCTAATTCAAAGCGTTTAGAATTGAAAAATTTTATTTTGATTTCAGGAATCTCGAAACTGAATGACTGCAGATTAAAATTTCAAAAGAGGACAATTTCAAAACGTTAAGAATGGAATATTTTCCGATTAGAATTTTCAAAAATAGATAATAAAAATTTAGAGAAATTAAACATCTAAATTTAAATAATAATAATTAAATCTATTTTGATTTATTCTAAAAAAAACGTTTGAAATAAAAAGTAATTTTAAATGTGAAGTATTAAAAAATGACAACATTTATACTCCAGAAACTTTAAACTTAAAAAAATCTGAACTTCATCTAAAAATAAAAAAAAATTAGTCGCGAAGTATTGTGATTTTAAAGACTCTGTCCAGTCGTCCCGAAATAATAGGGGAGTTGGAAAAGAGGATAGACTAGTCGTCCTGAAAATTCGGGGATAGTAACCAAGTTTATGAAAAAAATTTGATTACTCATGCCGAATTTTGGGATGACGAGACACTTCGGATATTAAAAATTTTTCGTAGGGGAGAATACCCTACAGTAAGTAATGAGCCTACAGTAGATGATCATTAATTTAAACGCACTGTCTATGGTTACGGAAAATTCCGTAACCATAGACTGTGCCTAATTTAAAATACTAATTTGTGTAAAATAATTAATTTAATTAAACTAATAGTTGGGGCACTATACGTGTTGATATATTAAAATTAGAAATAGTTATTTTAGGCATATCTGTTGTTTTAATGAATGATTATCTACTGTAGGCTCATTATTTACTGTAGAGTGGTCTCCCTTAACCAAACCCTTGAAATTGTTTACTACTTTAAGTAAATTCAATCGTTAAGAAATTAACAAGTTTTAAATTGTCAATTATACTTTTCGAAATTCAACCATTTCAATTTTAATTGCACAATTTAAATTTATGATATGGAAAAATTCAAATTTTAACGCATGAAAGTGGTGACAAAAGTCAAAACGACTACTTCCAGACAAAAATAGTATAATTTATTGTGTCAAGTTCATAACGGAATAAAAATGTATGACGTTTCGAAACATATACAAGTTTCCTCATCAGATAAATTGATCTAAAATATGAATTAAAATAAACAATAATAATAATAAGTAAATTAGTTTAAAAAGACAATAGAAATTCTAAAAAATTAAAAATTTGCTCACCATTAAAATCAAGCTAAAAGATTCAAACTGAGTTAAAAATCAAAGATAAGTAGGGATTGTTGTGGTTGCTCGTTCATATGCAAAAAATTTTAAAAATAAATTCTTGAATGAAAAAGATGGTTGAGGCCATAATTTGAGTATAGTTATAAGGAATTAGCCTGTCATAAAAAATAGTAATATATGATTAAATATATTACATTTTTGGAGGTTATATTAGACATGAAGTGAAATAGAATACATAAAAGGAAAATATTCTTTTACCTGAAACTAAATTAAAAATAATTTAAAAAAAAAATGAACTCATCATGTTGGCGTTTATTAAAATTAGTTATTAAAAACGGTTATTTTTGTGTAGGTTCGTATGAGAATTTAAAAGACAATTGTAAAATATTATTAGATCATTAAGAAATTTAAAATAGTAAAAAACAATAAGGTCATTAAAAAACTAGCATAATTGATCAATAATCATCATATAAGATTCGCTGAAAGTATTCGAATCCGAAATAAGATCCATGCTTTTATATCCTTCTTTCTGATTGAAAACCATTTCAGAAAACGTTTATCATAATGAGGTTCCTCGTGTAGAATTTCAATATCATCCCATTTTATAAAATTAATATCACCTATATATGTTTATTAGTTGCATACTAATAGCTCTATGATATTTTTCTGCAAGTCTAATATTATCTTTCTGTTCTTTTATTCTTATTCTAAGTGGACGACTGGCTTAGTCAACATAAGTCATACCGCAAGAACAAGTAACTATGTAAATAACATTACAACGGTCTTAAATATTAAGTTTATCTTTTCCTAATTTAATGTATTTATCAAATTTATGTGCAGTTCTAAAAACAGTATGTATGTGTAATTATTAAAAAGTCTATTGATATTATTCGATATTGTTCCTATAAATGGAATAGATATAATCTCTTTTTTAACGTTAATGACCTCATTATTATTATCTGCTTCTAGAATAAGTCTATCTCGAGATTCCAATTCTCTTGAACTTTTTTCAATGTTTTTATAAAAAAAAATATTAAAATGACTATTATAAAATAGGTAATTCCTAACAATATTCAAATTATCTGTACGAAAAACAGAATTAGATAATAGGATAGCCATGTCAACTAAATTTTTAACTACACCAATCTTATTTTACAGAGGATGATCTGATAGAAAATTAAGAAATCTACCTGAATATGTTCTTTTGCGGAACCAATTCGTGATGATACTATTGTTTGAATCTCTAATTACTTCAAGGTTTAAAAAACTTATAGAATTATTCTTTTCTGTTTCAAAAGTAAATTTTAGTCTAGAATGATAAGAGTTGAAAATTGAAATTATGAAATAGAGTTTATCACTTGGTATAATTGAAAACGAGTCGTCAGCATAACGTGTGTAAGCTAGAATTTCAAAATTAATTTTTGGAAAAGCATAAGATTCCAAGCCTTGCATAACTATTTCAGATAATATGGCAGAAATAGCAGATCCCATAGGAGTTCCAAAAGATTGTTTAAATAATATATCATTAAATTTAAATATTCTAGAATATAAAAGATTTGAAATGCCTTTTGTGAATTCTTCTAATGGTATCTTAGTAGGACGACCAATAGAACACCATCTGTCATCAATACTTTTTAATATCAATTATTCAGAAGGAATATTCGTGAATAATGATGTAACATCTAAAGATGCCATAATATAATTATCAGGAATTTGTAAATTTTAAAAGTTAGTGAGTTTTTTACATTATAATTGTAAGTAAGTAAAGAATCAGAAATTATTTCACTAAGTGTTTTTGCTAATACATAAGTAGGAGTAAGGAGTATTAGCAGAAGAAAATACAGATCTAAGTGGACAATCCGGTTTGTGTATCTTTGGTAGACCATAAATTCTTGCTAGGCTAGAATTAGTTGTAATGAGATCTTTTCTAACTATATTAGGATTGAGATTCTTCTTAATCCTGCATTTATTAATCATATTAAATGTTTTATTTTGCAATTTCTTCTAGTCTAATTTGATATATGCACTAGAATTCCGTTATGAACTTAACACAATAAATTATACTATTTTTTTCTAGAAGTAGTCGTTTTGACGTTTGCCACCACTTTCATCTATTGTATTCCCAGACGTTAAACATAAGAAGGATTTAACATCACCTATTTTCTTCGATATTTCAAAATTTAACGTTTACCATGAAAACTCAGAATTCTGAAATTGAAACCATTAAAAATTAAAGAAATCATTCAATTTTTCAATTGAAAAATTGTTCTTTTTTTAAACTGAGTTTGAAACATCGAATTTATTGGAACATTTTTCAAATAAAATAAAAAATCAATATTCAATGTCTGGTTCTAAAATCTGCTCATTTTTAAGGCTTGAATTAAAAAAATTGTCTTAATTTTTCATTGTTTTGAATTTATTCTAGAGGCACATGATTCAAAATTGTTTGATTACAAATCATTTAAACTTAAAAGTTTGCAACTATCAAGTCTTTCATTTGGATACTCACGATTTCGAAGAATGTAAGTAACAAGACAGTTCTATGCGTGTAAAATGGAAATATAGCAATTTTTAAGGGTTTGAGTACAAAAAAAATTTTAACATAACAATTCTTCGCGACTAAATTTTTGTTTAGTCTTAAATGACGTTTTTTTTTTAGAATAATTCAATTTTACCGATTTAAAATTGAAAATTTTTCCATTTTGAACGGTGAAAATAAAAGTGAATTCATTTTTAGATTTTAGAAAAGTTTGTCTGATCATAATTTTTTTAATTTGATAAAAATTTAGATTTCTATATTTTAAGAAGCTTCTACTTTGAAATATTCAATTTAGTTTTCAATTTCAACTTATTCCGGATGATATTGTCCAAATGTAAATATTTAAGTTAGTTTCAATGATCTATTTTTGAAAATTATAATCAGAAAATATTCCATTTCGAACGTTTTGAAATTGTTTTCTTTTAAAATTGTAATCAGAAATCATTCAGTTTCCAGATTCCTAAAACCAAAATAAAATTGTTCCAATAAAAATATTGTCCTTTTTCAAAATTGTACCTGTCTAAAATATTCAAAATTGGAACTTTTTGAATTCAAAATCATTTCATACATTCTTCGTCAATTTCAAATGCTTCGAATTCGAAATTATCATGAACAAAATATGCTGGTCTAGCCGGGGTTCGCCGCGTGTGAGAGCCGACCGGCGCTCGAAAGCTAACTTCACAGTAGCTCTAACCCGTTCTTTATTAATAAATATAGGAAATAATTCCTAATGGTATTTTACATTTTTATATTTGATCGTAGAAACCAAGTTTTATTTGTGCGATGGTGCATGGTCAATTTTTTTACCTTGAAGATTAGGGAAATTCTAGATTTCACAAAATTGGATAAATTGCAATAGACCATTTTACCTATCGGAAAGTTTACTGCGCACGTGCACTGTACTTTCTGTTGTACCCTGTTGCTGCGATCATTTTTGCTCGTTGAACACAGTGAAAACAGTGTCATTCAATTTTTAAACATTTGTGACAAGTAGGGCCGCACTTAGGGTTGTGGGAGCCCTAGGGCCAGTTAAAATTTGGGGGCCTTTTTTAATTCCTTCCTGGCTTCTGAAAAAAAGGGTCTTTGGGGTAGGAGCCGATGCAGAAGTGTGGGGGCCCCTAATTTGTGGGGGCCATGGCCCCGCTGGCCCCATACTAAATTCGGCCCTGGTGACAGGTTATCGAAAAAAAATTTCAAAGTGAAAATGAATTTCAATGAAAAAGAAGTAAGTGAGCGTTTATGCGTTGTATGTACGGCTTATGCCAAAGTAATAGTCGTACCAAAGCACCCAATGGACATAACCTCTTCTATTTCATACGTTTCCCAAAACCTTGTTTACAATACAGAAGTGGTCGTATTAGGAAAGAAGACTTCAGAAAACATTTTGAAGAATGTAATAATTGCTTGAAATGTAAAACCTCTCAATTTCGCATTCTTTAAACTTAACCATCATCCTTCATCAATTTGGCATTTTCCGAACATTTCGGCTTTGTAACACCATACGATACAAGAACTATTTTTTACCATTTTCTTCCCAAAACACCGCCAATTTCATTTTAAAACAATTAAAATACTCAAATCCTGTCTTTTACCTTTAATATTTATTGCAATCAAAATAATATAATTAAAATTTAATAATATGAGAAACTTAACCTGCAAACCTGTTAACAATTTCAGCTTTTTTTACCACTATTAAGTTGCTTCCGGCAACTCAACCATCGTCTCAATTGAGCGAAACTACGTTTTTCTATTTCTCACTTGACCAATTTTGTACCTGAAACATCATTTTCATTTAATTTCATTCCGCCAAAAGGTACAATTGTATACATTTTTACCAAATTGAGCGCAACTTTCATACTGTGCGGGATGCACATGGCAGCCTCACATGCTCAAATAAACTTCCGATAGTTAGGTAAAATGGTCTATTCATGACAGTCGTTTAAACTTTACATTCAATCATTTAGAACTATAATCAGAAGGAACCGGAAAGCTGAAAAAATTTGAAAATGACGAAATTCAAACTAGAGTTAAAATTAATAAAAATTGTGCATTTTTTCTTAGGAAAAATGCCACATTTGTGCGTTACTAAAGTTTCATATGAAATAGTAAAATAAGTATACTGGAACTTAGAATTGAGTAGGGTTTCGGGCACGACTTGCAGTGGCCTTCAACATAATGTAACAGCATGAACCATTTCGGTTGGGTTTGTACCCATGCTGTTGAGGACGTCAATTCTTGGAACGACATAAACCCAGGCATCTTAAATCCAAGTTCCAGTATAATAGACAGTTCGGGCATGGTAACCATATCAACTTTATTGTATCTTCTTTTGTTGAATTCACTTCTATCTTTTCTGCGTTATTTCGTTTTACAAAAATGGTTTTTTTCCTTGAAAAAACTTTTTAAATCTAATTTAATGAGAATTACCTTTGTGCATATACTTGTTTAATGGAAGAAAGAAGAATGAACATTCAGAATTTTATAACCAAATCACAGAAAGCCCTTTTCGGGTGAAGCGCGGAATAAGAAAGGCCACGGAACGATATTAATTTTATGAAAAGCTACTGCTCAAAAAGCGTCACACCCGAGCAGAGTACGTCATTCTAATTTCGCTTGATAGTCTTGCCCCCAATTCTCAAGTAAATTCGAGCCATGGGCGATTTTACTCGTGGCTAGAAAGACGAGTGGTTTCGACATTTCGTTCAATGCGTAATTCAACTTCTATTCCGAATTTAAAAGGAAAAGATCTTCTTTTCTGTTACTTCTTGATTCTATAAAAAATTAAACGCTAGAAAGGTCCGGAAACTTATAATAGATAGTAAATAGATGTAAATTCAGAAACTCATTCCATTAAATCTAACAATAGACGGCATTATTGTTTAGAATTCAAAATTCAGAATACAAATTGAAAATTCGTCCATTAGTGTCAAAAATCCTAATAAATATTTTACGTTTTTGGATATTGATTAGTCTATTCCAATTTATGAACATATTTTAAGGTAATTCAAGTGAAATGTGGAAGTTTTTAGAACTTTTTACTTCTTCAAAAAGCTTTAATATTAAAAGCTGGTTTATTTAGCCAACTTACAGGGTTCAGTGGGACCTGCTGGCTCACGATCCAGAGTCTCCAGAATGTGGGATTTTTCGGCCCCCACCACTTTCCCATCCGCGAGCAACACATGCAAACGTAGCGTGTCGGTGAGCCGGCTCTGTCACGCGATGCGTCGGCCAGCCTGGTGTAAAGCTGAAAATGCACAAGCACGAAGCCGAGCTCGGCCGAGGCCCGACTTCACGAATCGTGTTCGTTGGCTATCAGGAGGTTTCAGTTGCTTTTTGTTTTCAAAAATTGACACCTTAAAGGAAGACTTCAAATATATGTAATGCAGTCTTGCGATATGTAATGATTATGTTTTTCAGGAATTCTTATGGAATGTTTTAAACTATCCGATTCTACATTTTCATTTTTCATTATTTATGTTTTATTTTTCAATTGATTTTAAATATTATAAAGTCGGAATAATAATAAATGATAATTATTTTTAATTTACTGAATTAATCAACATTTTTACTGAATACTTACCTCTAATACTTACCTTTCTTTTCATGCTATTTTAGGCTCTGATCATAATTTTAGGGATTTTAAGAGAGAAAGCCAAAAAGTTATTAACTTGGCCTTATATGCTTTCTTAATATATACAATTTTACAAAAACTTTAATGTCTGAAAATACTTATCACAGCATTACAAAATTTAGTTTTTACAATTTTATATTAATTCTAAAATAGTTGTAATTGGAAATTGACTGTAAATAATTGTAAAATAAATTTAACAAAATTTATTTAATAAAGAAATATCGCATGATTTCAAAAGGACAGAACAATTTTTCAAGGTAATTCTTTGTAGTATTTTAATAACTAATGAACATATTTTTAAAATATTTTTCCTTGGTTCTGCCCTAGGGTGAAACATGGTACAAAAAACTGTCGTGAAATTTCAAATAAAAACTGTACTCTGTATACATTAAGTTTAAAAATGAAAAATAATAATACTTTTCATAAATATTTCTAAATGCTATTTGAATATGATACTCATTGATATTTATTTTTAAAATTCTTGTAAATAGTTGGTCATTTTATAAATTTTACGAGATTTTTGTACCATGTTTAGCCTTAGGGAATAGATTTGTATAATGAAGTTATGCCAATATCTACATTAGTTAGTTTTTGGTTGCAAATTATACTTTTTGTTGAAATTTTTATTTGACATACCTGAAAAATTGAAAATTGTTGTGAAATGATGTCAAAAATCCTATGAAAATATATTTATATAACCTTAAAATAAGCAAATAAGAAACTTAAAACATAAATAGTTTTTCCAAAATTTCATTTTGTATACAAAAATACTTTTTGCCTTAAATTATAATTTGGTTGACATTCTCCTGTTTTCATAATTGAAAAATTTTTTTGATTTGGAAAGGTATTTATTTGGTTGAAAATTCATTCCTTTAAAGTAGATTTTAACTGTTTTAAATTAAAAATTATAATTTTTTCATAGAAATAGCAATTATTACATTTTTCGTTGAAAATTCAGCTTTTTTGGTTGAAAATTCATCCTTTTTTGGTTGAAAATTCAACTGTTCAGTTAAAACTTTTGTTGTTCTTGAAATTTTGATTGACATATAGAAATATTAAAAAATCTTTGAAAATTTTCTTAAGAATCTTAGAAAAATTATATTCATATAAACTTAAAAATAAATCAACTTGAATAATAAATAATTATTCGAAATATTTATTTTGTATTAAAAATTATTTTTTGGCTCAAATTATAATTTGTTTTAAATTTTCCTTTTGCCTGATTGAAAATCATTTTTACTTGAAAATGTATTTATTTTGTTGGAAATTCATTTTTTTAAGTTAAATTCGACTGTTTTTATTAAAAATAAACTTGTTTTATTGAAATGACAATTATTACAGTTTTCGTTGAGAATTAACCTTTTTGCCTGAAACTTAAAACTATTCGGTTGAAAATGTTTTTTTTTTTCAAATTTTGATTTAAAATATCTGAAATCGTACAAAATATTTCGAAATTTTCTCAAGAATCTCAGAAAGCTTATATTTATATTTATTTTTACAATTTTATTTTAATTGTAAAACAATTTTTATTGGAAATTTTTTGGAAATAATTGTAAAATAAATTTAATAAAATTTAATTTATAAAGAAATATCCCATGATTATATAACGACAAAACAATTTCAAAGGTAACGTTTTGTAATATTTTAATAACTAATGACAGAGATCACATCGCGAATGGATCTCAAAAAAGGGGAAATAGAGTAATTTTCCCACTAAAAAGGGGAAAATAGGGGAAAGATTAAACATTTATTTTTACATGTCGAAAAGAACAAACAACCTTTTTATAAGACATGTTATATTTTTAAATAATTTTTAATGACTTCTGCCACTCAAGAATTGATTTTTAAAAATTATATATACTTTGGTTGTTGGAAATCCATTCACAGTGATATAAAAAAGTCCGAAAAAAATTAGTTAAATACACAATTTTAATATGTTTAACATCGTTCTCATAAATATTTCTTTCCAAGATTTGTCAAATAACAATAACATCATAAAATGTAACCACGAAATAATTTTTTTAAATTTGGCAACACTGTTTTCTAAAAACTCGTTCGGAGTCATCGTCATTATTTCGACTTGAACACGCTATTTGTGCCTTTATTCGTTTTGTCACCTGAACTTGTTCTCGTTTCGTATTCATTTGTTTTCTCATCTGAAGTTATTTCGATCTTTCTTTGTTTTTCTCGGCTTTCAGGTTGGTTCTCAAATCCTTCTTTCTCTTGTATGTGCAGTGTATGAGATTAGAGAAGCTATTCCTCAACGAAAACCTTTCCCTGTACTGTGAGAAATCAGTCAAAAAGCCGAAGAAAGAACAAAAGAAGATCGGGGTAGCGGGAACAAAATCAGATGAGAAAACAAATGACTTGAGTTTCTCAAATGTAAGCAAGGGAAAAATAAGAGAAAAACTCCAATCCCGATTATACTATTCCTGTACCGAAACCTTAACCTATAAGATGAGAAATTGTTTTTTAGCTGCGAAACCGTGAGACATTTGACAAAACGAGCGAAAGTGAGAAAATTTCGCAGCAAGTCAAGATCGGAAAGACAATAACCAAAATATGTAACCGAAGGAGCGAGCAGAGAGAACAAAGGTCGCCTCCGGAACTCCTCAAGTCACTTCATGCTGTGGTAAGCGCTCTTCGACAGGCGAGTAGAGAGTCAAGGACTACTTGGCTATTTCGGGGCCGGTCAAGGACATACGCGCGAACAGAAACTCAGGGTATAAAAAGAAAGGTGATGAATCCGGAACAGTTTAAACACGAAAACCTTGTTCAGTGAGGAACAGTCTGAGGAGCTAGAAAAAACAAGAGAATATCATAGGAAAAAGTTCAGAAAACAAAATAAATGAAATATGAAAGAATATCAGATGAGAATATTGGACAAATAGAAGATACTATTAGTTTTGGGACAATTTTTATCCGATTTTCGGCAAAAACGGTGATTGTGCCTCAAGAATTTCCCATTTAAAAAAAATTTGGAAATGTTTGTCGACCTTTTATTTTTGTCTAAAATGTCTCATATTTTTTTCGAATCATCCCTCCATTGGGAATCATAACATATTTTTCCCCATCGAAATCGGTCCAGCCGTTTCCGAGAAAAAGATGTTTTTCGATTTTTCTACTCATCCCCCATAACTCCCATACAAATGATTCCTCAGATATACTATTCCGGACAATTAAACCTCATATTGATACTAACTCAGGGCGAAAATGTCGAACAGATTCGGCCGGGGGCACCTAATACATTCTTTAACTGCTATGCCCTTTTCTGGAAAAAAAATCCCGCCGTCGTCGGCTCAAAGCACCTGCGAGTTTGACGATTACAATCTTATTGAAATATTTGGTTACTTTTACTCAAAATCAAAAATGTAACGAATGTCTCTTCAAAAAAAAAATTCTTAATCTTCCAAATGATCCAACTTTTGCAATTTTATTTTGATGAAAAAATTTAGTTGGAGTAATTTATCAATTTATTCAATATCCCGTGTAAAAATCAATTCAGGGAAAAACATCACGGTAAACTGGACACATTCCTGTTTCAACATCCGCTGAGAAACAGCCTAGTAATCTTGCCACAGATGGATTTAAAATTAAATTTTTGCTTCAGGCGAGAAATTGGTACCTCGACTTGAATTTAAAGGCTGATTGCATAGAATATGGCAAAATTCAAATGAAAAAAGAAAATAATTTTTCTAAACTTTCTTGTGCAGTACTGCATATTTTATTTTAAAATATCAATTATCCGCATACTTAGACTTTTAATTGTGTTTTAAAACTGATAACTGAAATAACCGGACGACAACTTTATTTGCGGATTACGAGACGGCGTGAGTACATTCTCGTTCGAAGCGAGAAACTGAAACTTCTAAGCTGCTAAGTGTCGACACAAATACCAGAGGCAGAAGCCAGAGAGTACCAGACATGGCGGTAACTTAGAAAGTCTACAGTCTAAAAATCGTCTGAAATTTGAGAAAATTATAAACAACGTTAAAATTTTGCTGTTGAACTTTACTGAATTGATAATAGTTTTATTTAGTAAGTTAAAACACTGGAAATATTTGAATGTTGTTTCTCTGCCTAATACAAAGAAGCTAAATTCTGTTTACTGACCTAATAAGTTTTTAAATAATACATTGCAAATAATGATTCATCTAGCATTAGTCCGTAAGTCTTTGATCATACCATGTCTCCGGAAAAATTTGAAATTTCTACAAAAGCAGCATCCTGACTAGTGTCGGGTCGGCTCCGCACCATGAAATCTAACCAAGGTTGGCCCGATCATTAACTCGCCGGGTCTCGACTGGGTGATTTGATGATTACAAATGTAGCCCGGTCAGCTCCCAAACAGATTCCGAAAAAGAAACCGAACCAGGGTTAGCCAGGCCGAGAGTCGACCAGAAACATTCTGTTATTAGGGCCAAAAGAAGGAAATGTTTACACGGTAATGTACTAAAAATTGCTTAATATGTTAGAAAAATATATTACTTTAATTTTGGTTTGATTCGCCTAGTTAACGAAATTGACCTTTATTTTGGCGTCTAAAAAGGTTTACTGAAGGTTAATTAAAGGCATTGAAATCTAGAGATAGAAAATTTGCTACGGTTTCATTAAACTCATGAATAAGAACGTAAACATTTATATCAAGTTCGAAGAAGATATTAAAAATCATTTCACTGTATTGAAAAAAGGTCCAAATATAGGTAATACCCTTACTATTAGTTATTATCTACCTAGAAATTTTTGAATGTGTGTTCAATCATTTGTTTGGAAATGAAAATGTTTTGTGAATAGCTGGTCTTATTGGCTTGAAAATTTAACATTTTGGATAAAATTTATTTTTCTTTGTCGTCTGAAAATTTTTTCCTGGTTTGAAATTCAGCTATTTCTGAAAATTCATCTTTTTTGCTTCAATGTAAAATTTCATTATAAATGTTGAATTTTAAGGCAAAAAAGAATTAAAAATATTTGAATTGCCAGTCAAAAAGATGAATTTTCAAGAAAATACATTAAATTTAAACTAAATAGTTAAATTTTTGAACTAACGAAGATTTATTTTTATTCAAAAGTGAAATAGTTGCATTTTCATTTAGGAAATCATTTGCACTAGACAAAAAATTTTCTACAAAAATTGTAAATTTTTAATACAATTGTTTAATTTTTCAGACATAAGGATAAATTTCTCTACAAAACAATTCAATATTGACCTAAACATATAAACATTCACCTGGAATTTTCATTTTAAACCAAACGGTTGAATTTCTAGCAAAATAGTTCAATGGTCAGTTCAAAATATGACAAGGTTGAATTTGCAAACTGAAAATATGAATTTTTAATGAAAAATGCAATAGCTGCGAATTTCCAAAAAAAAAAAAAATTTATTTTCCAGTCGAAAACAGTTGAATTTAACCGAAAAAGACAATTTTTTAACTAAATACTTAAATCCTCGTCTAACACAGATTAAAATTTTATACCAAAAATTGCATTTTGAATGAAAAAATTGATTTTGTTCCAAAAAATACGAATTTCAACAAAATACATAAATTTTTAACCAAAAAGTTGCATTTTCTACGAAAAAATACGAATTTTCAACAAATTACATAAACTTCCAACTAAATATTTTGAACAATGGATGTATTCTTATTCAAAATTTTATTTGATTAATTTTTAGTGTATATTTTTTTCGTTTCTAAAAATTTTGAATTAAATAATTGAATTTTCAAGCGAAAAAAATATATATCTTCAACAAAAAATGATGCAGTCTAATTTTTATTGAAGCAAATTAATTTTCAATAAAAAAAAACTAATTTTCTACAAAACGGTTTAATTTTATACCAAATAGTTGAATTTTATAC
>JAABKJ010007545.1:81514102-81563628 GCA_011634705.1 Andricus grossulariae | reverse complement strand
ACTATAACAGCTTCACCTTGAACAAAACAGTTACATTTTTGCCAAAAAAATTTAGCTTTTACCATAAGAGACAATTTTTTATGAAAATGCGTAAGTTGCCGACCAAATATTTAAATTTTTAACCAAGATAATTAATTCAGTACCAAGGAAAAAATACATTTTCAACCAAGAATGGAATAGTTAACTTTCTAGTTAAAGTTTCTCAAAAAAACGCAACTTCTTGCTAAAAGCATGAATTTTGACTAAAGAATTAATTTTTAACAAATTAGTTCAACTTTCGATCAAGTAGTTTAATTTTCTGACAGATTATTGGACTTTCGAGCCGAAAATACGACTTGTCTGTACAAGAGTTGAATTTTCAACAAAACAGTTCATTTTCAACCGAAATAGATTGTTAAGAATATTCTGCAAAAAGACGAGAGTTTTTAAGTTAGGAAGGAAAACAAATTTCAATTAAATTGTTAAACTTGCAACAAAATTAAAATGTGACTTTAAGTCAAATAACAGAACTTTGAACTATGAAGGATCAATTTTTAACCAAAAATGTAATATACTTTCACCAGAAAATGATGAACTTTTTAACTAAGAATAGTTTAAATTTTCTTTTTGTGTTCTATTGCTTCAATTAGCAGGATTTCACTGTGAGATTAGTGGTTACATTTTGCGATGGACTCAATGCGATAATAATCTGGCAAAGGTCTCGTGCACGCAGGGATGCTTTTCAGGCTATTAACCAGTGAAAGCTTGGCACCTCCAAGAGCACTGATGATCAGTATGACTAGTTTAACAGAATATTCCTGGTGTAATTATTGCAGCTCCCTTATAAGGTCTTTATAGCTCTCTTTCTTTTCATTCTCCTTAGCTGTGATGTTTTTGTCAGCTGCTGCCGGAAATTCGATAACGAGCATCGTATGTTTCTCGAAGTTAAAGAGAACTATGTCAGACCTCGAGTGCGTAAGAGAGACAATTATCGAGAATATAAAGTTCCAGCATATGGGGCACTTTTCGTTTTCGACAATTGACTCTATTTTTCTAGGAGCGCATAGCGGAGCGGTACTAGGCTACTGCCGTAAGAGTGACGGAGATGATAATAAAGCACTTTTAGTGCCGCATTGTGCCTTCGGTTGTACGTCGTTCCCGTATGAGTTAGACAACTAGATGGTATGTAGCCTCGATGCTCAGTGTGTGTATGACACGCTCTGCAGCTATCATCGAGCATGTCTTGGCTCAAAATGTTGTTAAGATATGCTAAAGTGGAAATGGCACCGTCTTGACACGTCAAAGTGAAACCCTCCGTGTCGGACTTGAAACCGGGTGATTTAAGTAAGGCAAACGTTAGCTCATACGATTGATTCTTCACATTTCTGGAGAAGATGCCGTGCATCCTCTTGTCGAGGAGTTGTTCGGTGAAGTTTTTTTCCTGTACTTTGTTAATCCGGGTCTTCAGAATGGAATACTCGAGATAGATAAGATTTGATCCATTTTGCTCACCCCTGATATTGAAGTCCAGGCCGAATGTTTCAGCTGCCTCCTCCGCAGCTTTGTACAAAAATTCTCCTATGAAAAATAATACTGCTGTAAGGAAATTCAAGATTCAGTATTCCGCTACCACCTTGATGGCGTGAGATGTAAAGTCGCGGAACAGAAGCCTTAAAGGGCATGCTTTTTTTGATGTGCATGATCTTTCGTGACCTGTTATCCAGGGATCTGAGCTCGTCCTACGTCCATGGAACCACTACAAATTAATGAATATCTTACATGGGGTGGTGGGTTGAATGTTTAAAAAAAACCTTGCTTAATTTGTGGATGAACTCTTATTTATTTATTAATTTATCTGTATTCTGTGAATTTATGGTTGTTACATTAAATATTAATTCTTATAGAACTCCGTACTACTGATATTCACTTGCAAACAACATTTGCATACAAATCTTGTTAACTTTTGTTTTTTAGTGATTCGCAGGCTTGGAAATATCTCACGTCAAAAATAGTTTTCACCACGCAGTTACGTACCATAGTACCATACATACTAATTTTTTTAAATCGCTTACCTACCCCACCACCCAAAAGACTTAACGCGATTTGTACACGGCTCCCAAATAAGAAAAATTGTTGTCTTGTTCAACTTTATTTATTTCTGTTGTATTTTTACAGAACCTAGTTCGCACGCACCTAGCAGCAGCGTCGATCTTGGAAGTGCTACTCCTCATGCTATAGACCACACAGAAGGACTCTATGGTCCTGAAGAACGAGAATTAAAGCACAATGGGAAAATTCTTGCGAAAGCAAACATCTTTCGTCGTGTTCTTATTCTATACACGCGCGCATCGGGGTTTCTTGAATACCAGGAAATTTGAAGTATAGAGGACGCCAATGATTTAAAATTCATACCTATGTCCCTTACCTTCGAAAAATGGCTACAAGATGATACTTCCTATGCTTCTGAAAAAATGTAGGTACACTGTAAAAACTAAAACTCCATTTTCGTGTGGCTCTTTTTTTTGCCTGTGGTCTTTTGGGATATTATAACTTCATAATGTTAATTTTGATGTTGAAAGGGACTCTAGGTTCCAGTGATGGACCATTTTCCTTTTAAAAGAAACTAGATATCTATATAGTAAGCAAAAAAATTTATCTGATATCCAAGCCTAACGTATCACCAAATTATTCACCTTGTACCGAATGGAACTTCTCATAAAAGTAAAATCTATTCTGTAGAAAATAAAGAAAATCAATCATGAGAAAGTTTTGAAACCAAGAGTTTGACGAATCGACGGAACTAGTGAATTAATAGTAAAAGCAATTTTATTCCTTAAAAAATGATAATCTGTCAGCGAGCAAACATTTCATCGCCATGTCAGAAGCACATTTTTGATTTTTCAATTCAAAATTAACAAGTAAGTTTTAAAAAGGCTCATTATAAAACTCGCTTTTATTATTTCTACGAATAAAAAATACCACACAAGAGTTTTTTTGAATCTCAGATACTTTTTCACATTATTTACTTCGTACTAGGATCCACCCAATTCTATGTTTATATGAGAAGTCATGTCTTCCCACTTGTTTGCGGCTTGTCTGGGCATCCCTACCCAGTAAATAAAGACCCTGCAGGACAAGTCCTGTCAGCGGATTCATGTCACCTTGCGCATTGCTTCCCAAAGTATAGATCAGATTCTGTCTATTCGGAAAACCACTCCAGAGCATTATTCCTCAAATGAAAAAGGCTCTAAGTAGGAATCTGGAAAAATGGGGCATGTCTTTCGGCATGGTGGCAAATTCGAGGACCACTCCCCACAATGAAAAACGATAATTATCTGCCTCTCAAAATCGGGCTGGTCTTCCCGCAGCGTAGGAAATTCTGGCATCATTCCCTTCAGTAAACAACGATAATCAGATGCCTGGCAAAATCATTGAATAGTCGTCAACAATTTTTTTCACGAAATCGACTAGTAGTGACTCAGAAAGGACCGTACTTATTCACAGACTTTGTTAGGTGACCATCAAATATTTATTTACATGATTTTGGTAAAAAAGTACTTTTTTTCAACACAATCAGTTGATTCTGCAGACTATTTCTCTTTTCATACCTCACCAATGAACAATTATCGTTTATTTCATAAACAATTTCATCAGAAAATCCGCGATTTTTTTCAGTAAAATTGTTTCAAAATAAAAAGGATGGTATCGTTAAAAATGGCATCCATTTGCTCACTAGTAATAATGCTCAATGGTTCCAGGCTGCTCCTTATCGTTTTTCACTATGGGTGTGATGCCTATAATTGCCAACCTGTGGAAGAACTGCCCAATTTGTGAATCCACTGGTAGGACTCGTCCTATAAAGTTTTGATTTGCTGAGTAGGGATGCCTAGACAAGCCTGAAACGAGTGGAAAGAAATGACCGGCGACGAAGAGTTTCTGTTAAAGGTGATGTCTTGTGGGGATGTGACATAGGAATCTTTGTTCTGGGGAGGCCGCTCTAGTGTAGGCTTATCCCGAGCCCGTATTTTTGATAATTAGGAATCGATATAGCATGTGAGAAAGATCGACATATTTTCCGTTTCTTTAAAATGAGACCAAGAACATAATAATGGACGAAAATCAGTTGGTTGAGCAGCAGTCGAGCTTCTATCGTTTGTTCACGCTTGGGAATTAGGTGTCAAAAGACCGCGTTCACCACTGGACCAAACAATTTAGTCTTGCGAACGCCTGAATGTTTTTGGTGTTTAACACTTATTTCAATTTGTATTCTTTCTTTGTTTCCAACATCAATAATTGTTCCAAAGCTTTGTGGTTTAAACTGCACCTTCCCGACTTGAATACTATTCCTGCTGTACTGAACAATCTTCTGTATGATGCCATGCGCAGTGAGTGAAGTTGCCCTTTTTTTCTTCGAAACCTATAGAGCCTTCAATTTTCGTATGATTTCCAATTTGAAGAAGAAATAAAATCCATTGAATTCTGAAGGGCCCGAAGCTCAGAACTTTTTTCTTCATTTGTTAATTTACAGGATAAACATTATCAGCTTAATAAATACACGGGGACTCGCATACTAAAAATAATATGCTCATCAGTCCATTCAATTGTTGTGAACAATCTTGCTTAAAAGTGATCGAACATTTTTTTTATATGAGAAATTTCTTTTTCCTAAAACTTCATCCCACAATTAATTTAAGGATTCGAAATAACTTTGGATATCTGATATATAATAATTCAACCATAATCTTTGAAAATCGCAAATAAATATTATAGGAATTAATGTAAAAAATGAACAAACTAGAAAGGAACGATTTATTTTAGACATCTCATAATCTCATATAGACCACTGTTGGCACAACAATTCCATGAGTACCAGCAACTATGAGAAATTGATGCCGCTAGTTTCGCAAAATCAGATTTACTATCTCATATGAAAAACATTGTGTGACAACTAACAACGTCACCTTTCAGAGATGTCTTTCAGAGTAACAGCATAAGGTCTTTTCTCTTTTGCCTCACATTACTGCCACCATCTCTCGCACTTTGGCAGTTCCAAGTGTACTTCTGCGAAAAATCCTTATGTCGAAAGACTAAGGTCACTCAACATGCATGATCTAAGGTCTATACTAGAAATAAAGATCAACTAGATCTAGCTCTAGAGATTGCAAAAAAGAACACTCAGGAGATTGGAATGGAGTTGGGGTTAAAAAAATGCGCTTAGGTTAATTTGAAGCGAGGGAAACTTAGTTACATCCCGTAACACCCTGATCTCGTCGACAGGAGCGCTATACATCATTCAGGACGTGACGTCTATGCAAGATACACTCCGATGCAGATACGAACGTCTCATCGGACAGATTTCGTCCTTCAAACTGTTGACGAGGAACAAAGTATCTGTAATGAGCATGCATGTTGCCCCGGTAGTACTTTATTCATTTGGAATGTTTCCGCACGGCATTTTTCACAGAAATGTGACGGATCAGTGAATGTTGTGTGAGCTAACCTTTGCCGACAATGCACCACTAAAAGTGCTTTATTACCAGCTCGGTCACTCTTATTGCATTAGCCTGATATGCCGGGGTGACGGCGACGGAGGAGTCAGCAGTTCTCAGCTTTGATACTACCTCCTTGCTGGGAGCCGAGGATGATGCGGCTTCTACCTTTTTCGCCACACGAGGGGATCCCGAAGACGGCAGGCTTCTTGAGAGGAATATTTCGCTCGGCGAAGGGAGCCATTTCGTAGGTTTCACACGGAGTGCCAGAGGACAAGGTGGCGTGTCAAAGCAGTCCACAACGCTTGTGGTCTAACCGGCGGCTGAAGTCCCCAGTGATGAGTCCTGGTGCGTGAGATTCGCTGGCGGGAACACGTACCTAGGTTCTGTATAGAAGCGCGGCAGATTCAAAGAGGGAGGTGCTACGCGAGTGTTAGCCGGAATCCTAGTGCGTGGATCCCGAATGCCGAGCCGCCCGCGTCGTACGGCCACCAGGTGCCATTTTCCTTTGGGGAATAATTCTGGTGCCTCTGGATCATAGACTAGTGCTGCTTGACGGGCTTCCTCAGCTCGTATCGCCTGCCCCCAACGCATTCGCTGGCTTCGGCGAGCTTTTCCCTTTTCGTCTGACATGTAAGAGGGTTGACGCAGAATCGAATCACTATAATTTTCAATGCGTGCGAGAGAGAACTATGAGGCGGAAGGAGAAGAGGTTTCGGTAATTTAAAAATCCACGGAACGAATTTAAAATTTAAAATAATCTATAATGGCTCAAATGAGAGAAAAGCCTTTCCTCCGTGGCTACTGCTGTCTCTTCTTCTTTAATGTCCCCTGATGTAGAGGTTTAATCTTCCGTAAAGACCGGCGTCACGTTTCGTGAGAAGGGAGAGAGAGAGAAAAATCCCTAATTTATTCTCCATGATAGACAGAGGGCCAACCTGCATCAGGCCAGCCTCCTATGTACTAAAAAGAATTGAATCTCGCAATCAGAGGGCCAACCTCACTTCGGTGGCCAGCCTCATAGCCAGGAGATTATTAATTACTCCCAATTTGTCCTTTAAATAGGCGTTCCGTCATCCCGTGGAGGTTGAAGATGCAGTAAAATAGAAGATTGGTATGGAGGAAGTGAGGCAGTAAAGAAACGGAAGGAAAAATTTGGGAAAAAGACTTACTGCGAGGGATTATAGAAGAAATGGAACGCCGGCCTCGATGGAGAAAAGAATAGGATGAAGAATGTCTGCTAAACCAAATATCTGCTAAAACGAATGAATATCGAAGATCGACTGACTTGGCAAGTCGCTCGCTGCACGCAGGCAGCTCGACGCGAGAGCTCTAGGCGGCGGTGGGATCGGCAGCTAGCGCGCTGATTGGCTAAGCGGTGGCAATGGGATCGCAGCCGAGCAACAGGGGCTGCCTCCAGTTCCCACTACCTCGGACCTCGAGCGTCCGTGCCATTTTCATTATAAAAATACTGCTGTATTCCTAAATATTTATAACTTAAAATTAAGAATAGAAAGAAATATCGAACATTAATGAAATTAATACAGGGCACTTTTTTACGTTCTCAAAATGTTTCCGTTAATTTAAATTAATTTCCGCCCAAGGTTTTTTTTCGGCCACATCCATTTTTCAGTTTTAAATGAAGTTCGGATTCGTATAAATTTCAACGTTCCATGGTAAAAATGTTTTTATTTTTAATGTTTCGCATTTAAAATTACTTTTTAGTTTGAAAGAATTTTTCAGAATACATTAATTTTAAATGATCATGATTAAGCTATTTTCAGATGGTAGTCTGAAATTTTTCAGACGGGTTTTTACGGATGTGTGTGTCTGCATGCCTGTATGTATGTCTCTCTGTGAGCACGATAACTTAAAAAAAATTAATTCGTTAGATTAGCTTTCGGTACACTCTCCAAGTATCAGACAAATTTTTTTTCCAAAATTTAAAAATTCTCGGCACGACTGTTTATAGTACTCGAAAAGTCAAACAATTTATCTTCGAGACTTTTTTCCAAAAAGAAAATTGTCAGAGTTATAGCATTTTCAGTATTCAAAAAATCAAAGGAAAATGAAAATTTCAAGCCGAACAATACACGATATGAGTAAAGTCAAGGAAAGGAAAACGTTAATTTTGAAAGCTCTACAAGATTATTATAAAAACTTTTTGAATCTTCTTGAAAAATTCAAATTTTTATAACAAAAAAATGAAAAAGAAAAAATTTCATTTTTCGGTCGAACCATGCAAGAATAGAAAAAAGAATAAAAAAATTATGCATTCAAAAAAGATTCGCAAATTTCTTACAAATCAGTTTTCGATAATACGCCTATTTTTTGTTTCATTTATGAAAAATAACATTTAAAAAATTGAATTTTTGAACACCTGTTTGAATTTTGACGACTTTTTTATTCTGATCTCAGAATTTGGCTAGGGGAAATGAAAATGTAATATTTTTTATGTAAAACTGAAATATTTCGACTGTTTTTCCAAAGCCTTTTCAAAGATTTAAGAGGAGTGCTTTATTTTTATGTTGCTGGGCGCAGGAATTTTTTCAAATTTTCTGGTATTTTCATAAAAAAGTCTACATTATGTATTATCAAAAATATAATATTTTATCCATGTTTGTATAGAAACATATATCTTGACAGCGTTGTACCCCCTTTCGTAACGCGGCGTAATATGTATTGATACATAACTGAAGGCTTTAAGATCACGTGATATTCCACGCACATGAAAAAGTTTACAGCACACAATAAAGATTGTATGTACATTATGCCGCGTTTCTTTCAACTATTTATGATGATATAGAAAGAACTAGATAAAGGCTTCAGTACATGAGCCGGCAAATGCGCCGAGTACTTTTCTCGCAATCTGCTTCAATCTACAAGAAATTCTTCAAAAAATTAGCCTCACTATTTTTGGGATGCTCAGAACCATCATTCCGATTCTGCTGACTACCTCAGTATTTCTGATTCACTCTGTTGGTGAGTAGAAAACATTAGACAATTTAATGATTAATTCAAATTTTTTCATTTTGTTTTTGTAGTAGGTACTACAGAAAGAAAGAAAGCGCAACATAATTTTTCCCTTACACAAGTTTAGTATAAATTTTTACATTCTCATAATGAGAAGGTACTGTTTTTATGTGAAAACTGACTTTCGCAGATTTTTCTGAATCTCCACGTTTCGAGACCCCCCAAATTCGAAAAAAAAACTGGTTTTACGACGGTGTCTGTCTGTCTGTCGTCGTCTGTATATCGGATAGCTTTTGAAATAATAATCTGATTGAATTTTGCTTTAGCACACCTGTTAGGGAACCAAAAAGAAAGATCAAGTTCGTTAACCAGCTATTTAGGATTGTTTGTCTGTTCATAGTACTCGAAAACACGAACAATTTATTACCATGACTTTTTTCGATGCAAAGAAAATTATCAGAGTTATAGCAATTTCAAAATCCAAAAAAACAATCGAAAATGAACATTTTAAACCAAACAATGCACGATATGAAAAAAAGTCAAGGAATGAAAAACTTTCCTTTTTGAAAGTCATGATTCGGTTGAACGCGACTCAGAACATCAGCTGTCATATTTTCTTTTTCTGGAAAATGCTCGATAGTAATGTTGTAATCTTGAATAGCAAGCATGTAACAGGTTAATCTTGCATTACCAATGTTGCATGTTTTTTAAAATGTCACGGCCATGTGATCAGTTTGGTTTATGATTCGGGCCCCTGCCAGATATGTCCTGAATTTTCGCAGTTCGCAGACTATAGCTTGAAGTTGTTTCTCTGTAGTGAAATAAGATAGATCAGCTCCCTTTAGTGTGCGGCTTGCTAGAGATATTACCTCTTTTTCTTCTTGAGCATTTTTCTACTATAACACAGCTCCCAGTGCATAATCGCTGGCATCGGTTTCTAAATAGATTTTTCGCTTAGGGTCAGGAAAATATGATAAGGACGATTCACAAAATAGTCTCCTAATGTTTTCAAAACTTTTCTACATATTTTCATCCTATTCCCATTTTACTCCCTTTTTGATCAGTGAAAGTAGTGGTACGGTCGTTTCGGCATGGTATTGACTGAATCTTGAATAACAATTTATCAACCCTAGGAATCCTCGTATCTGTTTTATGTTTTCAGGAGTTGGAAAGTCTTGAGTTGTCCTAAGTTTGTCGGGATCTGGACAAATTCTTTTAGTTGTTAGGATAAACACTAGAAATTTAGTTTCTTTCTTAAAGAAATGCGATTTTTCTAAACTTAGGGTAATTCCTGAATCATCCAACCATCTCAAGAGTTCCTCTAAGTATTGCAGATGCTGTTCGTGAGATTCTGATGTTATTGAAGTATCATCTAAGAACGTAATGGCGTGCTCTCTTATGTCTCGAAGTGTATGTTCAAGTCCTTACACTAAGGCTGCAGTGCTCGTTTTTAATCCAAAGAGAACAACCTTGAATTCATAAGTTCTGCCTCTGTATTGAAATGCTGTATATTTTCTAGAATATGTGTGTAGAGGGACTTGCCAGAAACTTCTGGTCATGTCGAGGCTTGAAATTATCCTCGTCCCTTTACACTTTTAAAATAGAATTATTTCGTGAACTTTCGATTATTACATTGAATATGAATACTAATATTGCTAGTTTCTACTAATATTGGCAGGTAAATTACAAGTAGTACTGTTACAATTATAAATGAAGTAACATTTCTTGAACACATAGTCACGTACCATACCAACTATTTTTTTTTAATAGTTGTCCTACCCCACCAATCAAAAGAATTAACGTAATTTATGCACGTACCTCAATCTGAAATAAATTAGCATGTGACATAACCAATATGAAGAGTTGCTGTCTCGTTCAACCTATACATTTCTATTGTATTTTTACAGAATTAAGTCCACATGGACCTAGTAGCAGCAAAAGTCCAGGAAATAATCTTCCTATGCTTTTAGAAGAAATAGAAGAAATCCTTGGTCCCGGTGAGGGAATACTAAAGCAGCATGGGTTTGTCCTTTCAAAAGCAAGGATAGAAGATAAGATTGTTGTCCCATGGACGGAGGACCATCACTTTTTTCATTACACATTGATATCAATGAGAAGTAAAGACAATTTTGGTAAGAGAATGTTCCAGCGTGTGCGAGTTGGTCCTGATACGTGGCTAGACAATTTGAAAACCTATGCTGAGCAAAAATGTGTAGGTACACTGTAAAACTAGAGTTCTATTTCTTGTGGTTTTTTTGTTTACTTCTGATATTATAACATTAGGCCAAATCCTTTTCAGGGTGAGACAATAAATCTTATTAGAAACAACCATGTTATGAGCCTATAACGCCCCTAAAAAAGTAAGCTAAAAAAGTAAGTAAATAACGCACAATGCTTTCTCTAACCATTTTGAAAATTTCGCGTAATATGAGATTACTAATCACAAACCAAACAGCTGAATTCCACATAAATCGTGTGTTTTCATCTGCAACAATAGAATCCGCAAAACATTCAATCATCTATAATTATGTCGCAAAGTGTTATAATTGTAAATCTTCGTACACTAACTTTCAGTTTCCTACCGGCTCTACAGGGTTATAACATGGTGGTTTTAAATAAAATATCATACATCACTCGTAGGGTTAAATACGTTTTTACGGGGGAAATCCAATGTTCGCAGGACGATTAGAAAAACCATGGCCTTCGCCATGATTTTACTACTTTTTATGCGAACATTGACCTCCCCGCGGTAATGATTCATTAAAGTTCATTACAAAAACATCATTCGCATTGTTAGAAATCTAATAAATAAGCCTCAAGTATCCCTTTTAATACCGTTTATTTCCCAGGTCATATCAGTTATAGACCAGGGATAATCTGTCAGGATATTTTGTGAGGCAGAAATGTGGATATCTTGAGGATATTAAAATTTTCGCCTTACAGGATATTACTACGATTTATCTCCGAAATATTCCCGTACAGAAACGAGATCAAATAGGATATGCAGGGATATCAAATTTCTGTGAGGGAATCTGTTGATTTGAAATCTTTTAAGCCTTCATGATCCTTTAAAATGCCTTGATATTTGTGAAATTCTGTTAAATGCCTTGAAAAAATTTGGAATCCTGCGTAAAGTAAATAAATAAATCATTAGATTGTTTGTATTTTGTTTATGCAGTTTTTGCGTCAATTCTTTCAATATTTTAACATTATTTATTTTTGTACTGATTTTCTGTAACGATTTTTTCCAGAATTGCTAAAAAAAGTAAAAAATTAATTATAGTAAAATTGTCGTAGGCCTGTACTCAATTTTCCTAATATTGTTTCGTAAGTGGTGACCTACATTTCGGAGGTAACTAAGAAAGTACCGATTGCCATAGTTACAGTCACTGAAAAAAATTAATCTAGTTACGTTAAAATGAACTGTGTACAAATCACGCGATCCTAACTTTGATCGCTCATAACTTATCCAAAAAAAAAAATCGCAGAAAATTCTAGCCGGGTACACGTGAAGGCTTAAAGTTTCGGGATGGCTTAAAGTTTTGGGATTTAATTAAAGTAGCCATTGTATGAAAAGTCTTAGAAAAAAGTATACATTTCAGAAGAATAGGGACCTCAGAGGGTAGGGGATACTGGGGAGGGAAAAAGGCAGGGACTTCGGTAACCCCTTTCTTCTGAGGTCCCTAATATTGTGAAATGGATACTTTTTTCCTAAGACTTGGTATACGGTGACTACTCTTATTAAATCCCGAAATATTCGTGAAGGATTATTTCGCGAAATATCAATCTAATTTCATTTGTTTTAAGTGAACTTCAATCACGTTACAAAACTTCAATTTTTAAGTCATAAAACAATTGCCTATCATTACTTCTTTCCAAGATGATATGTTTGTGAAAACGGCCTATAATTAGTGAACAACTTTATATTTTGAAATCTGGAAAACTAGAATTTTCTGCGATGTTTTTGAACGAGTTGCGAGCGATCAGAGCAAGGTTCGCGTATTTTTGGCGCCAACTTCAGTTATTTCTCATCACTGCTAGGATCCAACAAACGGTCACAGTTTAGTTCCAGGAGTGACCGTTTTTTCATAGTCTCGTTTTAATACTACATGAGTCCTGAACTAGTACTTTTTTACAGAAGCCCTGGGTACGTACAAGTGCCGAACAAGTGATCAATGCATACAATTTGTTTTATGGTATAACTGAAGATATGGAAGAACAACATAGCAATACAGTTGACTCTGATACGCACGTTCTTCCTGGGTTTTTTCATAGGGCTCAAGTGACCGCCCTTCCAATTCCTCCACATTCTTACCGCGCTCAAGCTGAGAACCCTCTAGGTGCAAGTTCTAGTTCTCAATTGGCCGCTGAGCCGATGGAGTTAGATCTTCATATGTCTCGATTGAATTTGCGTGTCAGAACCCGTACAGTAGCAGAGATTTCTCCTGATCGTCTTCGAGGTTCCAGTACATCCAGGCTTGATAGTGACGTCGTACCAAGACAGCGCCGGCGTTTAGAAGGCTGAATATAATGTAAAACTATCTACCTAGCAAAAATAAATGTATTAAAAATAATAAATGAAACGGTCTTTAAAACAATTCCAATTAAGCAGATACTTCTCAATCCTTTTTATAGCATTACAAATATTATTGCACACTTAATTTTTTAATCAGCTTTGAATATTATTCATTTCACTTAATTATAGCACAATCTACGCGTTTAATACTTATGGATAGTCAGAACTGTTATTGGAAGGAATATTAAAAACACATAAATCAGAATAATTATTTGTGGCCGATGAACTTAGAAATCTATTGCCATCATTGCTATAGAATATTATCAGTGATCGAGCAACTTTGAAATTTGACTTTTACCACGATTACTACCATTACTACTAATATGGAGATTACAAATTCAGTTAAAGCTAATTATTATTATTATTATTAGTTTGAGTTGAGACCGTGACAGCCTCTGACGCTTGGGTATACTCGTTGCGTCCCCTTGTGAGCCTAAGCGTGACCACAAAGCCCTCTCCATAGGGAGAGTATTGCAGCCACGCTGTTGGCTGATATCTCTGACTCACTGATGCAGTGTGTTAGATGAGATTAGAGTGTTAGATGTTTCCCTGCAATCTCAGGGCAGTGACAAAGGATGTAAGTTGCTGTCTCATTATCCTTTCCGCACAGACAACTGAGGGGACTTTCCGCAAGTCCTATCTTATGTCTCTGATATCCGAGGTTCCCATGTCCTATAAACATTTCAGTTAGCACAGTAAAAAAAAGGATCATTTTTGTTGCAGATCATTTTGCTCCAACGATCATTTGACTTTCGAGATCATAATGGTAACAGTTTATATCGTTGATATTTCAATTAAAAATATGATCATTTTAAACTAAACAAACAAAAAAGACAAAGTTTCAACAAAGTAGTTGAATCCTCAACCAAAACAGATTAATTTTTAACCAAACAATTGTATTTTTAACCAAAAAATATGAAAATTCTACCAAAAGAGATGAATTTTTAAACCAAAAATGCGAATGATCAACATTATTATCAATTATCAGTTGCATTTTTAAACAAAACAGATTTTTCAGTTAAGATAGAAAAAAATATCAAACAAATTCTCGAATTTTTAAGACCAAAAGGTGAATTCTCTACAAAACAGTTGAATTTTAAGCCCGTAAATACAAATTTTCAATTAAAAACATAATTTGCAGCCAAATATTTGCATTTTTAATCCAAAAAGAAAAATTCTCAACAAAACAGTTAAATTTCAAACCGAGAAACCATAAATTTTCAACAAAAAATGGAATAATTCAATTTTCAGTTGAAAAAATGAATTGCCAACCAAAAACAAATTTACAACAAAAATAGTTAAATTTTCAATCAGATGAATCTTCAACTATTAAAATCACTTTTCAACAATGCAGTTAAACTTTCCACCAAGTAGTTTAATTTTAACCAAGAAGATTAATTTTCTACCATAAAAGACGAATTTCCAAAAAAAGACATAAATTTTAAAATGAAAATGGAATGTTTAAATGTCCAGATAAAAAAATTAATTTAAAAAAAAAGAAAGAATTGTAGACTTTTTAACCAAAAAGAATGAACATTCAATCAAAAAAATTTTTTTTTCTTCATATTTTCATGTACATACCCTGGACTAAGCATTGCAGTAAGGAGGACGTTTGACTTCCACTTTTCACCGCCAAAACTTTTGTACATTCTAGCAGAAATGTAACCAGCGGTAGTTCCCAAGCAAACGTACAAGACCATTGCACAGGTCATCAAAGCCCCTCTATTTGCAGGAGAGAGAAATCCGAGGCAAGCAAAGGCTGTAAAGATGTTAAAAAATCTTGTAATCCTTAATAGCAGCTTAGGAAATTAGAAGAATAATTTATAAATCAAAATTCTTAAATTTGGATGATTTTGAAGATCAAAAGTCAAGCTTTCAATTAAAAATCTTTCAATTTGAAGAAATTTCGAACGTAAACCATCATCAAATTGACCGAATTTTTCAGTTGTATGATTATTTATGCTAAATTTTCAAAATTAAAAGCTCTTCAATTTTGAAGATTTACAATTCAAAGTTCTACAATTTTAAAGAGTTGCAATTGAAAACTCTTGAATTTTAAAGACGTATAAATAAAAAATCTTAAATTTGGATGATTGTGATGATTGTGGAAACCAAAAGTCAAGTTTTGAATTCTAAACCTTCCACATTGAAGCAATTTCGAATGTAAATCATCAACATTGTAGAATTTCAAATTGTAAATTGTCAAAATTTAAAGCTCTTTAATTGTAAAGATTTGCAACTCAAAGTTATACAATTTTGAAGAGTTAAAATTGAAAACTCTTGAATTTTAAAGATGTGTAAATAAAAATTCCTAAATTTGGATAATTTTGATGATTATATGTAAACCAAACGTCAAGTTTTCAATTTTAAATCTTGTAAATTGAAGAAATATCTAATGTAAATGATCACAATTGCAGAATTTACAATCGTAAATTAAAAAAATGTACAATTAAAATTTCTGCAATTTTGAACAGTTATAATTGAAAATTCTTGAATTTTGAAAATACTTAATTAGAAATTATTCAAATTACAAGATTTATAATTTAAAGGTATGTAATTTGGAACATTTTTTTGGAATAGTTAAATTTTGAATATTTACAATTGAAAATTCTTAAATTTTAATGAGTAGTAATTTTAAATTCATCCATTTTAAATATTTAAAATTTTAAACTTGGGAATTTTTAAAATGTATAAATAAAAATTCTGAAATTGTGATAATTTTGAAGATCAAAAGTAAATTTTCAATTTTAACGGTATGCAATTTAAAATTCTTCAATTTTAAATATTGACAATTGAAAACTCTTCAATTTTAAATATGTATAAAAAAATCTGAAATTTCGATAATTTGGAAGAACAAAAGTTAAGTTTTCAATGCTAATTCTTCAAAATTATAAAAATTTCGAAAATAAATCATCAAAATCGTAGAATTTTTCATTGTAAATTTTCAAAATTAGACTCTTCAATGTAAAAAAACGTACAATTCAAATTTCTGAAATTTTGAAGTCACAATTGAAAATTCTTGAATTTGAAAATATATAATGATTTTATATTTAAATGTTTTTGTTTTTTAATGGTTCAATTTTGAAGACTTACAATTGAAAATTCTTTAATTCTAAAGAATTACAATTTAAAATTCTTCAATTTTGAATATTTTCAAATGAAGACTCTTTAATATTTAATGTGTTTAAGAGCAAATTATGGAATTTTCAATAAAAGAAGACGAATTTTCAACGAAATCAACGAATTTTCAACCAAATAGTTGAATTCTCTATCATAAAAATTAATTTTCAATAAAAGAAAATATTTTCAACAGAATAGTTAAATTTACAACCCGAGAAGAATCTTCAACCAAAGAAGTTCATTTTTAACAAAGCAGTTGAACTTGCACCCAAGTGGTTGAATTGCCAAGCAAACCAGTAAAAAATATTAATTTGCAACCAAAAAAAAAACGAATTTTCTACAGAATAGTTCAATTTGAAACCAAAGAGATGAATCTTCAACAAGAAATTGAATTTTTAACAAAATATTTCAACTTTTAACCAAGTAGTTGAATTTTAAACAAAAAAAGATGAATTCTTAGCGAAAAATATAATATTTGATATTTCAACCAAAAACAACTAATTTTCAAAAAAAAAATTGAACACTCTACCGAAACAAATTAACTTTTAGTCAAACAGTAGAATTTTTAACGAATAAAGATTTTAATTCTAAATCAAAAACTGTTAAATTCAGCAGTTTGAGAAAATTAAAAGAACAATCTTATAATTTGACAATTATAATATTACCCAGCGTTACGAGGGTCATGAAAAAAACTTGAATTCCCGAGCCCAGGAACACGGAAAGAAGCATTCCTTTTCGAGGAGGGCGAAACACATCTCCATGGACCAATTTCCACCCAAATTCCTCCTGAGCATCTTCTCCTGACTCTATCTGGAAGTATACCTGTTTTGTTGCAACGTCAAGGTGTAAAAGTCACTACAAAATTTCTACAACTCACGCAATCAGTGTCATAAATCAAAGCAAAAAAATGAAAATAAATCCAGGGTGGCCGTTTTATTCGACGAAAAAAATTCCCGGTCATTTACCGGTTCACAAAAATTTTTCAGGGTCATTGAAATTTAGATTCAAAACTGAACTTCAATTTTAAATATTCAAAGATGAACTCTTTTCAATTTTAAACTTAAAAAAATAAAAATTTCTGAATTCAAACGCTCAATAATTTACACATATATAAAATAGAAGCTTTTAACATTTTTTAATTGATCAATTTTAAAATTAAATGCCGCTAAACTACAAAATTAAGAATTTGTATCTTTTATAAATTGTACTGTTTAAAGATACAAAGAAATATAAATCCACGCTATCATTTTAAATGCTCTAAATTGAAGAATGTATCAACAAATTATTACATTTAAAGATTACAGATGTTTTTTTAAATGAAACACTTTTTGAATTTGAAAATTTGTTTTGAAACATTTTTAAATAATCTCTTAAAAAATGTCAAAAAATAAAAAATCACTTTGAATTTTCCCAGGAATTTTTAAAAAGTTTGTTTTTCAAGATTTTCAATTAAAAAAATTTTTAAATGCAGTTTTGGACACTTAAACAATGAAATATAAATAGGGTTTGAAATAGCAATTTGTTGGCAAAAAACATTTCAAGTTGATCAACTGTAAACATAAATTAATTAATGAAATAGGGTTTTAATTATTATTAATTATATTAATATTTTATTTATTATATTAATAATTATTATTAATTATCTTGAGATTTTTAAAATCCTTCAATAGCTTCAAAATTTTATTTCAAAATCATCAAAAATCTACATTTTATTTTACACTTTTTGGAATCTTGACAAATTTTAAATTATTTTTGATATTTTTTCAAAACTGCTAAATATCTTTTAAAATGATTCGATTTTTTTCGAAAACTTAAAATAAATCCTGTAAAATTAAAAAACTTTCCTTAAAATTTTCCAGATTTTTTTTACAGGTTTGAGAATCTTTTTAAATCTTTTTAAATATTCTCTTAAAACTAATTTTTCAAAATAAAAAATCATTTTAATTTTCCTAGAAATCTTAATACATTTTTTTTCATTCTTTTGACTTTTCTTAAAATGTTTAAAAATCTTCTATATTTTTTGTTTGAAATCTTCAAAAATCTACATTTTGTTTTACATTTTTTTAAATCTTTTCAAGTTTTCAATTACTCTTCTATTTTTCAAAACTTCTAAATATCTCTCAAACTTACTTAAATTTTTTCTAAAGTAATAATGGTTCGATTGTTATTTATTCGTTAAAATTTGTTTTTGGTTAAAATTTTTTTTACATATTCTGTTAAACTTAATTTTTCAAAATAAAAAATCATTAAAAATTTTGTCAGGAATCTTAAGAAATGTTTTTTGTTATATTAAAATCTTTCAAAATCCTTAGAAAGCTTAAAAATTTTAATTCGAAATTTTCAAAAATCTATATTTTGTGTCAAATCTGTTGAAATCTTTTCAAGATTCTAAGTAAGTTTGAATCTTTTCAAAATTTGTAAATATATAATTGTAAATTGTTAATAATGAAAAGTTTTTAAAATAGAACAATTATAGTTAACATTGCAATGTTCAAAGTTTAATTTTAGCTTTCTGAAATTTTAACGTTTCAAGGCTTTCTATTTCAAACAATTCGTATTAAAATCTTTTGTTTGAAACATTTGATTTATAATTGCTCATTTCAAATAAACAGTCAAACATTGCTAATTATTGAAAAATTGCTCTTTTTCTTCATTACAAATTTTCAAATTGAATGGGCTAAAAATGGAATATTTTTGTCTGAAACAACATTTGTATATGATGTGAAATGTAATAAAACCGTTTAATTCTTAATCTTTTAATTCGAAATTATTTAAAAATTGAACATAGTTTCAAAGTTTCAATCGGACGTTTAAATTTTATTAATTACTTAAGCTTTCGAATTGAAACAGTTCAATTTTTAACGTTAAAAACTGTAAATTTATTGTTTAATTTTGAACAGACTCCGCATCCTGTAAAATCAATAAATTATTGTTTAATTTCAAATACTCGAACTAAAGCTCAATTTAAAAAATCATTAATTAATTTATCTTTACAGTTGATCAACTTGAAAACTTGAAAAAGTTGATAAGTAAACTTAAAATTTAAAAAAAGTTAAAACCATACTTATTTTAAATTGCATTATGTATCATGTCATATGAAATTTGATATATTTCATCAAGTGACTGGATATATTTTTCTTCTAAAGATTTGTGAAATTCCCCGTCAAAAAATAAATTCATTGTCATTTCCCGGGTTTTCCCGGTTACCCGGTTCAACGGCCACCCTGTAAATCACTAATTTTTAAAAATAAAAAGATAATAGAGTGCAAGCAAGTAAATGAAGGACAGTAAAGCATCAACTGGGAATAGAAAAAAGGTATAGTTACCTGATTGTAGCGAGCAATGTCTTTGTGTAAAGTTCGAAGCATAATCATCGCTACCATTCCCGACAGGAACAGAACGATCACAAGTGAATTCAAAATACTGAACCACTGGATGTTTGTGTGCGGCATTGATTCCAAAATGTAGTCCCATCTAGAGGACCATTTGATAGTGTTGTTTTCCTGAAAAATTTGAAATATCATTCATATTCCAGAACAAATTTAGAAACAGAATCATTAATCAGGGCCACCGCAAAACTTAATTTTTAAAATTCCCTGACTTTCTTGACTACCTGGCCATTTATATTTAAAAATCAAAACTCAAATCTTGTATAATTTCTAATATAGAATCTTTTATAAATGGAATAAAATAAATTTAAAGTTAAATTTTTGAATTTAAGAGAATTCAAAACAATTTAAGTTAAATTAAAAAAAAAATACAAATGAATTGAAAAAAAATTCGAAAATCTCTACAAATGTTTGAAACCTTACGAAATCCCTCACTTCTGATTCTTTGAAATACATTAAAATATTATAAAATCCCGTGAAATTCGATGAGATCTGATATTTCCTGAAATCTTGGAAAATGTATTAAAATACCTTGACGGCTTTTAAAATCCCTTAAAATCACTGAAATATTATAAAATCCCTGGAAAACATTAAAAATATTTAAAAACGTTTAAGTCCTGTAATATCATTCCACATCTTCCGACATTCTTTGAAATTCTTTACAACCGCATTTACATTTTACCTGGCCATTTATATTTAAAGACCAAAATTCTAATCCTATAACATTTTTAATATAGAATCCTTTTATAAATGGAATAATCCAAATTTAAAGTTAAATGTATATTTATTGTATTTAAGAGAATTCAATTCATGAGACTCCAAAACAATTCAAGTTAAATTAAAAAGAATTCGTATGAATGGGGAACACATTTTTTAATCCAAAAAATCCCATTGATTTCAGTAAAATTGGAGTTAATTTAGAGGAATTTAAGGAAAATGAGAAGAATTCTATGAAATTAATCAAAATTCAAAGTAACTTAAAAAAAATTCAAGTGAATTCAGAAAGTTCTATATGAGTATAAAAGAATTCAAGGGAATTCAAAAGAATTTGATAAAATGTTTGAGAATTCAAGGTGAGTTTAAGACTTCAAGCAAAAAATATTAAAAATTCAAAAAAATCAGTTAAATTAAGTAGAATTGAGTGAATTTAAAAGAATTCAAAAAATGCCAGAGAATTATGAAGAATTCAAAAGAATTCAAAATAATACATGATAAATTAATACGAATTCAGAGTGATTTCCAAATGAATTCAAATTAATTGGAAAAAATATTTGAAAATCTCTTCAAATATTTGAAACCCTGCAAAATCCCTCACTTCTTGTGAATAAATTCTTTGAAATACATTAAAATATTACAAAATCCCGTGAAATTCTATGAAATTTGATATTCCCTGAAATCCTGAAAATTGTATTAAAATACATCGAGAGATTTTAAAATCCATGTAAATAATCCGTAATCTTCTAAAATATCTTGAAGCCTAGGTCCGGTAAAATTGTTTTATATCTTTCAAAATTCTAAGAAATTATTCAAAACCGCATGAAAATTTTGACAAATCCATTTAAAATCATTAAAAATCTTGAAAATTGTGAAAATTCCTTGGAATCTTTTAAACTCCCCTAATTTTTTAAAAATCTTTTGAGATCCCTTCAAATTATTGAACTCAACTAAAATTTCCTTGGACTCTTTTAAAATTGCCTAAAATATTTAAAATCCTTTGACATTTTTTGAAAGCCCTTGAAACTTTTTAAAGCTTTTTTAAAATACTTTAAAATATTTCAGAAATTTTAAAATCTTTTGAAATACGATGAAACTTATTAAAGCTCTTGAAAATTCCCTGGAATTTTTTAAAAATATACACTAAAATATATTGCATCTTCTGAAATCTCTTGAAACTTTTTGAAGCTCTTAAACCTTAAAGTCTTTACAATTCTTTGAAATCCCTTCTAATTATTGAAATAAATTGCGAATTCCTTGGAATTTTTTAAAGTATCCCAAAATCTTTAAAATTCTTTAAAATCTTGAAAAAAAATTAATAAAATTTATTAAAGCTCTTGATAATTCCTTGGAATTTTTAAAAATACGCTAAAATCTTTAAAATTCTTTAAAATCTCTTCAAATTATTGAAATAAATTGCAAATTCCTTGGAATCTTTTTACGTATCACAGAATATTTATAATTATTTAAACTCTTTGGTAATACCTTGAAATTTATTAAAGCTCTTCAAAATTCTTCGAAATTTTTAAAAATACCCTAAAATCTTTCACATTCTTTGAAATCCCTTAAAATTATTGAAATAAATTGTAAATTCCTTTGAATTTTTTAAAGTATGCCAGAATCTTTGAAATTCTTTAAAATCTTTGGTAATACCTTCACATTTATTAAAGCTCTTAATAATTCCTTGGAATTTTTGAAAATACGCTAAAATCTTTAAAATTCTTTGAAATCCCTTCAAATTATTTTAATAAATTGCAAATTCCTTAGAATCTTTTATAATATCCCAAAATCATTCATATTCTTAAACAAATTTGGCAATACTTTAAAATATTTGAAATCCTATGAAATCTCTCAATTATTGTGAATAAATTCTTTGAAATCCAGTAAAATATTATAAAATCCCGTGAAATTATATGAAATCTGATATTTCTTGAAAACCTGGAAAATGCATTAAACTGTTAGCATCCCTTAAAATCATTGAAATCCCCGGAAATCTTATAAAATCACTTGGAATCTTTTCAAATATTCTAAAACCTTATAAGTCGTATACAATCTTTCCATATCTTCCGAAATTCTACTAAATTCTTCAAGATCCCATTCAAATTTGTTCAAATGCCTGAAAATCATTCAAATTCTTGGAAATTCGTTGAAAAGATTTTAATCGCTTGAAAATGCCTTGGAAGGTTTTAAAATACCCTAAATTATTTCAAATCCTTTGAAACTTTTTAAATCTTTGAAATTCCTTAAGAATTTTAAAAATACCTTAGTGGTTAACCCATGGGTTAATTTATTGAAAGAAGTGTGACAAAATAAGTGATCTTTTCATTATAAAAAGTAACTACAGTGACTTTCTCCTAAAAAGGTGACTAAAACTGACAGTGCTTCTCACAGAAATTGCCTGACTTGCAATTTTTTGTTAAATCCCTGACTTTTCCCTGATTCCCAGGTTTTCTCTAATCTGCGGCCACCCTGATAAATATAGTCAGATTGTCATTACTATCTACTTACTATGAAGTGTACAGAGTATGAATATATCACATCTAGCTTTTGCTTCGGTCCTAGATTTTCAGCTGGGATTTCTAAAGGAGGTGCATTTTTGTTGCAACCCGAACCAATTTCCGGGTGATTAATACTGCGAGGCTGTACCTTGACGGCTGAAATCGATTATAAATTTTACGATAAATTAATTTGATTTTCAAAGTTTACGACATTTTCTTTGAAGCTCAGATGTCCTTACATATTATTCGTCCACCGTTTTCTTTGAAACCTGAACCCCACTCTTCCTTGGCACCGCTGTGGTAAGTAATCACCAGATCAACGTGATTAAACAAGTAGTAGGTTTTGAGCTTATTGTACGAACTCTGAAACAAACAAAAAAATGTAATTAAATCGTAGAAAAGAATGATGTATTTAAATACAGTATTTGTTTATTGAACTTACATCGATATCGCAAGTAGTATCTTGCGATCGAGTTTCACCGCTGTAACATCCCATTGGGAATCCGATACTACAATAATTCCGTTCGTCTGTTAATGTATAACACCAAGTCACTGGCATATTATCTGAAAACAAATTTTCACCCAATTAACCAGGCACTGTACAAATTCTTTCAAATAATTCAGGGTGTCTACTCAAATCCTGGGAAAAAATTCCTTGACAATTCTAGGTTTTTTTCCCGGGCATCTCAAGTTTTTTTCACGTATAATTTAGTATGGAGTCATGCAAATATTTCTCATTTTTTTTAAACAATCGACACGAAATATGTATACAGTTTCACGATTTTATTATAAATAATAGTTTTTTTCAGTTTCTCGAAATTCAATTAATATGTTCAATTTAGAAAGCTTTGGCAAATTATATTAAAAGTCTCTAAAATCCATGAATTTGAATAATAATTCAAACAAATTTTTATTTTACCTTCTTCTATTTAAAATTCAGTTCACATTTAAGTCAAATTAATGTGGGTACTATATTAAATTCAATCTAAACAGCTTCAAATTCCCAACTTCTAAAATAAAAATATTGCATTTTCAACAAGATAGATGAATTTTTAACCAAACAGTTGAATTTTCAATCAAAAAGATTAATTTCTACCAAAAAATACGATTTTGCAACAAAATACATGAATTCATAACCAAAAATTTGGCTTTTCACCTAAAAAAAAAACAATTTTTAACTAAGTAGTTGAATTTTGAACTAAAAAAGATCAGTTTTCAACGAAAATGGAAGTTAAATTTTCAGTGAAAAAAAATTACACAGAAAAAAGTTTTTCAACCAAAGTGATGAATTTTCAACTAAACTGATGAATCTTCGACTGGAATAGATGAATTTTCAACCAAAAGGTGAATTTTCAAACAAGAAGATTAATTGTCTGTCAAAAAGACGAATTTTCAACTAAAAAAAGACAAGTTTTCAACCAAATAGTTTAATTTTGAACTGAAAAAGATACATTTTCAACAAAAATGAAATAGTTAAATTATCAGTAAAAAAAGTACACAACAAAAATGTTCAACCAAAGTGATGAATTTTCAACTAAATTGATAAATCTTCAACTGTAATAGATGAATTTTCAAGCAAAAAGATGAATTTTAAAACCAGAAGATTAATTTTCTGTCAAAAAAGACGAATTTTCAATTAAAAAAGACAACTGTTCAACCAAATTGTTGAATTTTTAACTGAAAAAGATAAAATTAAAAAAATGGAATAATTAAACTTTCAGTTCGTAAATTAATTTTGGACCAAACTGATGAATTTTCAACTAAAATGATGAATCTTAACTAGAATAATGGTATTTTCAACCAAAAAGATAAAATTTTCAACCAAGAAGATTAATTTCTACCAAAAAAGATAAATGGTCAACAAAATGCATGAATTTTCAACTAAAAAGATCATAAACCAAACATTGAATAGTTAAATTATCTATTCGAAAGATGAATTTTCAACTAAAATTATGTAAATATCAAGTGGAATAGTTACATTATCAGTTGAAACAAATTTTGTTAACCAAACTGATGAATTTTCCACTAAAACGATGATTCTTCAACTGAAATATTTAATTTTTAAACCAATAATATGAATTTTCAACTGAAATTATGAATCTTTAACCAGAATAACTGAATGTTTAAATAAAAAGATGAATTTTCTACCAAAAAGATTAATTTATACAAAAAAGACGAATTTTCAACTAAAAAAGATCATTCTTCAACCTAATTCAACTGGAATAGTTAAATTTTCAGTAAAAAAAATATATAATTTTCAACCCAAAAAACAATAAGTTTTGAACCAAATAGTTAAAGTTTCAATTTGAATAGTTGAATTTTCAGTAAAAGCATTAATTTTCAGCCAATAAAAAAACGAATTTTCAACAAAATAGCTCATTTTTCAACCAAAGAGATGAATTTGCAATTAAAATTATGAATCTTCAAACAAAAGAATTACTTTGTAACAAAAGAGTTTAGTTTTCAAAAAACTAAATTTTCATTCTATAAAAGATTAATTCTGAGCGAAAAATGTCTTAGTTGATATTTCAACCAAAAAAGATTTTAATTCTGAACTAAGAAAGATTTTTCAGCCAAGAGAAAGAAACAATTGCAAGAAAACGGTTAAATTTTCAAGAAAAAAGATGCATTTTCAACCGAGAAGATTAATTTTCTACCAAAAAGAATGAATTTTTAACAAAATACACGAATTTTCAACCAGATACTTGAATTTTCAACTGAAAACGATCCATTTTTAATCAAAAATAGAATAGCCAAATTTCAAGTTAAAAAATTAATTTCAAACAAACAAAAAAAAACGAATCTTCAACAAAATAGTTACATACAGTAATATAAAGCTAGTTTTGCAAGTAAAGAATCATTCTCATTTAATTTTATATTGCAATTTTTAAAAATAGGCATGTTTAAGAAAAAATTGTCGCCTTTAAAAAAAAATGTCCTGACATTTCTTTGAATTTTTTTGAATCGGCGACAAAAAAAGTTCTATAAATTGAATAAACATGTAAATCAATGCTTACTAACATATTTTGATTTGTTCAACTCGTCACGGAAATTCTGTTCTGACAAATTTATGAGTATTTTAACTCCTAAAGCTAATGAGGTAGATTAATATCAAAAAGTTGTCGGAAATTTTCTCTAAAATGTCTCATTTTTTTAACTGATGCAGGTATTTGTTTGTTCTCCATTCTAATTTATTCAACATTTGAACTCAAGTCAATTTCAAAGTATTGTACTGTTTGCAGTATAATTTCCAGAAAAAATCATGTACAGCACCGGCGGAAATTATCTACTTATTTTAAATTTGACGTCTTTTTGCAATATATTTTTATTAAATTGACATTTTGCCTTCAACTTGGGCTTATTAGACGCAGATTTTTTTTTTAAACTTTCGTTATATAAGAAAAAAATTTCATGTTTATATTCTAAAAATGAGGCACTTTAGCAACAGCTCAAAAATAGGCGTGTACATAATTTCCGCCCGTACAGTAAATAAAATAATTAATCAATGCAAATTTTAAAAGGCTTTTGGACTATTACTTCATTCTAAACAAAGTTTTTAATATAGTAAAAAATAATTAATATGTAATAGTAAAAAACTAACAGATTCCCGTGTTCATTCAAATCATTATAAAGTCTTAGCTATTAATTAAATTAATTGTCTAACATACATTAGTGTTTCAAAATAATTATTATCTATTGTAGGATGGTCTCCCCTTTTTGTTTAATTTGAGGAAAAATATCTCACCAACAATCCAGTGGTGTTGATAATTAAGCGCCATTCCTTTTTTGAGTAACTGCAATTTTCTTTCCGTCTCTTCGGTTCCACCAATATCTCGACCAAGATAGGTTTTAGTACAAGCCTCCACGCAGGTGAGATTTTTCATAAATTCGATCTAAACAAAATTACGAATCACTCCTAAATGCATTTTCTTATATCTTGATGAATTAATAAACAAACAAAAATTTGTCTTTCTATTACCTTGTATGGAGAAGGACGAATACGTTCTCCAAACACAACTTGTCCTAAATTTTCAACCGGTGATAAACTTTCATCCGTAGGACAGAAGTCGAAGCTATAAATGAGTATTAATAAAAAAGAGTGAATTATCAACTAGAATTTATTTGAACAATTTTTTGTTGATGGCACGTACTATAAAGACTGTAATTTAAAGCTATCGATAATAATGCCATTATTGGATAAAAAAAATTTTTCTTACTGGTGGTATTCGTAGGGAAGTGCATTTTGTTCCGTGTTGAGTCGATTTACATACATAGTTATCTCCGACTGAAAAAGAAATCTTGAAGTCATTACTACACTAGCGCAAACGCATTAGGGCGGTACAAAATAGCATTGGAATTTTTTTTCTCAAATTTTCATACATATCGCCCCCAAATTTAATCGAATCCACAAAAAATGTTGTTTTCTGTTTGTTTAAAAAAATGATGTTTAGAGGTTCCACAAGCCCCACGAAGTTTAACATGTATTTCCCATAAGAAAAAAATATGAAATCAAGTTTTTCTAGGTCTCGTTTTTCACACCAAATAATGAAATAACCGCTTGTTTATACATGTAAAAAATTGAACCATTTCATTTTTTATTGGCGAATAATTTTTAAAGAAAGCAGAACCATAAATAAACAAATTCTTAATTTGTTGCGAACATAAGTCGTCTTTGTGAAATCTTTGGGTATATTTTAAAATCTTAAATCTTTAAAATCTTGCTCAAATCTTTGTAAGTACTTAAAATCTGTAAAAATCTAGAAATATCTGTGAAATCTTTAAGAAATTTTTTGGAATCTTTTAAAATTCTTGAAACCTTTGTGAAATTTTTTGAAATCGATATGAAATTTTTGAAGTATTAGCGAAATCATTCTTTAATATTTGTTTGTGAAATTTTTCGTGTTCGTCTGAAATCATTAAAATCTTATCAAATTTGTTGAAACCTTTCTAAATCGTTTAATATCTCTTAAATGTTTTAATACTGGTGTACTATACCCATGTTGAAATCTTTGAAATTCTTGAAATCTTTTGAAATCCTTATGAATTCTTTTAAATATTTGTGAAATATTTTGCATTCGTTTGAAATCACTTGAATATTTGAAATCCTCTACAAAATGTTGAAATCGTTTAAAATCTTTAAAATCTGACGTACTGTAACCCTTGTTGAAATATTTGAAATTCTCGTATTCTTTTGAAATCTTCATGAATTCTTTGAAATATTTGTGGAATCTTTCTGAAATCTTTTGTATTCGTTTAAAATGATGGAAATGTGTAAAATCTTTGTGAAATCTTCTACAAAAAATTGAAATCATTAAAATATTTTAAATCTTTAAGAAATTTTCTAAAAAAATGTTGAAATCGTTACAAATCTTTGAAATGTTTTGAAATCTAGTTTACTATACCCTTTTTAAAATAATTAAAATCCTTGAAATCTTTTGAAAGTTTTAAAACCTTTGTGAGATTTTCGAAATATTTGTGATTTTTTTTAATCCGGTGTACACGCCCTGTTTAAATAATTTAAAATCCTTGAAATCTTTATGAAATGTTCGAAATCTTTGGGAAATTTGTGTGAAATCCTTTTACACGCCTTTTGAATCCTTGAAATCTTTATCAAATCTTTTGAAATCTTTCTTAAATGTTTGTTTGTGAAATCTTTTGTATTCGTCGAAATCATTGAATTATTTAAAAACTTTGTGATCTTTTAAAATTTTCAAAATGTTTTGAAACCTTTTGAAATCGTTCCAAATCTTTGAAATGGTTTGAAATCTGGTGTAGTGTACCCTTTTTCAAATCTTTAAATCTTTTGAAAATTTTAAAATCTTTGTGAAATAGTTGTGAAATCTTTGAAATCCGTGAAATCTTTGTGAAATGCTTAAAATTCTTTTAAATATATTGAAATTTTTAGAAATATTTAGTAACCTTTTGAAATCTGGTGTACACTCAAAAACCGAATGGTCAACCCCTCGAAAAATCCGTTGTATGGCCATTGCTTATTCTAATTCTGAAACTGAATTAACATCGAACTTTTCCAACTAATAATTTTTATAATTTTTAAGTTGAATATCACAAAAAAAATATACTTTAACATTCTATAATAGCGGAGACGAAATAAAAAACGTATAGAATTATTCACAATATTAAAGTCTTTTCATTGCAATCTATAAAATAATTGGTAAAGTCTACAAAAAATGCCTACAAATCACTTTATTTATTCTGTAATGAGCAAAGGATAAATTATATCTTGATAAATAAACAACTTTTCAGTAGTAAGATTTCTTATAAACGAGATGTTTCTTTCATAATAGACTAAAAGAATTAAATTACTTTTCGCATTTCAACAAAATAACAGCTTTTAAAGACAAAAAAATTAATTCAAGGTTGTGAAAAATTCAAGGAGATTTACAGGTTTTCAGGGTTCAAAAAAACTTCAAGGAGAATTTCAGGTTTTCAAGGTCACTAAAAATTTAACTATTCCATTTTTTGTTGAAAATGTATCTTTTTCAGTCAAAAATTCAACTATTTGGGCGAGAATTCATGTGTTTTGTCGAAAATTCGTGTTTTTAGTAGAAAATTAATCCTCTTGGTTTAAAATTTATCTATTTGGTAGAAAATATATGTATTTTGTTAACAATTAGTATTTGTTGGTATAAAATTAATTTTTTTCGTCATTTTTGGTTGTATTCAACTGTTTTTAACTTAATGGTTTAAATATCAACTACTACATTTTTGGACGAAAATTTAACTGTTTTATAGAGAGTTTATCTGTTTGGCCTGAAAATTCACCAATTTGGTAGAAAATTCAATATGTCATGAAAAAAAGATAAATTATATCTTGACAAATAAAAAACTCTTCAGTAGTAAGATTTGCTATTTGCCATTGTATACCTATTTACAAAAAAAAAAATTTCTTATGGGAAATACGTGTCAGACTTCTTAGAGCTTGCGGAATCTCTAAAAATCTTTTTTTTACGCATTTATGTTTGTTTGGATTCGAACAAATTTGGGTGATTTTAAATTCTAAAAATATATTTTCCACCTATAACGTATTTTGAACAACGGGGTTCCAGCGACAACTCATTATCGATATCAATGTAAAAAAATAAATCTTTTGGTCCAGCGAAAAGAGGTTATGAAACACGAAAATGTCAAATTTACATCCGTCAAGTTGATAAACTTCTCGAAATTGAAGAAAATATGATAATTGAGAGGAATAAGCAAAAATTGAGCCAATTTCACGATAAAGAACATTAAAATAGATAGGTATAAAAATGATAAAACGTATAAAACCTTGACTATAATGACAAGAATGTCATCGCACCGATTGACGCAATTTATGATCGAAATTAAAGTACTGCGAACTAATAATTACGTACCTTGCATGTTTCCGTTGCATCGCCGGCTTTACAATAGTTGACAGGTGCCAATCCGGGCAAATAAAATCCCAGAGCACTGGGAATTACCCACAAAATACACAACAACCATACCGTCATTGTTCACGTTGAATTGTCTTTTGCTGCTCACTAATTCAACTACCACGAGATTTGAGAATAACTACATAAAAGTGCGATCGATATTCGTCATCTTACCCGTTATTCAAAGACTGTATTAATATTCTTGTTCGTCGCAGTCATGAAGCAATTTCGGATTTTTGTATGGCGACTGACGGACGACTACGACGGCTGGCTGCTGCTGACACGTCGCACTGAGTCATGGATAGTTTGGACCGATAACCCAATGGCCATTCAAATTTCCCGCATTTCAAGTGTTGTGAAATTCGGGTATATTCACACTTTTTATTAATGCATTCACAGGGATGGGAACATATAAGTAAAATACCCATTGACATATAGTACTGGACTTAATGATGGGCGCTGCTCGGTATTTCAGTCATGACCAAATCCTGACCGGTCATGACGGTAAATGTTGGTAAAACGTGGTCAGACCCAATTATATCCACCAGGAGAGGCTTTTTTCATAGAGAAAAGTGGTTAAGTTGTTAGGACATACCCTATGCTAACCTTGTACAAAAAGTCTTTCGGTTCTAAATGTTCCAGTTATTCTCTAAATAATAAAAATGCCAAAAAGCTGAGGATGACAGACTACACTTTTGACAAATTCGCGCGAGTTTCAAGGGGAATTTAAAACTGACACTTTATAAATTGACAAATTACATTGAAAATTTGTCACATTTATTAAGCAATAATTTTAAAATAATAGCTAGTGGTATGTTAAGTTATTTTTAATACAAATTCCATTCATTTTAATCCTAAACACTAAGGTGAGTACTTCTGTAGGTTATGATCACAAATAAAAATACTGTTTTTTTTGCTTCAACTTGTAATATAATGTATATACAAATTTAATTATTAATGTACATTAGTAGTCATTTCCATAATTTAATTATATAAATATGTGTTGTGTGTGTGTGTGTGTAAATTGTGTGTACATACTCGTGTATAAATGTATTGAAAAATTTCCTGAATAATTTAGAATAAATAATTAAAACAAAATATTTTAAATTTCAATGCCAAGTAAATGGAAAATAAATTTAAATGATGTCCTTACTTCTCTATAAAATTTGAAGCATGAAAAGGTATTTTGTAATATTAGAGCTGTAGAAGGGTTGCCCACACGAACTCTAGGCAGAAGGTCGGCAATGAATTAGAGATGTCAAAAGCATCAGGAAGAGATTTTTAGAATGAAATGGGTCTGTTATGAACGCCAAGGTCAAAGTCAAGGTCACTAACGTATGCCTTCCTGCAAAGCCTACAACTGTTGTCTAGATCTTTTTGGCATAAAACGCTTTCCTGAAAAATGATTGAGGCGCGACTTTCAAAATAAAACTCTCTTTATAATATAAATACCTACATTCATGGCTGTGATTGTGGACAAAACTATAGTTCAAACTACGATTGCTACAGCGACATACAGCGCATTAAGTCAACCAGCAATAACCTATTGCGCACGTCTACAGACCACCATGACCCACTGCGCAAGTCTACAGCACATCATGATCCACCGCGCATGCCTATAAGCCACCTGAACCAACTGCACATGCCGACGACCTACCAAGGATTACTGCGCATATATTTTTGGCTTAATTAAAGCGAATCGCTTCAGGTATATAGAGAAAAAAATGTCATACACTCTAAAAATTGGCCCTTTTCGAATCCACACATAGTGATATTTGAACCACAATCACACCACGAAAACCTCATTTTTTACAGTTGTGGTCAATGAGACTTTAGATCACCATGACATGAACTACATTCTCTCTTAATTACAAACAAATTATCCAAAATCCAATTTCTGTACAAATTCTGCGGAGTTCTTTCACGCAATTTGAACTAAAGGTAGCCAAGGGCCGATTGATATGTACAACAATGGAGCAATCAATAGCTTAAGATATCCTAAGTCGGGACATAATGCGCAAATGAATTCTCGAAAGAATAAACATGAAATATTTGAAATGACAATAAGAATAGTCATTTTGGAAGTGCAAGCCTTCCGGTAATAAGCTTGAAGGAAATAGTAGATGTTGCGCGTCGCCCTGCTGTGAGAACAATAAATTAGAAAGTTAGATACAATTCAATTTATAGATTGAAGAAAAATATAAAACTTGTAGAAAAAATACTTAAATGAAAAAAATTGATGGTAAAGAAATAACAACAAGTTTGTTATAATTTATTACCCCAAAGAACTTTCATTTGATTTTATATATCCAAAAAGCGAACAGAAGAGATTTTTGGACTTCAATCATTTTTCCTCTTTACTGTTTTTGTATACGAACCAACAATTTTCCCCCTGAGCTAAAAAGGATTGGAATAATTTGAGCATTTTCCACCCATTCTGATCATTTTATTGATAACAACTATTGTGGTATTCTATCACGCTTTTTATTAAACATTCGTACTTTCTTAAAATAAGCGGAAACAGTGAAGGGGGACCTTCCTACAGTAGATAATGAACCCACGGTAGATATTCCTTAATTACAAGAACAAATACAGTTAAAATAATTATTTATCAATTTAACTCATTAACACATATAGACACTTATTATTAATTAAATTAAATTAATTGTTTGACATACATTAGTTTTCAAAATTAGGAACAAATCCATTTCAAATCATGCAGGCCAGGGGGTGACATGTGCTGAATTTGCTTGCCTATAAAATATATTCTTGTACGTGGAAAATAAGGAGACATGTATTTTTTGTAAACCGTGCCATTTTGCAATTTATGAGACGTGGAGATTTTTCTCATTTTGTTCACCTAGTTTTCCGTTATTTTGGATAAAAAAAAAACATTTCTCGAAACCTAATATTCCTAGAAATTGTAAAGAAAAGTAGAATGGGAGTTCTTGAGAAAATTGTTTTTTTTTTTAATGCAAAATAACTTCACCAAAACGTTATACAAAGATGAAAGGTTAGGGAAAAAAATCAAAAATAATAGTTTTCTCCTTAAAAGCAACAAAATCAAAATGGAAAATTTATCGTATGTACACTATACCAGTACCTATTATTCCTAAACATATAATAAAAAAAGAAGGATTTTTAAAAATAATTTTTTTCTTTTTTTTAAAATTCAAAATATGGCTGCTATTTTCCATTATTTCTAAACTTGGTTGTGAATTTTTAAAGAGTGCAAAAAACTGGATAAACTTAAACAAGAATAACTTACATGTCTCATGCATTTCTGAAATCGCAAGGTTTTTAAAGTAAAATCAGCAAAAAGCTCGTTGTACCTTTAAATTTCTAAAATATTCGTGAAAAACTTAAAAATGTCGCTATGTTCATTACACAAAAAAAATTCATCTCCTTATTTTCCAAGTACAATAAAAAATATATTTCATAGGCAAGTTTATCTTGATCATGTCACCTGCTACCCTGTATTATTTGAAATGGATTCGACTATTTTTTAATAAGATACATGAATTTTCCACCAAATAGTTGAATTTTCAACTTGAAAAAGAATAATTTTTACCCAAAAATGAAATAGTTCAATTTTTAGATCAAAAGGTTGATTTTGAACTGAAGAAACGTACTTTCAACAAAAAAGTTCAATTTTCATTTGAAGGGGTGGGTCTAGCAAAATAAATTATGAATAAATAATGATGACTTACCTACAAAACACTGGATTTTTTACGCTAAGTTATTGTTTTGAAGAAAAACCAAATAGTAGAATTTTAAACTGAATATATATAAATTTTCAAAAAGGAAATGTGATTTTCTACCAACTAGTTCAAAACAGATTAATTTTCAACCAAATGAATGCATATTATACCAAAATGCATGAATGTTAAAAAAAATCAATGCTTGAACAAAAAAAAGGCAGCCCAAGATACAAATCTTCTAAAAACATATATTTTCAACAATGGAGTTCAAATTTCAAGTGAATTGTTGAATTTTTGACGCTGGATTCATCCCCAACCAAAAATATGATAGTTGACTTTTGAATCAAAAATAGTTAAATTTTCTTATTAGATTCTATGAATTCAGTTGGCATTTATAAGAGAGAAAATAGAAAAGGGGTGAAAGGGGGGTTTCTTCAAAACAGGAGAAAGAAGAATTCTTTGAAAAAAAAGAGAGGGGAATGGAGAAAAAATTATGAAGTCATAAATATGAAAATGGTTTTAAAGCTTATTAAGTTTGAGTTTAATAAAACCATTTCTGGGCAACTTAAATTTCGCAAAATTCGCATCATTGTTTCGAATTCATCATCAGAACTCGTAATAAATGTTATCTTAGTTTGTAACGTCATTTCCGCTCTCAACTTACCTTCTACCTCTGTTACCAACCGAAGTTTTTGGTGTGACCCGTTGCGCCCTAAGTTTGTGAGGTAGTTTATGGGCGGACCCTGAAGAAAAATTAATCGGAAGATAGGATATTATCAGATGAAAAACGCTTAAAGAATCCCTGTAATCAATAAATTTATTTCTCCAAATACAAGCGTATAATAATCCAGGGACACGATATTGTCAGCTATTTTATTTTCACCCATGTTGGCTGTCAATACAGTAATCATATATAACCAGAAGTTTTACTTGTCATAGGGATATCTCGAACTATGACTCGAACCGGACCCACCAGAATTAGGTGGATAATAATTATGCGACTGATCATCCTGAAAGCCTTGCAGAAAATGATTAGGATCATGATTCTGAGGTAATGATGGAGCAAAAGGAGGCAAACTTGGAAGATTTATACCAAAAGATTGAAGAAAAACTTCATCATTATGATTCTGTGTTGATGGTGAAAAGCCAAAAGTGCCATTTGGAAGAAATGCATCAGAAGATTGAAGCGAATGATTATGACCGTAATTCTGTGTTGATGAATAAGAAGAAGAATGATGATTCTGAACACCTTGACCGTAAGTCTGTGTTGATTGTAGATCAGAAGAAGGCCAATTTGAAGGAGCCACACCAGAAGATTGAAAAGAATTATCAAAGCCGTAATTCTGTGTTGATAGTGAATGAGAAGACCCACTTGGAGGAATCGCACTACTAAACTGATGCGGCTGATCATAAACATAATTTCCTGTTGATGGTGAAGGATGATGAGGTACCTGGCGATAATTTCCTTCGTTATCCATGTACACATCGCCAGGCATGTGGCTTACAGTGTTTTCGTGCAAAGGAAGAAAATTACCCCCAACGTGAGGTGGAGCTTGAGGAAAGCTGCTATGCTGGTTTGAATGCGCTCCGTGAGCATTACCCCCTGATCTATCTTGGGCATGTTCAAAAGTAGAAAGCCTATCGCTGTTATCACGTGTACGTCTACGATCAGGCTCAGAATTAGATGCAGGCCGACGTTTAGGTCTAGGCATGAGTTGACGCTGAGTGGCTCTCGAAGTCCCATAGGTACGATCTGTGTTCTCCTCTGCTGTTGAAAAAGACGGATTAGTGATTTGAAGTCTGTGGAGCATCTGTGAGAAATCGCGTGATTCTTCGTCTTTTTTTTTAGAAGGTTCATTGACTTTGATTCTTTTCAGCATCTCTGAGAAAGCTGCTGCCTCTTTAATTTCTTCCTCATCAGGTTCAGTTTGGTATTTTGGGTAAACGCGTGAGGTTTGCTCTATATTTATAGAAGATTCAGTGACTCCCTTTTTTTTTAGCATCTCTGAGAACAATTTTGCTTCTTCTTCTTCTTTAGACTTAGCAGCTTCGGCACGTCTGATTCCATTCAGGTATTTTTGGTAAGCGCGTGCTTGATTCTTTTCTTGCAAAGAATTATGAGAGGACCTATCTGCTGTTTCTGCAAAAAGACAAGGAAAATTAATTTATGAATTTTTCAATACAAAAATTTATTGAAAGATGTAGGCAATTCACAATTTGCTGAGATCGCACGTACGGTCTGGCCTTTGTGGACACCACGCGGTTATAATAGGCAATCTCTAACTACCAGCGCACTGTTGCCCCTCTAGTCCTTTTCGCAATTGAGACAACACATATCCATGATCTAACCGATACTGTGCTGGCGAAATTATTTTTCTTAACACTTTTTAGGGTGTCGATTCGGCTAGCAGTCTAAACTCGTTTGAGTTAGCATTGGCAGCGCATAAATGATTGTTTGTTTAATATTTTATTCAACAAAAGACTAGAAGAATAACAGTGTACTGGTGGTGGAGCACTGTCTATCGTCACCTCAACTGATATAAGGTCCAAAATTGATATAAAACCCAAAATTGACATAGGGCTTAAAACTCATATAAAGCCAAATATTTATATGGGCCCCAAAACTGATTAGGGCTATCGGATACAAAACCGGGGGGGGGGGGGCTCTTCAAACGAAGTATCATGAAAATATACCACTTCATCCAAATTTTAAAAATTTGAGTCAATTTTGGGAATTTTTAGCCGAAATTTCTATTCTGTGGTACGAAGAACCCTCTGGAACTGTCTTTCATAAAAAAATTTTAATGTTATATAATTTTCGAAAATTGAGACAAGTTTGAAAGTTTTGGAAGTTTGACCCCAATTCTGTGTTCTGTGACTCGAAAAAGCTTGTTTAATTTTTGCGCCAAATTCATCTTGTGTGACTTGAAAAACCCTCCAGTTTGGACTTAAGAAACCCCTTAAACTAACTTTCATAAAATATACCAATTTATTAAAATTTTCAACATTTGGGTCAAATTTGGACATTTTTTAATATGAACCCCAAATTTGTAATCTTGAACTTAGAAAACCCCCTTTATTATGACTTCAATGGAAATCTAACAGCTTGATAGAATTTCAAGAAAGAAAGTCACTTAGTTGAATTTTTTGTCCCAATTCATCTCTTGTGGCTCAAAAAACGACCTCGTACTGACTTTAATAGAAATCGAGCAATTCAATAACTTTCCAAAATTCGATTCAACTTTTTCGATTTTCCAACTTCAATCCCGTAATCGTATTATACAATCGCTAATTAATTAATTTATAAAGTAATGCTTAAGTAATATACCTTTGCATTGCTGATTCAAAAAATTCTTAATATATGATCAAAGCGATTTATATGATGAAGGAAGATGTGTAAATTTCCTAAAAATTGAAAAATAATTATTATTATTATACTTACCAATTTCATCAAAGAAAATTATAAAGATGAAGGCAAGAGCACCGCAAATCGGCTTCATTTTTCTAGGTGGAGAGAAAAGTCACTCTTTTAGAAATTTGTAATGGGCAACTGAAGGTTTCCAGTAATCAGCTTGATAAGTACTGGAGTTAATAAGTATGAAGCAAAATTGTACATATGTAGATAACTACAAGAAAATAACAGTGTACAAATATTTCCACACTCAATTCAATTTAGTTTGCTCATCCTGTAATGGCTTACAATTAGTTAAGCTCACACTGTGCATCTCAATGTTTCAATATTTCGTAACTGCGTTTCTGCTTGGGAACAAACGTGTCATTTAGATGATTTTCCTTATAGTAAATATGCTATCTTTTATACAAACAACAAACTTCACTAAATATAATGCTTTTGAAATAGAAAAGATACTGTGATTATTCGCGAAAATAGAGAAATTTGGAACAAACATTTGAATTTTCAGCCTAGAACTTTTCTACCAAAAAATGAATTTTCAATCCAAAAGCAAGAATCTCCTATAAAATACAAATTGTCAACGAAATAGTTGAAATTTCGCACTAAGATGATAAGTTACAACACAATTGTTGATTTTTCTACAAAAATTATTTTCTGACAAAGTAGCTCAACTTTTATTCAAGTAGTTGAATTTTTAATTCCCAAAATTAATTTTCAACCAAAAGAAATTCATTTTCAACAAAGACGATAGTTTAAAAAATTATAATTGAATAACGAAAAATGAATTTTAATCAAAATAGTTCAATCTTTAACAAATGTAATAATTTCCTAACAAATTGGTTCAACTTCAAGCAAACGAGTTGAATTTTCATCAAAATAATTATATTTTTCACCAAATAGAAAAATTTTCAACAACAAGAGATTGTTTCTCATTTGAAAATATAATAGTAGACTTCTTAACGAATGAGAAATAAGTTTTCGTAAAGAATACTTGAGTTTTCTCATTGGGTTCCATGCATTTTTTTGCATTTAAGCGTAAAAAGAAGATAAGTAAGAGCGAAGAAGTTTCTCCAAAAAGGGGCAAAAAGGGAAATCATTCAGAAATGAGATAAAGGGGGAAAAGTGTGTCCCTCAAAATTTTTTATGTGTCTATAACATTGTTGATAAAGTATAAATAAATTGTATTTGTGCATGCCTTGCTTGTAAAGAAATTAAATCGAACAAATTTTGGTTGTTTTAACAAAATCTTTGTTTGATATAACCAAGTTATTGGTTGAATCAACCAAATACTCCAGCTACAAGATTTGGTTGAAAATAAAAAAATTTGGTTGATGAAAAAAATATTTAGTTGTATATATAGAAACCATATTATATGAATAAACCAACAAAGTTTTTTTTTGCTTCAAGCAAATTGTTCCTGGATGCACCCTCGTATTGGTAACAACTATGAAATATCAATAATTGTAAAGAATTTAATGTAATAGGAGTTATCACATTCATTATAACTATAATAAACAAGAAGTTTTTATGAACAAAATTTTTAAAATACATGACGTTTCCAGAATCATAAAATTGATTAAATCTGCAATCTACATTTGTGCATTTGGCTTCTTTAATCAAAGTGATTTGTCACTTCAGACTATACCAAACAAAAAATTTTTTAGCACCATTAGGTTTGATGAAATATTGGGAGGAATATTTTCCTCAATTAAAGCTACAATATTTTATACATGTACTTAATATTGCGCATAAATTCTGGGATCTGTCAAAAATTGGTTTTTGTATGTTGGTGCATTCGCCCACAAAAAATTTCAGATATATTATTTTGACCTGAAATCGTCGATGTTTTCAACTTTGGCTTAAGGTTTATCATGTAAAGAAAATATAGATTGCTAAAGATTTCACTTGAAAATTTTTTGTTCTTTTATATTTTTTTAATTTTCAAACTTTGAAAACAACTTAAGTCTTTAAAACACGAATCATAACTGAAGACATTCGCTAAAACAATTGATGATATTATTGTAAAGGTTGAAGACATTTTATAAAGAACTACGGACGTTTACGTAAAAATTTAAAAATATTTAGTGAAGAGCTAAAGACATTTTTCAAAGAATTAAGAAACTTTGCTGAAGAACTGGGGACATTGATCTTAGAATTGAAAAATATATTCAATCCGGAATTGAAGATAATGATTGGAGAATTAGAATATATTCTATGAAAAATTAAAGACATTAATGTAAGAATTGAAGACAGTTGATGAAGAATAAAATACACTTATGTGAGAATCAATACTTCGAATACAAGAATGTTCAATTCAGACGACAAGAAAAGTTTAGTGAGGGATATGTTGATGCGTGAAGTAAAAACATTTATAATGTATTCAATAAAATATTTTCTAAGACTAAAGACAAAGAAGATGTTGAATGCTGAAAGATAAACAGCTTGTGATTAGATGGAGAGCGGGTGCACCTTTCTGAGATACCGATCGTAGAATTTCAATGTATTTTTTAAGGTCTCCGTTTGTACATTTCCATCCTTTCCAAGATAAACTATTGTGACTTGTGCTAATTTTCAGCACATTGAAGGGAGACTGTCATCCTTTTCCACGACGAGGATTCCTATCTCGATGTTATGTTGGTCGACAGGTTTCTTTCACTTGCTGCAGGTGATCATTTTGTGGGGGCACTCACTAGGCCACCTACACCAGAAGTGATCTCTTAGCTGGTGTGCATGCTGCCATTATGACAAATGATTACCTCATAGAATGCGATAGGTTGCCTTTGAGAAGCTTGTTGAAGAGGCGCTGGTAAAGAAGTGTCCGTAAGACAAAGGAAGAAGATCGTTAAAAATTACCTCAATTTTAATAAAATGCGTCTGCAATTGCTTGTAAGTCAGTGATGTGTTCATAACAGTACGTACACATCAAATGGTGTTCAAACAAATTCACTGAGGCATCTCAAACTCGTTTAATTTTTTTAATTCTGTGTTGGCAATAGCGACATTTTTGTCCTTATCAGAGTGTATTGTGCTGGCCCTCTTCCAGCGAGAAAAGAACCTTTTAAGACTGCGAACAAAAGCTTCAGTCGTTAGATCGCTGACCGGTCCGTTATGGACTGCCTATGTTGAAAAGCACGCAAAAATCTAAAAGTAGGGTTCTTCTCTTTTACGGTTCCTATGGCGTTTCTCTCTTATAAAATGAAGCCGCAATAATCAACACCGTCGTGCAGAAAGGGTCGAGCAAAAGGTAGACTCTTTTTAGGTATATTTTCTATTATGTAATCAATTACAATTAATCTATTGAATAGTGATCATCGCGGTATCAAGATCCTCACTCAAAAGAGGACCCTTTAATTCATTTTTAGTTTTTCAATTTTTGATAAAACGAAGGCAATATGCGACTACGTGTTTCTTTTTTCTTAGACTCCAATATCTTGCAAGCAGATTTGCATTAGTGAACAACGGAACTTTCTGAATAACCTTGATTAGTTTTGAACAAAATGCTCGTTTCTTGTCTCAGACAAGCTGCACCGTTATCCCAAATTTTTGATTGCAAAAAATCCATTGAATGTTGACCTCGTGAGATCAGATTCGCTAAATTGTCGTTAGTTGCCACATATGGCCATTCATGAGGCTGTGAGCTTGTGTTAATTTCGGCTGCCCTATTCACGACAAAAGTTTTTAACATATTTGACTTAGTTTCAATCCAGTTCAAAGTGAACGTAGAATCTGACAAAAAAAATGTCTTATCAACAGACATTTGAAGTGTTTGAATTGTGAATGTGTATAATTCAGTCAAGATAACTGCTGCGCATGATTCTAACTTCGTCAATGAGCTTAGATAGATGCATTCTCCGTAGGGTTTTTCGCTAGCGCTTCTGAACCCATGAATTTGAGTTTCTATAGTGTTTTGAATGTAAATGCATGACCCCCTTAAACTTCATTTGAGAGGGAAATTTATTTTTTGATATCTAACCATTCATTTTGTAATTACGGAGAAGCTGGGAACATGGATCAAATAACGGAGCAGTTTGCGTTAAGATAGATCGCTTGGTTATTTTTTCCTTTGTATTTGGTAGTTTACCCGTGCAAAAGATGGAATCTGCTTAAGAGACCTAATGAAGACCTAAAGATTTAACAGTCGTTGCTGTATCGCGAGACATGTGACCATTACGCGAATCGCTAAGAAACTCTTTTGTGATGGAGGATAATTTGATCCCCATTTTCTAAGATCAAATCCACCCTTGTGCAAGAGCAGTATTAACTAGTTGCAAAGTGTGAGGGTTTCTTGTAAGGATTAAGCCTCTGGTATAAGATCATCCACGTAAAAGTCGCATTTGAGATACTATTTAAATTGTAGCAAAATAGCAAGAACAATTAATCGTAGGATGGTGGCTCAAAAATTCACTTATCTTGACGGTCATTAAAATGGAACATTTTTTGCTGGATGACGGGATTTCAAGCGACTACATATCGCGCCTCTGAATTCTGGTTCACTGGAAACTGCACCTCTGAATGCCATACCTCCCGGACTCACAGATACATGGTCAACAAAAATTGTTTGTTTGACGCGCGATATAAAACAATCCTGCTTTTGAAGAACCAATGTTTTATAATTGTTTACAAGTGCTTAGGTGATACACGTATCATAAGCTTTGTTGATATATGATCGGTAATTTAGAACAGCCCCTTATCTTCCGGGATACACTCAGGGAACTATCAAATATTATTATTCTAAATTCGGTTGGTAGAGCAGGTTTTATGACTGGTGTGGTGGAAACATTTGCGTGTAGTCCGTTTCTACTGGAATGTCCAGGAATCAGAGGTTTTATCACAACGATCACTATTTTTATTCAAAATAACTTATTTCTTCACTGGATATGTTTAAAGGTAATATTTTCTGTATATAAAATACAACATAAGCGAATCACCGCATTTTTCCATCTTTAGATGTTTTGATTTTATAAAATGCTGCGGTCGCCTTTAACCTCCGCTGGGAAAGAAAGTGGAGGAATGACAGTTTTTTGGAAATAATTAAATTATCAAATCACATACGTTAGTATCTTAAATTAAGGGTTATCTACTGTAGCATCATCATTTATTGTAGGATGGTCTCCGCTATTTTACAATTCAACTGAAAATAGTATAATATCAATGGCTCAATTTATACATACTGTTTGTTCTGTCAAGGATCATATCAAACGAGCGAAGAACAATTATAAGATTCATTGTAAATTATTCAGAGAGGAATAAGCATGCCTTAATAACGATCTTGAAATATTTTTTTTAGTTGTTTCACTTGACAGTAAATAATCAAGTATGTGTTTCAGCTTGTTTTCAGACAATATAAATGTTTAATCAATAATTTTGTAAGATACAAAAATTGTGCTGAAATAATTATAGTGGAGCCTATAATCATTTCAATATCCTCTAATGAACGATAATACCGAAAATGTATAAAATCAATTATGAAACCCACATGAAGCTCAATTACATTTCAAGTCATATCGGCCAGCGGGTGACAGGTTCAGAATTTGCTTGCCCATGAAATATATTTTTGTTCGGGGAAAATAAGAAGATACATATTTTTTCAAATTGACATAGCGACATTTTTTACGAATATTTTACTATTTTAAAGGTACAACGAGTTTTTTTCGAAAAAATCTCGTTTTATCTCAAAATTGTAATTCTTTTCCTAAAAATTTACTCCTGCAACCAGAATTATAATTTTTCTTGAAAAATTCCTTGTGGAAATAAGGATAATATATTTTTTTGTACATTTCTTTCTCCTAATCTAAAATTTCTTTCTAAACTTCTATGATCCAAATCGAAATGTGATTCTCTTGGAAAGTTCCGTGTTCCAAGTCAGGATAATGATTCTGCTTAAAATTTCGATATCCTAACTGAAAATTATAATTCATATTTAAAATTACTAGTTTCAAATAAAGATTTTCATTTTTATCAAGAATTCCCTGTCTTAAATCAAAATCCTATTTTTTCAACAATTGTTCGTTCCAATGAAGAATTGTGATTCTTTTGCAAAACTTCTTATACCGTATCAGAATTATCGTTCTTTTTCAAAATTTCATTTTTCAAATAAGAATCATTATTCTTTCTGAAAACTTCGCGTTGCAAGTAAAAATCGTAATTCTTTTAAAAAAATCACTGGTAAAAATCAGAATTAATATTTTTCCCGAAAACTTACACTTAAAAGTCAGAAAAATAATTTTTTTGGAAAATCCTTTGTTCCTTATCTGATTTTTTTTTAAATTCTATCAATTAGATCAAAATTGTAATTCTTTTGAGAGATTCCTTGCTCAACATCAGAATTATAATTCTGCTCGAAATTTCCATATGGTAACTCAAAATTATAATTAATATTGAAAATTATAGGTTACAAATCAAGATTTTAATTTCTCCCCCCGAAATTCCCTGATCCAAATAAGAATCATCATTCTTTTCAAAAATGTCTTGTTTCAATTCTAAATTATAATTCTTTATGAAAATGTACTGCTCCAATCAGAATTATGATTCTTTTCGAAAAGTTTTTTTTACAAACAAGAATAATATTTGTTAACTCTGCAATTGTTCTGCGGGATATGGTTGTGGTCGATCAAATAAATTCTTTCTTTAGTTAAACTCTCTTCTTTATTTCACTGAATCTAAACGTAAGAAAAAGGATGTAACTCTATGTTATAAGCAACTAAATAGTATTGTTTTCTCGTCTTGCTGGACGACAGAGAAGTGAACTGTTGAGGGTTGCGATATTCGACGCGACAGGTCCAAGTATGTTGCGCCGCCGAGGGAGCGCTGCTAGGCTCGGTTTCGAGCAAACATCCCACCCGCCTCGTTTCCTGAAATGATGAATCCTTTGATTAGGAGCCACCCCCCTTAAGGGGCGTGACGTTGGACGTTCTGGACGAAGAGTTGTAAGGCGAAATTCTGGCTAATTTTGAAATCGCTTTTGTGTATGTGCCACGGGCGGTATTGACCAATGCCACCCTCACTAAACCATCTGAATCAGGATAAACTTTCAGAATTCGACCAAGCAGCCAATCTCCATTAGGCCGGAGCAGCTACAAATCAAGCAAGATTATCACGTCTCCCTTGGATATATTGGGCTGAGTAGAGGTCCATTTGTCGCGCTGCTGCAAAGTATTCAGGTACTCTCTGCTCCACCTGGTCCAGAACTTGTCACCTGTCCCCTGAACTAGCTCCCAATGAGACAGGCGATCGAGGTTAGCTTCTGCACTGCTGAGCTTCGGGATCGATATAAGCGGGCTGCCGACAAGGAAATGCGCAGAAGTGAGGACATCGATGTCGTCCAGGTCTCCCGAGAGTGGCTTCAGATGTCGGCAATTCAGAACCATTTCGATTTCGACAAGAAGAGTGTAGAACTTATCGTAAGTGAATCGGATGGAACCGGAGACCCTACGCAAGTGAGTTTCCCCGGATTTGACTCCTGCCTCATATATGCCCCTAAAGTGGAAAGTGAAGGGCGGAATGAAGCGCCAATTAGTTTCGTTTTTGGACAATGAATCGGCCACGCACCCCCAGTCGATCTCAGCCTCTTTGGGCAGTCGCCTTAACTCAGCATCAGCGCCATGAAACGTCGTTGAATTATCACTCGAGAGCTCTGCAGATTGCCCTCGACGTTCAAAAAATCGAACTGGAGCACCGAGAAAACTTGCTGTAGTGAGATCACCCACTAGTTCGAGGTGAATGGCCTTCGTCACGAGACAAACGAACACTGCGATATACGCCTTGAAGGTGGCTACGCGCTGACCTTTGTATTTGCATTTGAAATAGCCCGGCGTAATTGACACCAGTACGTGAGAAGGGTCGAGCGGGCGTAACTCTTTGCGGGGCGATGAGGCCATTTGTTGAATCATCGACCGCTTAGAGAGTCTCAAACATAGTGTACAGGTGCGCAACGTCGCTTTGACTTTTGATATGCCTCCAATGGTCCATGCTCAGCGTGTGAGTCGATGATCAGTTCAGACGGATGACAGTGTTCATCTAGGATAACAGGATCTTGCTCATTGAATTAAAGATTTGAGTGTAGAAGCCTGCCTCAACTCGAAGGACATGTTGATCGTCGAAGAAAGGATTGATTCTTCTTAAGAGATTTCTTTCTGGAATTATTTTTCCTTGCTTGATTAGTTATCTTTCATGTTGTGAGTCTTTCTGTTGTCTTAATCTGAATTGCATCAAGAACTCGCGGTCGATTTCCTTAGCCGTGGGTGGAGCCAATGGGGTAGGTACAGGATCATCATGATGCAGCGAATCAGTGCTTTGAGCAATTTTAACAGATTTGAAAACTGTTCGCAGATTTTCTCTTATACGTTTTGAGTAGAAAAGCATTGCAGGCGCTCACACGATGGTCTTCTTAACTCTTAAAAGTCATCTGAGGTTTTTCTTGCGACACTCGGCCACGATTTAGGATGATCGGTGAGTCATGCAGGGCCATGCCACCACAGCTAGTTATAAGCAAGGTCGGAAGGAAAGGTGCCTCTGGTGACTATGTCGACTGGGTTTTCAGCGGATGGAACGTAATCCCATATCTCCTTGGGCACCAACTCTTGTACGTGACTGATGTAGTTGTCTACTAGTTCATTGCCGGCTGCTTTCTCTGAGCACATTCAGTGCAAAACGACTTGTGAGTCTGTCCAGAAAGACCAGTTTTCTAAAGCGACGTTCAGTTGTTGTGCTGTAGTTTGCAAAAGTTGTGCAGCCAAGAAAGCCGCTCGTAGTTCAAGCCTTAGTATGGTCATGCTAGTGTTCTTCGATCGGCTTAAGTCTTTGAGAGAGGCAGGCTTGCTTCTTGCAATGACAAGATGAACTTCCGGCGAGACTGAATCAGCGACTTCACTTGCGTACACGGCGGCTGAGAGAACACGGCTCCTTGCGTCCGAGAAAACATGCAGTTGAATTTTGTTCGCTAATTTGTGTCCCAGGCAGTGAGGTGAAGCGATACTAGAGACGTCTTGCAGATCATTACAAAACTGTTTCTAATGACGTGCCAGGTCCGTTGTTAGTTCTTTATCCCAATAAGGCTTTTTCTTTCAGAGGTCTTGAAGAAACATTTTGGCTACGACGGTTATGAGAGTGAACCACCCGGCTGGATCGAAGAACCAAGCTATTTAAGATAACAGCCTGCGTTTGGTGATAAGACTGGTCTTCTTAAACAGAGGGGGCGAGAAATACAAATTGTCAGAAATGGGATCCCATGCAATGCCTAATTTGCTGACAGGGCCTTCGGTTGAGAGATGCATCCAGCTAGGACGGAATCAGGCCTCGAGAGGCAGATCGCTCAGGAGCTCTGGGCTATTGGTGACCAATTTTTTCAGCTCGAAGACGCCCGCTTCGAGAAAAGTATTCAACTGCATGAAGGTCCTCCTCCATAGAGTTGATAGCCGCAAGCAGAGAGCGAACTTCGTCCTCACGCAATTTCCTGAGGATCCTGAGCGCCAGGTATGGAGCGCAAGTTTCCCCATATGTGACAGTGAGCAGAAAGTAGTGACGTTTAGGCTCGTGAGCTGATGGACTCCAGATGATCCTTTACAAGTGTACGTGGTTTGAGAGAATTTGAATTTGACGAAATATTATTCTGATATCGGCACAGTACGCCACTCTATGCATCCTTCATCTTATCACCACGGACGCTAGATGATTTTGAAGTTTGGGCTCAGGGTGAAGGACGTCGTTCAAGCTGCGTCCGGTCGATGTGTACCTAGAAGCGTTGAAGAACACCCGCATTTTCTTGCCATTGTCCTGTCGAGGCCAAATTCCATGATGTGGAATGTAGTTATCTTGGGCAGTCGGGTCATTTATCTCTTGTGAAGTAAGATCTCTCATGTGTTCCAACTGGAGATAGTCGCCGATGAATTTGACATATGCAGCAGACAAACTCGGATCCCGTTGCATTCGTCGACGAACTGAGGCTAATGCTGATCTGTCATTCGAGAGAGTCTTCCTTAAGAGTTGACTAAAACCTAGCTTGAGGGGAAGTGGCACGACCTATCTGCAAAACTTTTCACGTTGCTGCATGTTCTAAAATATACTTTTGCAAGCTTCATCCTCGAGGGATTTCGTCGATTGACAAAAACATTTACATCAGGTCTATCAATTGTTCGTGCCATGGTTCGGTGTCTCCAGGTGACTAGACAGTGTAGAGCGTGAGCCTTTTTGCAGCCGATGAGAAAGCCTGGACAGTCCCAGTAAATACCAAGCCGAACACCGTATTTTGCGTGACAAGATCTTCCTGTTTGATTTGGCTCGGTAAGATCACACGACTGTAGATATTCGCTCTGAGGATCGTGTGTACTGGTCCTGGTCTGAGCATGTCTGTGTCAGCCAGCTTGAGATTGCCAGAGCGAGATGCTATGTCCAGATCGCAGTAGGGTGGTGAGTTAGTGATGCCGATGTGTTTCAGATCGTACACTTTGATTTTGACGGGTGAAAGCTCAGGGTTGATCTTGATGTAGACTGACGTCTGAAGCCTTGCGGCATCGATGACTTGACCATTACCTACAGCTATTTTGAATCTTACTGACTGAATTTGATCGCTAGACCTGCAAGCCAGTCTCGCGCTCACAAGAGTTGATTCTGAAGACGGATCAATAAGCGCTCTTAACCTCTCCGTACAATTACCTCCATCACTCAGACTGACCGCTGCTGTCGGAATTAGTGATTGTCATTGTCGCGTGATGTTCATTTGGACTGAATTAGATGCAGGGGTCAAGGCGTCTTCCTTGCAAGCTTTGAATGGAATGCCAGAACCAATAACTCCACCGGTTCTCTTCTCGGTACTTCCGTGAATTTTGATATCATAAGGTGCCTTACAAGTGCGACACACGATAAGCGATGAACAGGTTAGAACAACATGATCAACCTCTAGACAATTGAAGCAGACCTGTGCTTTGACGATCACATCTCTTCGTTCGTTGATGGTCATTTTCTCGAACTGCCCACATCTTCCTATATATTGGTTAGCTCCGCAGATAGCGCATGTGTGAGGCGAAGTTATCGCAAAAACTTTAAGCAAGTGGGGCCCTGCATCTGCATGGCATGTTCTGCTGGAAGCCACCTCTGATACCCTCTGCAAACGCCAAGTTTCTAGAGACTAAAGAGTGCGACATCTGCCTCGCAGGAATGAGATAAGTTCAGCAAACGTTGGGTGATGTGTGTTTGGCCATGTTTGGCTGTTATCGAGCCTCGTAAGCTCTTCTTTCCAACAGCGCCTGGTATGAGAATCCATGGCGTCACCGGCAATCAAAATCATCTAGTCATTTCGAGAGTAAACTGGTCGTTCTAACAATGCAAGGTGACTACGGTGTCGTTCTGTTTCATACACAAATTTTTGCACTCCTGTAGCGGATTCATCACTTAGATGAGGTAAACTTTAGAAGGCTTTCGAGTGCTCTCGAACAAGCGGACGATGATTATCGTAACGTGCCTTCAATATTGACCAAGCAATGGCGTAATTGTCCTGAGTGACTTTATTAGGGTCAAGAGCTGTCTTGGCCTCCACCTGTACTCCAGTCTTCAAGTAGTACAGTTTTTTGACGTCATTGAGAGTCGAATCACTGTGAATCAGAGATTGGAACATATCGATGATTCGAGTCATGGTACGATCCAGAACTATCCAGAATCAAGTGCACACTGATTTCTTAAATACTCATTATGATTATCAATCACTCTGACTTTGAGGGATAAATAGTATGCAACTGATGATTCTGAAAACTTTCAGGTTCAAAAGATTGCCCAATCGGAGAAAGCAAAACACAAAATTTGATGCGTATGATCATAAGCGTAATTCTGTGTCGATGGTGGCTCAGGAGAAGGCCCAAATGAAGGAATATTTCTTTTGGATAAATCATTGTACAGTAGGGTGGTCCAAAAATGCATTGAAAATTTTGTTCTTTCGATTTTTTTTTTTTTTTTGTTCGAAAAAAATATATATTCAGAGGTGACGCAAAGCCCATGAACTTTAACACACATTTCTCATAGTAAACGTTTTTCAGAATCGTCAATATTTGCTCAGCAAACTTGGCACTCAACACTTGGCTTCAAAATTAGCCATAGGATACAAAAAAAATCATCCCCATAAGTCTATTTCATAGGGTCCCAAAAAAACTCCATAAGTGCAAAAATGGGTTTTGGGAGTTTTTGGCGCTAATTATGACTTTTTTCCGTTTTTTGATGCGAATTGTTTCTAATACATAAAATACTACTTTATAGTGATAGTTAGATGTATAATTAAT